>CM053275.1:47886867-48339886 GCA_028583415.1 Protea cynaroides
TATACCAACATGACAACCCGACATTGAGACCCAATAAAAGTATCGGGTCAAATTTTAAGATCACCTAATAGGGGTTGGGTGTGTGGGGAAGCCTTAGATAGACTCTTAGATAAATCTGAGACATAGGTGGGTTTCACTATCCAAACTAGGTAAGGTTAAATGTTATGGTGAACCCTAGGTGGCCTATTGTGTAGTCCAATGCACTGGGACTAGTCAACTGATCAGGGGGTTGTACTTTGACTCGACCGGTGGTATTGTCAAATAATGTACCACCCGATTGTCAGTCGTTGGTTTGTATTTGAGAGACACACTGTAAGACCCGCACGCCATGAACCCGATTTAACTTTATGTTCTCATGTCGTGACCGGTCTTCCTATCATAATTGACTCAAGTGAACCAATTGTATGAAGAAACCACAAGATGAGGTAAGCAATAAGTCCAATACTCTTTGGCTTTCGAGAACAGGGCATACTAGTTGTTGAGAGCGAAGACTAAGGAACTTTAGTTGGTATGGTTGACTGCTTAAGTTTGTGTGGAAGTAACCAGTCAAAAACTAAAAATCAGTAAATTTTGGGCCTATGGTGGCAGTTTCGTAGTGAGACCGTATGACCTATGGTCGCATATTTTGCTGGTATGGTCAACGGTTTATGCGACCGTATGATTGACCGTACGAACCCAGAATCGATTCCGTATTTAGAAAACTTTCCTAATTTGAGGATGACTCTTTCTTAATTAAAGTGGGACTCTATATGGAGTTTTTTCCTCTATATAAGGGACATTCCTTAGCCTCTCTCACTCTTTTAGAACCCATATTGAAACTATAAACCTAAGAGAGAAAGAGAGAGAGGAAGAGGAGGAGAAGGAGAAGGAGATTTAGAGAAGAAGGCTGAGAGGAAGGTTTTGCAGAGAAGAGTTCTATCTCTGTACAACAAGCTTAAGGTATGGACTTGACTCTGTAGGATAGATCTGATAGGATATGTTTCTTTCCATCAAATTGATGTGTTGAATCTAATGTACCGATTTCGGTTATAGAATTTCTAAGCAAAACCATGAGAGAATAGGTTAGGGATAATTGATAAGGATAAACTGTGATAAAAGGCCATAGAATGATTTTAGGATGAATCCCATTGATGATCTAGGAGGAGAAACTCATATGAGAAGTAAAAATTAACTTGACTACGTATGGTCGCAGCTATGGTTGACCATAAGATGAGAAAAGTATCGACCACAGCCATTCGGGAAGAATTCAGGAAACATACGGTCGCAGGTACGGTCGCATGTAATGCGACCATAGGGTATCGACCGTATGTCCTACGGTGGCATATATTGTGACCATAGGATCGACCATAGCATCGATCGTAGGAAAACATCAAGCATATTTTAGGACCAAACAAGGTTTTTGACTACTATAACTTGGCAAACTTGAATCCTAACTTACATACATTAATTGTTTAGGTTCCTAATAGATTCAAAGTGACTTCCAAAACTTGAGAGAGGAACAAGGAGAGGAACAAACATCGATCAAAGGGGAGGGAACAAGACCTAAACTAATTGGTTAATAACAAACAATTTATTTTTATTGAGTCCAATGCCATGATTGATTCTATGCTTGTATGCTTGTAATGTGCATCTCACATGTCATCCAATATTCATGTTATTACTGTTCATGCATATTTAATTCTGTTTATTTATAACATGATGATGATGATGATTCTAGGAATAGACATGTGAATGTATGTGTATGGTTGATGTGTTGGATGCGAGTGGAGCATCAGGGGAAGGACATGGCATGGTGGTCTTTGACCTCGTCACCAGACTCTAGTTCTATCTCTACTCAAGTCTTGCCCACTAACATCGTCGTATCGCCATTATCTTAGTAGAACTATTACGCCGTAGGGCATCAGGGGAGGTGGTCTCGGACCGTGTGGTCTCTGACTCTGCTGGGGGCGTCTTAGTTCTATCTCTATGGACATATTGAGGGATGCTGGGATGCGATCTCGGATACACTGTTTGGCATTAGAATTGGTTAGTTGCGAGCCCAGTTTGCAAGCCCTCGTCAATAGGGGCTTACGTGTTGGTATGGGTAGGGCATCAGGGGAAGTGTTTGCGGTGTTTGATCTGGACACTTTAACTCTATCTCTATTCCATGATGGGTGCATATGGGACGATAATGGTGTTTGATCCATTGGGCGAATTCACACACTTGTGTATAGAGGTGCGGGGGCCATTAAACCTTTTTATAGCACATTGCAAACTTAAAAACCAGACCAAAGATATGAATTAAATGCATGCATATATTTGTTGTATTGTTTGTTTGCTCATTGAGCCGTGATGTGTGCTCACCCTTTCGACGTCAAATATTTTTAGTTGATGATGCAGGTCCTACTGTTGAAGAATATATGAATACGCCGATGTATGGACACGTTGCGGCTATGGACATAGAAGCTGTTGAAGATACGCATGATTCATCATGTGAGTGCAACCAGTGCATATTCGATTAGTTTAGCTATATTTGGAACATGTAATGGATTAATTATTGTTATGTCTTGAGTTTTGGAGATAATCAAATTAATTATTTATTATCATTGTTAGACACTTAGTTCATTATCTGTAAGACTTTCGTTTATTTGTTTATTATCTTTGATTATTACTGTGGAATGTGTGTGTGGTTTGATATGGTAGGTACGACCTATACGAGATCCTGGTTGAACCGTTGGTTTATTGGCAGTTCATCACACTAATCTGGTTAGACCAAAATTGGGGTGTGACAACTTGGTATCAGAGTTCTTAGGCCTTGCCCATCAAACTTGAATACTTCCACTAGAGTCCATGAACTGAGTTAGGATAAATTAAAAGCTTTAATATAAACACACCATAAGCACCTGTATTGGTTGAGACAGAACTTAAGCAAGACAATAATGTACATATAAAAGGTAGAACTATATGTTTACACAGACAGAAAATAAAAATCTAAATGTATCTTGATAAACAAATAATATAGGGTATGATCTATAAGCCAGACAATTGTCTAAGTATACAAAGGATATAGTACAATAGTAAGAAGGGAGCATCTATAAAGTAGAAAATTGGAATACCGAGTTGGTACTCACAAGATGTGAAACTCGATGTATGAGAGAGGAAGAAGAAAAATGGCTAGTAATGCCTAAATCCCTGTAGAGGTAAAGGGAAAGATCTTGGGCTAAATCCAACAGAGATAGGAGAATAATGGTCATACACCAAAAATGAGAGTAACTATAAAAGAAGATAAAGCTATAATCCTGGGTGATGTGGAGACTTAGAGTGAGATCCACCACACGCTGATTCATTGCCCGTTGAGCCTTAAGAAGATGTTGCAACTTGACCCCACCACTATCTGGGTAAAGAACGGGTAGTGAAAACTCATTTGAGCAAATGCTAAATAATGATAATCAGATTGGAGCAAGTCAAAGAGGTGAACAACCAAGCCACTCCAGCCAATCTACCTGGACTACCAAGTACCTTGGCTACGGTTGTAATAAACTTGGCCTGACAAAATACAAGAGCCACAATAGATGAGACCAACTATGCAAGTTGCCATGGAAATCACTATCCAAGTTGTCAATGCTACACCAACACCTCCGAGTCAAATCAAGTATGGTATCGGTTGATAGTAACACTGTACCACCAGCACATGTTAGCTGTAACACAGTGCCTATCATATCGTAGGTCCCAGTAATGCACACCCCAGTGTAGAAGCTTGGTGCACAACAAGCAGTGTATCAAGGTGGTTACCCTTATCAGCCATCGATGTATGGGATAGCTACATCATGACAGAGTGATCCGACAAGGGTTGAGGAATATTTTCTGAAGATGAAGCCTCAAACATTTTCAGCAAAGGATCAAATCTATTGTGGCCATATATCTAGATAGGTGTATATAGGATGCGATGTATCATTGACTTATCCTTATGGTTATAGAGGATGCACATACCTGGTTTTAAATTCTCGTGCCTTGACAGGATACCTTATTGATTCAACCTATTAATTGGAGTTATAGATATTGTTTCTTTAGTATTAGTCCTGATTATACCAATCTAAGCTACTCTCATGAACGATAACATGAATAGAGATATCAACTGAATGAACAGTTAAAGGTTTAATCATTTTGAACGTACATCTTTTTGATTTATACCTGATTTATTGATGTACCAAAACTTCTCTAGATTTACTCTTGTAGTGCCTTGACCAATGACATTATATACTCGATAGAACCTATAACCATGAGGTTAAGAGCTGTAGAACCTCTACTTCCATGTATTTGGACCACCTTGTAACTAATGGTCCTTGGTTGTTGGTTTGATTACCATAGATTTACTCCTGATCCTTTAAACTGAAGTTCACTAGATAGAACAAGTGTTCATCATCATACTAAATTTGAAAGAAGGAAGTGAATCACTTTTGGATAAACATTCTGATTCTTACATTTCTCGACCTTCTTTGATAAAGATATTTAGTTAATAAGGGAATTATTGAAGGTAAAACGATTGAATTCATATTAGATTCTATAGCCAAGAAACCTCAGATGAAGTAATAGAGAATTTATTTTGAGATTGTTGGATGAATGGATAGGAGTCATGGTCTGTAAAAGAGTGCATGAGCAAGAAGTGAAAACTTCCAAGAGCAGCTAGTAAATAGTAGATAGTGCTCGAATAAAATTAAAGATAGCAATATCGGTATGAAGTTTGACAAGGAAAAAGATTTCTAAAGGCATATTTAAGAGTGGATGCAAGTATGAAATCGAAAATGGTGGCATTGATAGTATTCAGATTAGTACAAGTAATACTGAGTTATGCCCAATGTTAAATGAAATGATTAAGTAAAGACCAAGAAAGTTTGACAGAATTAATGAAATTATAAGCATATACCCTAATGCTTATAGGTAAACTTGGGATATGAAGTGAGTAACAATCACAAGATATTTTTTGAGATATATAATAGAGAGATCAGGGTAGAATAGCAATGATAAAAGCTGTGTAAGCTAATGAGCTTTTTGGGATATGAGATTATTGGCTTTAGTTTTTGAAAAATCATAAGAGATGAAGGAACTTGACAAGCTCTTAAGAACTTTAAACCAAATTTTGCTAGTTCAAGCCTTTTTGGACTAAATATTACATAGGTGAGTGTTATGAACAATGTTCGAATCGTATGGATGGACAAAATTGAGATGCAACCTAGTTCTACTTGAGATGACAGACTTCGACGTCATCTTGGGGATAGACTAGTTGTCTCAACACTCTACAAAGCTCTTTTGTGCATAGAAGAGGTTGTCATTTAAGAACAAAGATGGCACATAATTGCCTAGGAAGTAGAAACTTATCCTCTCTGCACTAAAGGCAAAGAGATGCCTTGAAAAGAAAAGAGTTGGATATATGGTATTTGTGGTGGACGTTACTAAAGAAGCACCACAGAAGGAAGATATTGATGTGATGCATAAATTCCCTGATATATTTCCAGGAGACGTACTTGGGTTGTCACCTGATCGTACGATCGAGTTCGTTTTTAACTTGTTACCAGGGATGACACCAATGTCTAAGGCACCCTAGAGAATAGCTCTTATAGAATTGAAGGAACTGAACACTCAACTACAAGAGTTATTAGACTAAGGTTTAATCCAGTCCAGTATACCACCTAGGAAGCACTAGTATGGCCCATAAAGAAGAAGGATGGTAGTGTTCGTCTGTGTATAGACTATCGAGAATTGAACAAGCTCCCGATCAATAACCGATATCCACTACCTCAGATCGATGACTTATTTAAACAGTTGCAAGGAGCAAAGGTATTTTCTAAGATTGATTTTCGGTCAAGATATCATCAGCTGAAGAATTTGGACAGCGATATTTCGAAGATAGTTTTTAAAACCAAGAATGAGCATTATGAGTCCTTGGTTATGTTATTGGATTAACCAATGCCCTTACATCTTTTATCGAACTTATGAATCGGGTATTCCATGATGTATAGGACACGTCAGTCATAGTTTTTATAGACTATAGATTGGTTTATTCTAAAGACTAAGAAAGTCTTATAACGAATTTTAGAGCAGCCTCACAATAGTTGAGAAGGGAGAAGCTTTATGCAATGTCCAAGAAGTGTAAGATTTGGTTAAACTACGTGATCTTCTTGGGTCACATAGTATCACCAGTAGTAAAAAAGGTGGACCCTATTAAGATAAAAGTAATCATATGGTGAGAAACACCTAAAGAACATTGCAGAGATCAGAAGTTTTTTGGGTTTAGTTGGTTATTATAGACGATTCATAGAGGACTACTCTAGGATCGCAATACCTCTTACCAAGCTAACCAGGAAGGGAGAGGAGTTTATTTGGACTAACAAGTGTAAAGAATGTTTCCAGAATTTAAAAGCAAGGTTGATATCAGCTGTAAGACCCGTATCATACTAACCGGTCTTACCACCTTGTATCAGGTCTTCCTATCATGGTCGAGCCAAGCGGACCAAGTGCGTCAAGAAACCACAAGGCTAGGTATGAATTTGTACCCAAAATCACCTATTTAGGAGTGTGTGGTCACATACTAAATAGGTGTGGTCGACCACACCTGAGATTAAAGTGACCACAGAAATCTGGGACGTGTGGTCACAGTTTTTGATTGTGTGGTCGACGGGTTCTGGGACCACACCTGCGACTGCACAAACTCAGACACACTTCGTGATTAGGAAACCTTCCTAATCCGAAGGGGGTTCTTTCCTAATCTAAGTAGGACTCTATATGGAGGGTTTTCCTCTATATATAGGACGTCCCTTAGCCTCTTTCATCATTTTAGAACTCAAACTGAAAGAGAGAGAAAGAGAAGAGGAGGAAGAGAAGGAGAATTGAAGAGGAAGACTAAGAGGAGGAAATTCAGAGAGAACTCTGAATCTTCAACAAGTTTAAGATATGAAAACATTTCCCATATCAATTGAATGCCTAGAATAGATCACGAAGGAGATAGGGATTCAAAGTGAGACCCCAATCATCAAACCATGGACAAATTCTAAGAGATGCTTAGAAGGAATCTATTAGGATGATGGATTGTGTAAAAATATTAATTTTAAGCCATAGAACAATCATAGGAACGATCATGATGATAAGACAAGGAATCAAACCATAAAGGAATTGGGTTGGGAGTGAAAAATCGACCATCACATGTGTGGTCGCATTATATGCGACCACACGAGAGACACATGATCGACCACATGCCCTCGGCAAGTTCTACGGAGGGTGTGGTCGCATGTGTGGTCGTGGTATGCGACCACACATGCGACCACACACTCTGTAGTCGCATAAACTGAGACCACAGGTGCAGCCACACCTGCGACCACTCAGTTTTTGGAAGTCTAAATTACTGGAAATAAACTCTAATTTAAAATCTATAAATTTGTTAGGTTTCCAAGTTGTCTAAAAGTGATTTACAAAGCTTGAATGAGGAACTACCATCAACCAAAGGTGAGAGAACAAGACCTAACTAATTGGCTAATAATAAACTATTTTACTTATTGAGTCCAATGCCATGAATGATTTCGTGCTTGTGTGCTCGTAATGTGCATTCACATGTCATCCAATATTCCTGTTATTATTGTTCATGCATATTTAATTCTGTATATTTATAACATGATGATGATGATGATACTAGGAATAGGCATGTGAATGTATGTGTGTGGTAGCTTGATGCGAGTGGAGCATCAGGGAGAGGACGTGACATTGTGGTTCATCCTGGTCACCAGACTCTAGTTCTATCTCTACTCAAGTCTTGCCCACTAACATCATCATATCGCCATTACCTTAGCAGAACTATTATGTCATAGGGCATCAGGGGAGGTGGTCTCGGATCGTGTAGTCTCTGACTCTGCCGGGAGGCCTTAGCTATATCTTAATGGACATATTAAGAGATGCTGGGGTGAGGCCTTGGATACACTGTTTGACATTAGAATTGGTTAGTTGCAAGCCCGGGTTTGCAAGCCCTCGTCAATAGGGGCTTATGTGTTGGTATGGGTAGGGCATCAGGGGAAGTGTTATGCGGTGTTTGATCTAGGCACTTTAGCTCTATCTCTATTCCATGATGGGTGCGTATGGGATGGCAATGGTGTTTGATCCATTTGGCGGCTTCACACACTCGTGTATAGAGGTGCGGCGGCCACCAATCCTTTCTATTGCACATTGCAAACTTATAAACCAGACCAAAGATATAAATTGAATGCATGCATATGTTTGTTGCATTGTTTTGTTTGCTCACTGAGCCATGATGTGTGCTCACCCTTTCGACGTCGAATATTTTTGTTGATGATGCAGGTCTTACCATGGAAGATTATATGAATGTACCAATGTACGAACATATTGCTGCGATGGATGTGGAAGCTATGGTGGAATCGCATGATTTATCATGCGAGTGCAACTCATGTATTTTCGATTAGATTTAGTTGTTGGATTATCAGAACATGTAATAGATTAATTTATTTTATTTTATATCTTTAGTCATTTGGAGATAATTGGATAATTAATTATTTTATCACTGTTAGATACTTAGTTCATTTATATTAAAGACTTCCGCTATTGTTTATTTACTCTGATTATGTTTGTGATTGTATCTGGTTTAATCAAGTAGACACGGCCTATACAAGATCCTAGTTGAACCGTTGGTTCATAGACGGTTCATCACACTATTCAGGTTGGTTCAGAATTGGGGTGTGACAATATGCGACCACACAATCGACCATAGGGTTGCGACCACGGGCTCTTGGTGAGCTGACAGGGTTTGTGTGGTCGCATACCCTGTGGTCGCATATACTGTGACCCCACCATCGACCACACGATGAAAAATACTATGTTTTGACTGATTGACTTTAAAGATTGAAATTTTACCTTGTTTATTTGAATTTTGACATGAGAATGATGTATATTATGATTGCCTCATATGTTCCTTGACTTTCAGACACTACCACCGTCGAAAACTGGAAACGGCTGGGCAAAGAATAACCATGAGAGGACGTAACCCAATTCCACCACCACCACCTGTGGAGGAAAATGGCCATGAAAACCCTGAGGAACAGGATAATCAAAATATGGTACCGCCAGGAGTCAACGACCAGGCTAACCCTACAAACTTGACAACCCCACCTATAGATTTGGCTACTGCGGTGATGAATCTAGCACAACAGTTGCAGCAAATATAGCAAGTGCAAGCCAACATGCAAGCTGCTATGAGAATGGTTTTCCCAGCTGCAAACACTACACCTTTACCGGTGAGATAGGCTAGTACTGTACCAGGGGGTAGCAACACCATGCCCCAAGCATCGACTATGAATAACACGGTACCTCAAGCCCCTCAAACGCCATTTGTATAAGCTTAAGTACAAAACCCTGAAGTAGCTCAAGGCATATACAACCAAGGCAATTACCAGTATCAACCGCCTATATATGGAGCATATGCTCAGTATCAGTTGGACCATTCTCCACTGATTGAGCGTTTCCTGAAGATGAAGCCTAAGGAATTTAATGGTAAGCCAGCGGATCCTTTGTGGCCAGCTCACTGGATCGACGAGATGGAAAGGAACTTCATGATGATGACTATAAATGAAGAGAAAAAAAGTGCTATGTGCCACATTTATGCTGAAGGGCGATGCACACCATTGGTGGAAGTCTACTTGAAGTTATCTGTTAACGAAGCACGTCCAATTGACCTGGGGTATCTATAATGAAGCATTCTTCGAGAAGTATTTTCCCAGAAGTTTCAGAGATGCGATGGAAAGAGAGTTTCTGAGTTTGTATCAGGGACAGATAACTGTGGATGCGTATCAACAACGTTATGAAGAGTTGTTTTTCTTTGCTCCCTCTAGCATGCAGGAGGAAAATACTAAAACCCGAAGGTTCATCATGGGACTTAGGAGAAGTATCCGTGAGCATGTATTGGGACTGCAAAAGAAGATTTATAATGAAGCGATACAAATTGCTCGAGTACTGGAATCGAGCCAGAGGGAAAGTTATTTTGCTCAGAACAGAGGTATCAAAAGTCCTAATGGAAATTCATATAACGGAGGGAACACAAAGACCTTTAAATCCTTTCATACTCAAGGCTTCAATGCTGCAGCCAAGACTACTCCGACAGCCCAACCTCAACAGAAGCAAAGTAGTGATGGAGTTAAATGCTTTAACTGCAATCAAATATGACATTATTCAAGGGAGTGTCCTAAGCTCAAGAAGCAGCTACAGCAAGGAAAGGTTTATGCAGTTACCTCTGAGGATGTTACAACATCACCTGATGTGGTCACAGGTATGACCTGAACCTTTCATTTTGTATTACCTTGTGTGAGCATGGAGACTAAATTAAATCAAATCATAGGTATCGTACCTATTAATGGCATACCCGCCTAGAGCTACTCATTCTTTTATATCTGTGTCATTTGGAAAGAAGCTAAATCTACCCCTCAGACCTTTAGACTACAAATTACTGGTACATTCACCTATAAGATTAGAAGTGGAATTAAAAAAAGGTTATGGACTATGTCTAGTTCTTATCAGAATTTTTTTTTGGATGCTACCTTAATTCAACTCGAGATGACAGACTTTGACTTTATCTTGGGAATGGATTGGTTAGCTCGGCACTCTGCAAACCAATTATGTGCAGAAAAGAAACTGACATTTAAAGACAAGGAAGGAGCAGAGTTTAGTTTTGTGGGAACCAAACTTCCCCGTAAACAAAAACTCATTCTCTCTACATTAAAGGCTAGAAAATGCCTCAAGAAAGGGGGAATTGGGTATCTAGTATCCGTGGTCGACCTTACCAAGGAAGCACCATGAATGGAGGATATTGATGTTGAACGTGACTTTTTGGATGTATTTCCTGAGGAACTACCAGGACTACCACCCGACCGAGCGACAGAGTTCGTTATAGATTTTATACCCGGAGCCACACCAGTATCTAAAGCACCCTATCGAATGGCTCTTACTGAATTGAAGGAACTGAAGGAACTGAAGGTACAACTACAGAAATTACTGTACAAGGGTTATATCAGACCCAACATATCACCATGGGGAGTGCCGGTATTATTTAAAAAAAAAGGACGGTAGCGTTCGACTGTGTATAGACTATCGGGAATTAAATAAGCTTACAATCAAGAATCGATACCCATTTCCTCAGATCGATGACTTGTTCGATCAGTTGCAAGGTGCCAAAGTGTTCTCCAAAATTGATCTTCGGTCAAGATACCATCAGTTGAAGATTAAGGAAGGTGATATTCCAAAGACAGCATTCAGAACAAGATATGGACATTATGAATTTTTAGTCATGTCTTTTGGATTAACCAACGCACCAGTGAACTCATGAATCGAGTGTTCCATGATATGTTGGATACGTCAGTCATTGTATTTATTGACGACATATTAGTCTACTCTAAGGACAAAGAAACTCATGTCACAAATCTAAGAGCCGCTCTGCAGTGACTAAGAAAAGAGAAGCTTTACGCCAAATTTACAAAGTGTGAGTTTTGGCTAAATGAAGTCGCCTTCTTAGGTCATGTAGTATCCACTGAAGGAATTAAAGTGGATCCTAGCAAGATTGAAGCCATTGTGAAATGGAAAGCACCTAAGAATGTTGTAAAAATCAGAAGTTTCCTAGGTTTAGCTGGTTATTATCGACGATTCATGGAAGATTACTCTAGAATCACCGTACCTCTCACCAGTTTGACTAAGAAAGGAGAAAAGTTTTTTTGGACCGACAAATGTGAGGAGGGTTTTCAAACATTGAAGGCTAGATTGATATCAGCTCCCATTTTGACTATTTCGATCCCAGGACAACCATTTACCTTGTACACTGATGCGTCTGGGTTGGGTTTAGGATGTGTACTTATGCAAGGAGAACAAGTAGTTGCGTATGCCTCAAGACAATGAAAGACACATGAGAAGAACAATCCCACTCATGACTTGGAATTAGCAGCAGTAGTACATGCTGTCAAGATATGGAGACATTATTTGTATGGTGAGAAATTTCAGATTAAATCAGATCATAAGAGTCTTAATTATCTTTTCAATCAGAAGGAGTTGAACATGAGACAAAGAAGATGGCTAGAATTATTGAAGGATTATGATTGTGATATTCAATATCATCCAGGAAAGGCTAATGTAGTTGCTGATGCGCTAAGTAGAAAAGAAATGATAAAATCCCAGGGAGAAGTTAACATGACTGCGGCAATGTGTGTTACATGAGAAGTATTCAATTATGGTAATGAGCAGTTCGTGATAGATACACCGAATGGATCAACCAACCAAGGGTTTATTTATAGGTTTTCAAATATGTTTGCCACATTGAAGATTATACCTGATATATTAGACGAAGTGAAAGCCGCTATTAAATCAGACCCTTGTCTGAGAACGGTGCAAGAAGACATCGAAAAAGGTAGGACTACTCCTGAGTTCACCTTGGACGTTGAAAAGGTACTAAAATACAAAGGAAGAGTATCTGTTCCTGAAAATGAAGACTTGGATATTAGACACAGACTAATGAAGGAAGCTTACACCACCGCTTATTCGGTACATCCTGGGAGTACGAAGATGTATCATGATCTGAAGAAGCTATATTGGTGGAGAGGAATGAAGGCAGATGTAGCTAAATTTGTGTCTCAATACCTAAATTGTCAGAGGGTCAAGGCTGAAAGGCAAAGACCTACAGGATTGTTGTAGCCACTGCCAGAACCAGCATGGAAATGGGACTGCATGACTATGGACTTCACCATCGGGTTATTATTGACTCCCATAGTAGTTGACGCGATCTGGGTGATTGTGGATCGTTTGACTAAGACAGCTCGTTTCATAGCTATATGACCTCAGTATACCCTAGAGAGGTTGACCAAGCTATATGTGGATAATATTGTCAGATTACACGGTGTACCTGAAAGCATTGTATCTGATAGAGACCCACGCTTTACATCCAAATATTGGAAAGGATTACAGAAGGCAATGGGTACAACTTTGAAGTTCAGTACTGCGTTTCATCCTCAGACAGAAGGACAGTCGGAGCATACTATTCAGATTTTAGAAGACATGCTTCGAGCTTGTGTCATTGATTTCAAAGGATCATGGGATGAGAATCTACCATTGATTGGGTTCGCCTATAACAATAGCTATCGGGCTACTATACAGATGTCACCCTATGAAGCACTGTATGGTAGGAAGTGTCGAACTCCTTTGTTTTGGAATGAAATTGGAGAACGGAGTATTGTGGGACTAGAGTTTGTTGAAGCGACTTGTCGAGTAGTCGACACTCGACATTATCAAGGAAAGAGTTAAAATAGCTCAGAACCGTCAGAAATAGTATGCAGATAATTGACGTCGAGACCTTGAATTTGTCGTAGGTGATAAGGTATTCCTAAAAATATCACCTATGCGAGGCTTAAAACAATTCAGACAGAAAGGGAAGCTAAGTCCGAGATATGTCGGGCTATATGAAATTTTAGCTAAACGTGGGAAAGTGGCATATCAGTTAGCACTACCCCCATCTATGTCAAGTGTGCATGATGTATTTCATATCTCCTTACTGAAGAAGTACGTCAGAGATCCAACACACGTGATAACAGCAGATCGACCGGATCTTACTGATGATTTGACATTCGAAGTAGCACCAACTGAAATTACCAGCCAAAAGGTTTAACGTCTATGCAACCATGATATTTATTATGTTAAGCTTACTTGGAGGAGCCAAGATGAATAAGAGATCACATGGGAAGAAGAGAATGCTATGCGAAACCAATATCCTCACCTTTTTGATTATGAAGGTATGTGTAAATTTCGAGGACGAAATTTAAAATAAGAGGGGGGAGTTATAAAACCTGTATCATATTAACCGGTCTTACCACCTTGTATCAGGTCTTCCTATCATGGTCGGGCCAAGTGGACCAAGTGCGTGAAGAAACCACAAGGCTAGGTATGAATTTGAACCCAAAATCACCTATTTAGGAGTGTGTGGTCGCATACCTAAATAGGTGTGGTCGACCACACCTCAGATTAAAGCAACCAGAGAAATCTGGGACGTGTGGTCATAGTTTTTGACTGTGTGGTCAATGGGTTCTGCGACAACACCTGTGACCGCATGAACTCAGACTGACTCCGTGATTAGGAAACCTTCCTAATCCGAAGGGGGTTCTTTCCTAATCTAAGTAGGACTCTATATGGAGGGTTTTCCTCTATATATAGGACGTCCCTTAGCCTCTTTCATCCTTTTAGAACTCAAACTGAAAGAGAGAGAAAGAAAAGAGGAGGAAGAGAAGGAGAATTGAAGAGGAAGACTAAGAGGAGGAAATTCAGAGAGAACTCTGAATCTTCAACAAGTTTAAGGTATGAAAACATTTCCCATATCAATTGAATGCCTAGAATAGATCATGAAGGAGATAGGGATTCAAAGTGAGACCCCAATCATCATACCATGGACAAATTCTAAGAGATCCATGGAAGGAATCTATTAGGATGATGGATTGTGTAAAAATATTAATTTTTAGCTATAGAACAATCATAGGAAGGATCATGATGATAAGCCAAGGAATCAAACCATGAAGGAATTGGGTTGTGAGTGAAAAGTTGACCATCACATGTGTGGTCGCATGTGTGGTCGCATGATATGCAACCACATGAGAGACACATGATTGACCACATGCGCTCGGGAAGTTCTAGGGAGGGTGTGGTCGCATGTGTAGTTACATGGTATGTGACCACACATGCACTACACACTCTGTGGTCACAGAAACTGAGACCACAGGTGCAGCCACACCTGCGACCACTCTGTTTCTGGAAGTCTAAATTACTGGAAATAAACTCTAATTTAAAATCTATAAATTTGTTAGGTTTCCAAGTGGTCTAAAAGTGATTTACAAAGCTTGAATGAGGAACTACCATCAACCAAAGGTGAGGGAACAAGACCTAATTAATTGGCTAATAATAAACTGTTTTACTTATTGAGTCCAATGCCATGAATGATCCGTGCTTGTGTGCTTGTAATGTACATTTCACATGTCATCCAATATTTCTGTTATTATTGTTCATGCATATTTAATTCTGTATATTTATAACATGATGATGATGATGATACTAGGAATAGGCATGTGAATGTATGTGTGTGGTAGCTTGATGCGAGTGGAGCATCAGGGAGAGGAAGTGACATTGTGGTTCATCCTGGTCACCAGACTCTAGTTCTATCTCTACTCAAGTCTTACCCACTAACATCATTGTATCGCCATTACCTTAGGAGAACTATTACATCGTAGGGCATCAGGGGAGGTGGTCTCGGACTGTGTAGTCTCTGACTCTGTCGGGGGGCCTTAGCTCTATCTCTATGGACATATTGAGGGATGCTGGGGTGAGGCCTTGGATACACTGTTTGACATTAGGATTGGTTAGTTGCAAGCCCAGTTTGCAAGCCCTCGTCAATAGGGGCTTATGTGTTGGTATGGGTAGGGCATCAGGGGAAGTGTTATGCGGTGTTTGATCTAGGCACTTTAGCTCTATCTCTATTCCATGATGGGTGCGTGTGGGATGGCAATGGTGTTTGATCCATTGGGAAGCTTCACACACTCGTGTATAGAGGTGCGACGGCCACCAATCCTTTCTATTACACATTGCAAACTTATAAACCAGACCAAAGATATAAATTGAATGCATGCATATGTTTGTTGCATTGTTTTGTTTGCTCACTGAGCCATGATGTGTGCTTATCCTTTCGACGTTGAATATTTTTGTTGATGATGCAGGTCCTACTGTGGAAGATTATATGAATGCACCAATGTACGGACATATTGCTGCGATGGATGTGGAAGCTATGGTGGACTTGCACGATTCGTCATGAGAGTGCAACTCATGTGTTTTTGATTATATTTAGTTGTTGGATTATCGGAACATGTAATAGATTACTTTATTTTATGTCTTTAGTCATTTGGAGATAATTGGATAATTAATTATGTTATCACTATTAGATACTCAGTTCATTTATATAAAAGACTTCCGCTATTGTTTATTTACTCTGATTATGGTTGTGGTTGTATCTGGTTTAATCAAGTTGACACGGCCTATATGAGATGCTGGTTGAACCATTGGTTCATAGATGGTTCATCACACCCTTCTGGTTGGTTCAGAATTGGAGTGTGACATCAGCTCACATCTTGATCGTTCTAGCACCAGGTAAACCTTTTACCCTATACATCGATGCTTTTGGATTGGGTCTAGTATGCGAGTTAATGCAAGAAGAACCCGCGATTGCATATGCTTCAAGACAATTGAAGGAGCATGAGGAGAGTTACCTGATTCATGACTTGGAGTTAGCAATGGTGATTCATACAATCGAGACTGGGAGACATTATCTATTCAGAGAAGGATTTCATATTAAATCTGATTACTAGAGTTTCACTTAGCTCTTCACCCCGAAAAAGTTGAACATGAGGCTAAGGAGATGGTTGGAACTCCTGAAGGACTAAGACTATGATATTCAATGTCACCCATGCAAGGCTAATATGGTAGCTGAGGTTTTGAGCAATAAGAAATAATGAAGCCAAAAGGAGGACCTAGTACAATAGCTGCCTTGTGTTCCGCAGCAACAAATTCAGATTTGGAAGAAGAGTAATGTTAGACTTGCACTCCATTAACTTGGTTTAACCATGTCGTGCCAGGTCTTCCATCGTTCCTGGACCAAGTGGACCAAGCGTGTGAAGATAGATCACAAACTAGGTATAAAAATTGACTCAACACCCAAAATTGTATACATATGGTCGCATACCTGGGTTGGTACGACCGACAATACGAAAAGAAACAATGGTCACTGATCAATTACCTTACAATCAATGATTTTGACCCTACGATCGATGGGTTCTGCGACCGTAGCCATTAACCGTGAGACCCCAGATCCGAATCCGAGTTTTGGAAACTTTCCTAAACTAAGGGATTTCTTTTCTGATTGAAAGAGGACTCTATATGGAGAGTTTTTCTCTATATAAAGGACATCCCTCAGCCCTTTTTCACTCTTTTAGAGCATTAGTAAACCCTAGAGAAAGAGAAGGGAAGAGAAGGAAGAGAAGGAGAAAAAGAAAAGGCTAAGGAGAGGAATTTACTGAGAAGAGATTGGCTCTCTATCACATTAAAAGGTATGAACCTAATCCTTGGAGATGTAAACTCTATGGAATAAGACTTCTATGGAAAATAAACAATATCAATCTATTATGATCCATGTGATTTCCTTGAGAAAATCCCAAGGAGAACCATGAGGACTGAGTTTGATGATTAGAGTTGATAAGAAACTACTAATGATGGCCATAAGATGACCTTAGAATAAATCCAATTGAAGAGTAGAGGATTTGACCCAGAAAGAACTAGAATTGCATGTAGTCTGTGACCATAAATCTCAAGGTCGCAGCTACGGTTGACCATAGCATGACCAGCATGACCAGAAGATCGACCATAGGCGTTCGAAAATATTTCAGAAACCATATGGTTGCAGCTACGGTTGCACCATATGCGACCAAAGGGTTCGACCGTAGGCAGTAAGGTCGATATAGTATGAGACCATAGGACTAATCATACACCTACAAGTGCTCTGTTTTGATTTTCTACTACTGTAACATGTTACATATGAACCCTAACTTAAATTCATATAACTTTTAGATTGTTAAATCAATTCAAAGAGAATTTCAAGGCTTGGAAGGACATCGAGAATTGCTAACAGGTGAGGGAACAAGACCTAAACTAATCAGATAATAACAAACTGTTTATTTTTATTGAGTCCAATGCCATGATTGATTCTATGCTTGTATGCTTGTAATGTGCATCTCACATGTCATCCAATATTCCTGCTATTACTGTTCATGCATATTTAATTCCGTTTATTTATAACATGATGTTGATGATGATGCTAGGAATAGGCATGTGAATGTATGTGTGTGGTTGGTGTATTGGATGTGAGTAGAGCATCAGGAGGAGGACGTGGTATGGTGGTCTTCGACCTCGTCACCAGACTCTAGCTCTATCTTTACTCAAGTCTTGTCCACTAACATCGTCGTATCACCATTACCTTAGCAGAACTATTACGTCATAAGGTATCAGGGGAGGTGGTCTCGGATCATGTGGTCTTTGACTCTGTCGGGGGGCCTTAGCTCTATCTCTATGGAAGTATTGAGGGATGCTGGGATAAGGCCTTGGATACACTGTTTGGCATTAGGATTAGTTAGTTGCGAGCCTAGTTTGTAAGCCCTCGCCAGTAGGGGCTTACGTGTTGGTATGGGTAGGGCATCAGGGAAAGTGTTGGCGATGTTTGATCTGGATACTTTAGCTCTATCTCTATTCCATGGCGGGTGCATATGGGATGACAATGGTGTTTGATCCATTGGGCGGATTCACACACTCGTGTATAGAGGTGCGACGGCCACCAAACCTTTCTATAGCACATTGCAAACTTAAAAATCAGACCAAAGATATGAATCAAATACATGCATATGTTTGTTGCATTGTTTTGTTTGCTCACTGAGCGGTGATGTGTGCTTACCCTTTCGACGTCGAATATTTTTTGTTGATGATGCAGGTCCTACCGTTGATGAATATATGAATGCATCGACGTATGGACACGTTACTGCGATGGACGTAGAAGCTGAAGAAAATACGCATGATTCATCATGCGAGTGCAACCAATGTGTTTTTGCTTAAGTTTAGTTATAATTTGAACATCAGATATGTAATTGATTATTTATTTTTATGTCTTGTGGTTTGGAGATAATTAGATTAAATATTTATTTATCACTGTTAGACTCTCAGTTCATTATCTGTAAGACTTCTACTTATTTTTTTATTACCTCTGATTATTAATGTGGAATGTGTATTTGGTTTGATATGGTGGGTATGACCTATACGAGATCCTAGGTGAACCGTTGGTTTATTAGCGGTTCATCACACCATTCTGGTTAGACCAGAATTGGGGTGTGACAATTTGGTATCAAAGCATCTCAGGTTCTACCCATTGACCTAACTACTTCCACATGAGTCATGAACTGAGTTAGGATAAAATTTAAAGGCTGTAATAAGAACACACCATAAGCACTTGTGTTGTATGAGACATAAACTAAGAAAGAGATTAATGCACATATGTAAAGGGGAAACTAATTTTATAAATATGTATGCCAAATAAAGAACAAGACAAATGTAAACCAAATTTAGAGTACAGTCCATAATCTGGATAGTTACTCTGCAGTATAAAAAGGAAAAAGATATAAAGGGAAATCATGGAGCTGGAGGTGCTGGAGGAGGAGGTGCCTCACGATCTCTATCGTAGTCCTCAGCATATACTCTTGCAAGCCAGGCCCCCTGAGTTTGAGTCGCTCGGAGACTAGCTGCCAGATCCATTACCCACTGGTCTGTAGAGCGCTGGGCATCTAGAAGCTCTCCTACTCTCCAATCAGTCACGCGCTGAGCCTCTTTAATCTCACGTAACATCCCCATCATGTTATTTGGTGGTGGGCGTGAAGGGCCAGCTGAATGAGAAGCCCTAAAAGGGCCAGCTCCAGTAGAATGCTGTGGCGATGGGGGAGGGATAACATCTACATCCATGTATATCTGATCATCATCTTCCTCATCACCACCCTCGTGTGCCTCTGTTGCTACCTCTGCTGTTGCTGTTGCTGCCGCTTTTGGATCTGCTGCCGTTACCCGAGTGAGAGGACGCCTCGTAGCATTCCTCTCATCATCACTGACCTGTATCTCTCTCATGCCCATCCTGCTGATGGCCTCCTAATCAAGGTCAGTTGAGAAGGTGTCCTCAAGGATCCTCTCATCCACTAGGTCCACTTGTAGACGAGCAAGTAAGGTGGAGATCAGTCGCCCATAGGGCAAGTTGCCTCTCAAGTCAAGCAATGTAGTTCGGTGCATAGTCAGAAGAATAATGTATGGGAGGTAGACAGGCTGCCTAGTACAGATACAGTACAGCAGGTACTGAGTCAGCTGAGAGATCATCTCATAATATTCGTCCTGGGGAATCAGATTATGCTGGATAATCTTACAGTAGACACGTGGCTCTAGACGCAGGTTGACTGCTTTTACCTCCCAACGGTCATCCCAAAGAATCTGACTATCTATTTCTGCACGCATCTGTAGATAGAAACTGTGGCTCTTTAGGTGTACAGTAAACCAACTGTCAATTATTGGAGACACCTAGGAGATCAGCCAACTCCTGGCAGTTGAAAGAAATCGGAACCCCTTTCACCCAGATGGTGATCTAAAGCTCTCTGCCCCTCTTTACATCCTCTAGGTCACCCTCCACCTGAAGGTGACAGTAGAACTGCTTAACCAAGTCTGGGTGAGTGCAAGCCTCGTATAGGATCACTGGAAGCCAGCCCATATTGCCAAATGCCCTCTTCACATCAAACAGGGCAAAGTGGGCTAGGTTCACACATTGACCCCCTTCAACTTTCTTTCGGTCAGACCAAGGATATCGCACTTCTGCTTCCACAGACCTGAAGCGAAGTGGGTCATGAACTCAAGGAACTTTGGTGCGAACCATGATAACTGCAAAAGAAGAAAATAAGAAAACAAGTTAGATAAATTTGAAAATTTGCCAGCATAACGACGTAAAATGGAAAAAACCTTGCTTTTCACCCAAACATTTGAGCAGGAGGACTTACATAGGTCCCAAACCATCCTGCAATGCATATCCAATCAGAAATTTTAACTAGGTAGGTCAAATTTGAAAAATTTTGACAATTGGGCAAAAACCCCAAATTTTAGGTCAAAAATGGAAATTTTAAAATTTTTACCAAACCAATCGATGAAACTCAAATTTTCTTGAGGGCTTTCATCCATTGGGTGACCAATAGCAAAAGCCCCCAATAAAAATCTAGTTTTTATTGTCAGAAAAAATATTAATTAGAAGAAAACCCTATAAATGGAAAAAACCCTAGGTATGAAAGCTTAAAAAAAATGAAAGAGAGTAGAGAACATACCTTATGAAACGAAATGTCGGTCATAGATCGAAGGAAAAATCACCAAGTTTGTATGGTCAACACTGTAGCAACTCATTGGTGGCGAGTTGAGTAGAGACCGTAGGAGGAAGAAGGAGAAATGAGAGGGAAACTCTCGAAAATAGGTTTTTAAAAACTGGTTTTGGATCTTACGGTCGCACAATTCGACCAAAACCATCGACCATAGTATTGACCGTATGATCGACCATAGGGTCTCGGTAAGTTTCCAGGGATGTGATGGTCACACCTATGGTCGCAAAACATGCGACCGTAGGCCATCGATAGTATGACCTACTGTTGTCTGCATTTTGATTCTGCTTAAACTTTTGCCTATTGATTTTGTTTTTCTCTCGCTTTCCATTGTGAGATTAACCCAATACTACCATCATATCTTGTCTCACATGTACAATCTTTCCAAGTACCATTCAACCAAGAGTTTAAATGGCTGGACGCAGAGTAAGTAGAAGGAGACAAAATACAAACCCATCTCTACTACCTATGGAGACTAATGACAATGAGGGTCAGCAAAGACAGGAAGGATATATTGGAACTCAAAATGCTGCACCTCAGAATGTGCACACCCAAGCCAACTCAACCAACCTACCTGCACCACCTACAGATTTGGCTAATGCGGTGATGAATTTAGCACAACAATTGCAGCAAATACAGCAAGTTAAAGCCAACATACAAGTTTCTATGGGAATTTCTTTCCCAACTGCAAACACAACACCTCTACCTGCAGGACAAGCTAGTACTGCACCTGGTGGTAGCAACACTGTACCCCAAGCACCGCAAATACCAACAGTACAAGGCCAAGTGTAAAACCCTGAAGCACCGCAAGGTTGGAATAACCAAGGTAATTATCAGTACCAACCACCTATGTATGGAGTATATGCACAGTATCAGCTTGATCACTCCAGACTGATCAAGCATTTCCTGAAGTTGAAGCTGAAGGAATTTATGGGCAAGCCATCAGATCCGTTATGGCCAGCTCACTAGATCGATGAGATAGAAAGAAAATTTTTGATGATGAATATAATTGAAGAAGAGAAGGTATTTTGTGCCACTTTTATGCTGAAAGGTGATGCGTACCATTGGTGAAAATCTACTCGGAGTTATCTGTTGACAAAGCACGCCCGACTGATCTATAAAGAAGCTTTCTTCGAGAAGTATTTTCCAAGGAGTTTCAGAGATCAAATGGAAAAGGAGTTTCTGATTCTGTATCAGGGATAGATGACTGTAGACGCATATCAACAACGTTTTAAAGAACTAGTTTTCTTTGCTCCCTTTAGCATGCAAGAGGAAAATACCAAAACTTAAAGGTTCGTCATGGGACATAGGGGAAGCATCTATGAGCATGTATTGGGATTAGAAAAGAAAATATATAACGAAGCAGTACAGATTACTGGAGTACTGTAATCGAGCCAGAGGGAAAGTTATTTTTCTCAGAATAGAGGTATAAAGAGGCCCAATGTAAACTCATATAACGGAGAAACTCAAAGACATTTAAACCCTTCCGTACTCAAGGCTCCAATGCTGTAGCCATGACTACTCCGATAGCCCAACCTCAACAGAAGCAAAGTAATGCTGGAGTTAAATGCTTCAATTGCAATCAAGTAGGACATTATTCAAGAGAGTGTCCTAAGCCAAGGAAGCAGCTACTGCAAGGAAAGGTTTATGCAGTTACATCTGAGGATGCTGCCGCATCGCCTGATGTGGTCACAGGTATAACCTGAACTGTTCATTTTGTACTATCTTGTGTAAGCATGTAGACAAAATTAAATCAAATCACAGGTATCGTACTTATTAATGGCTTACCCACCAGAGTACTCTTTGATCCTGGAGCTACTCATTCTTTTATATCTGTATCGTTTGGAAAGAAGTTAAATCTACCCCTCAGACCTTTAGACTACAAATTGCTTGTACGATCACCTATAGGATTAGAAGTGAAACTAGACAAAGGTTATGGACCATGTCCAGTTCTTATTGGCGAGAAGATTTTAGATGCAACCTTAATTCAACTTGAGATGGCAGACTTTGACTTTGCTACATTGAAGATTGTACCTGATCTATTAGACGAAGTGAAAGTCGCTATTAAATCAGACCCTTATCTGAGAACGGTGCAAGAAGACCTCGAAAAAGGTAGGACTACTCCTGAGTTCACCTTGGACGTTGAAAAGGTACTAAAATACAAAGAAAGGGTAAGTGTTCCTGAAAATGAAGACTTAGATATTAGACACAGACTAATGAAGGAAGCTCACACCACCGCTTATTTAGTACATCCTAGAAGTACGAAGATGCATCATGATATGAAGAAACTACATTGGTGGAGAGGAATGAAAGCAGATGTAGCTAAATTTGTGTCTCAATGCTTGAATTGTCAGTAGTAAAGGCTGAAAGGCAAAACCTACAGGATTGTTGCAGCCACTGTCAGAACTAGCATGGAAATGGGACTGCATCACTATGGACTCGTCACCGGGTTACCATTGACTCCCCGAGTAGTTGACGCGATTTGGGTGATTGTGGATTATTTGACCAAGATAGCTCGTTTCATAGCTATACGACCTCAATATACCCTTGAGAGGTTAGCTAAGCTTTATGTAGATAATATTGTCCGATTACATGGTGTACCTGAAAGCATTGTATCCGATAGAGACCCACACTTTAGCTCAAAGTTTTGGGAAGGATTATAGAAGGCTATGGGTACAACATTGAAGTTTAGTATTGCATTCCATCCTCAGACAGACGGACAGTCAGAGCGTACTATTCAGATTTTAGAAGACATGCTTCGAGCTTGTGTTATTGATTTCGAAAGATCATGGGATGAGAAATTACCATTGATTAAGTTCTCTTATAACAACAACTATTAAGCGACTATATAGATGTCACCCTATGAAGCACTGGATGTAGGAAATGTCGAACTCCTTTGTTTGGGAATGAAGTTGGAGAACGGTGTATTGTGGGACCAGAGTTTTTTGTAGAGACTTGTCGAGTAGTCGATATTATCAAGGAAAGAGTCCGAATAGCTTAGAGCCGTCAGAAGCAATATGCATACAATCGATGCAGAGATCTCAAATTCACCATAGTGATAAGGTATTTCTGAAAATATCTCCTACGCGTGGTTTGAAAAGGTTTGGACAGAAGGGAAAGCTGTGTCCCAGATATATTGGACCTTATGAAGTTCTAGATAGACGTGAAAAAGTAGCATATCAGTTAGCACTACCACCATCCATGTCAAGTGTGCATGATGTATTTCATATCTCATTACTGAAGAAGTACATCAGAGATCCAATACACGTGGTAACAACGGATCCACCAGATTTGACTAAAGATTTGACATTCAAAGTAGTACCTTTTGAGATCACTAGCCGGAAGGTGCAACATCTTCGCAACCGTGACATTTACTACATTAAGGTTACTTGGAGAAGCCAAAATGTTGAAGAAGTTACATGGGAAGAAGAGAACGCTATGCGAAAGCAATATCCTAACCTATTCGACTCTGAAGGTATGTGCAAATTTTTAGGACAAAATTTATATAAGAGGGGGGAGTTGTAAGACCCACAATCCACTAACTTGGTCTAACCGTGTCATGCCAGGTCTTTCCATCCTTCCTGGACCAAGTAGACCGAGCGTGTGAAGATAGATCACAAACCAGGTATGAGAATCGAGTTAAAAACACTAAAAACATACCTAAGGTCACATACTTGGGTAGGTATGGTCGACCATAAGGAAGGGAACAAAAATCTCAAATCCAGAAACCCATGGTCGATGATTTCAACCCTACGGTTGACGGTTTATGCGACCGTATGATTGACCGTGAGAACCCAGATCAGACTCATAGTTTTGAAAACTTTCCTAAACTAAGGGATTGCTTTCCTAATTGAAAGAGGACTTTACATGGAGAGTTTTCCTCTATATAAAGGACGTCCCTCAGCCCTTTTTCACTCATTTAGAACATTAGTAAACCCTAGAGAAAGAGAAGGAAGAGAAGGAAGAGAAGGTGAAGAAGAAAAAGCTAAGGAGAAGAGTTTGCTGAGAAGGGATTGGCTCTCTATCACAGGCCAAGGTATGAAATGTAAGACCCGCACTCCACGAACCCAGTCTAACCTTACATTCTCATGTCGTGACTGGTCTTTCCATCATAATCGGCTCAAGTGAACTAATTTTATGAAGAAACCACATGATACGGTAAGCAACGAGTCAAATTTAGTTGGTGTTGTTGACTATTTAAGATCGTGTGGAAGCAACCAGTCAAAAACTTAAAACCCAAAAATTTTAGTCGTGTGGTAGCAATTTTGAGGGGTGTGGTCGACCACACATGAGACCACACATGAGACCATACATGAGACCACATTCGCATATTTTTAACGTGTGGTCGACGGATTCTGTGACCCCACGTGTGACCACACGATGCTGAACTGACTCCTTGTTTAGGAAATTTTCCTAATTTGAGGGGGGCTCTTTCCTAATTAAAGTGGGACTCTATATGAAGGTTTCCCTCTATATAAGGGACGTTCCTTAGTCTCTCTTACTCTTTTAGAACCCAAATTGAAACTCTAAACCTAAGAGGAAAAGAGAGAGAGAAAGAGAAAGAGAAGAAGACTGAGAGAAAGGTTTTACAAGAAAAGGTTCTAGCTCCCTACAACAAGTGAGGTATGGAACTTATCTCTGTAGATCTAGATTCTATTGAATATGGTTTCTATTGTGGATTGGGGATGTCAAACCAATATGATTAATGTGATCCTTTGAGTAAATCTCAAGGGTAACCATGAGGGACGGATTAGGAATATTGGTTAATGAAAAACTATAAATAATGGCAATATGATAACTATAGGATGATCCCAAGTGATGAGCCAAGGAATTGACTCAAGAAGAATTCAGATTAAAGATGAAAATTGACCAAACATCATGTGGTCACAGCCTGTGGTTGACAACAGGGTGACCAGAGGGTCGACCATAGCTATTCGGGAAGTTCCCAGGAAAGGTGCGGTTGCATGGTGTGGTTGCATAAAATGCGACCATAGGGTCCAAGCACAGTGCGTGGTCTCATATATTAAGACCACAGGTTCGACCACACATCGACCAAACGATGACAGCAAGCATATTATGAGACTAAACAAGATTTTTGACTACTGTAATTTGATAAACTTGAACCCTAACTTAAATATATTAATTGTTTAGGTTCTCAATAGATTCAAAGTGACTTCCAAAGCTTGGAAGAGGAACAAATATCAATCAAAGGTGAGGGAACAAGACCTAAACTAATAGGATATTAAAAATCTATTTTATTTCATTGTGTCCAATACCATGAATGATTCTATGATTGCTTGCTTGTAATGTGCATCTCACATGTCATCTAATATTATTGTTATCTTTTGCTCATGCATATTTATTTTTGTCTGTTTAAAATATGATGATGATGATGCTAGGGATAGACATGTGATTGTATGTGTGTGGTTAGTGTGCCTGATGCAAGTAGAGCATCAGGGGGATGATGTGACATTATGGTTCATCCTGGTCACCAGACTCTATCTCTATCTCTACTCAAGTCTTGTTCACTGACATCATCGTATCGCCATTACCTTAGTAGAACTATTACATCATAGGGCATCAGGGGAGGTGGTCTCAGACCGTGTAGTCTCTGACTCTACCGGGGGGCCTTAGCTCCATCTCTATGGACGTATTGAGAGATGCTGGGGTGAGGCCTTGGATTCACTGGATGACATTCAGGATTGGTTAGTTGTGAGCCCAGTTTATAAGTCCTCGCCAGCAGGGGCTTACGTGTTGGTATGGGTAGGGCATCAAGTGAAGTGTTATGCGGTGTTTGATTCGGACACTTTAGCTCTATCTCTATTCCATGGTGGGTGCATGTGGGATGGCAATGGTGTTTGATCCATTGGATAGATTCACACACTCGTGTATAGAGGTGCAGAGGCCTCCAATCCTTTCTATAGCACATTGCAAACTTAAAAACCAGACCAAAGATATGAATTGAATGCATGCATATGTTTGTTGTATTGTTTTATTTTCTCACTGAGCTCAAGTTGGAGAGCTGACCCTCACGCGCACAATTCTTTTTAGTTTCTGATGTTGCAGGTATTACGGTTGAAGATTATGTCGACACGCCAACATATGAACAGGTGGCGGCTATGGATGAGTAAGCTGTGGAGGACTATTATGATTCGTTAAGTGAGCGTTTCAACTATGGATGTGCTTAGTGTTTAACTTTCGTATTTGGATTTTTGTAATATGTATTAAATAATATTTTGGTTACTTGGAGATAACTGGAATATTAATTATTTATCATGATTAAACGTCAGTTCATTATTAATAAGACTTTTGCTATTTATTTTATTATCTCTGATTAATGTGAAATGTGTTTTAGTTTAACATGATAGGCATAGCCTATACGAGATCCTGGTTGAACCGTTGGTTTATTAATGGTTCATCACACCATTCTGGTTAGTTCAGAATTGAGGTGTGACATGAAATCCCCTCTAGAGATGTAAACTCTAAGGATTAAGACTTCTATGGAAGATAGGCAATATCCACCTATTATGATCTATGTGATTTCTTTGAGAAAATCCCAAGGAGAACCATGAGGAGTGAATTTGATGATTAGGGTTTATAATAAATTACTAATGATGGCCATATGATGACCTTAAAATAAAACCCATTGAAGAACAAAAGAATTGACCCAGGAAGAACTCCAATTTCATGTAGACTGTGACCAGAAATCTCAAGGTCATAGCTACGATCGACCATAGCAAGACCAGTATGACCAGAGGATCGACCATAGGCATTCGAAAAGATTATAGAAATCATATGGTCGCAGCTACGATCGCACCATATGCTACCGTAGGGTATCGATCGTAGACAGTAAGGTCGATACAGCATGAGACCATAGGACCAATCAGGCACCTATCAATGCTCTGTTTCGATTTTCGACTACTGTAACATGTCACATATGAACCCTAACTTAAATTCATATAACTTTTAGGTTGTTAAATCAATTTAAAGAGAATTTTAAGGCTTGGAAGGACATCGAGAATTGCTAACAGGTAAGGGAACAAGACCTAAACTAATCGGATAATAACAAACTATTTATTTTTATTGAGTCCAATGCCATGATTTATTCTATGCTTGTATGCTTGTAATGTACATCTCACATGTCATCCAATATCCATGCTATTACTGTTCATGCATATTTAATTTAATTTATTTATAACATGATGACGATGATGATGATGCTAGGAATAGACATCTGAATGTATGTATGTGGTTGTTGTATTGGATGCGAGTGGAGCATCAGGGGGAGGACGTGGCATAGTGGTCTTCGACCTCATCACCAAACTCTAGCTCTTTCTCTACTCAAGTCTTGCCCACTAGCATCGTCATATCGCCATTACCTTAGCAGAACTATTACCTCGTAGGGCATCAAGGGAGGTGGTCTTGGACCATGTGGTCTCTAACTTTGCCGGGGGGCCTTAGCTCAATCTCTATGGAAGTATTGAGGGATGCTGGAGTGAGGCCTTGGATACACTATTTGGCATTAGGATTGGTTAGTTGCAAGCCCAGTTTGTAAGCCCTCGCCAATAGGGCTTACGTGTTGGTATGAATAGGGCATTAGGGGAAGTGTTGGCGGTGTTTGATCCGGACACTTTAGCTCTATCTCTATTCCATGGTGGGTGCATGTGGGACGGCAATGGTGTTTGATCCATTGGATGGATTCACACACTCGTGTATAGAGGTACGACTGCCACCGAACTTTTCTATAGCACATTGCAAACTTAAAAACCAGACCAAAGATATGAATTGAATGCTTACATATGTTTGTTGTATTATTTTATTTACTCACTGAGCCATGATGTGTACTCACCCTTTCGACGTTGAATATTTTTATTGATGATACAGGTCCTACCGTCGAAGAATATATGAATGCGCCGACTATGGACACGTTGCTGCGATGGACGTAGAAGCTGAAGAAAATGTGCATGATTCATCATGCGAGTGCAACCAATGTATTTTTGCTTAAGTTTAGTTATAATTTGAACATCAGTTATGTAATTGATTATTTATTTTTATGTCTTGTGGTTTGGAGATAATTGGATTAAATACTTATTTATCACTGTTAGACTCTCAGTTCATTATCTGTAAGATTTTTGCTTATTTGTTTATTACCTCTGATTATTAATGTGAAATGTGTGTTTAGTTTGATATGGTGGGTATGAACTATTCGAGTTCCTGGGTGAACCGTTTGTTTATTGGCTGTTCATCACACCATTCTGGTTAGACCAGAATTGGGGTGTGACATAAACTAAGAAAGAGAATAATGCACATATGTAAATGGGAAACCAATTTTTTATATATATCCAAATGGGAGTAAGACAAGATACATCCGAATCAGAATACGGTCCACAAATCCATTACTCTATAAAAGAAATGAGAAAAAAAATGATATCTTGGAGTTAGAGGTGTTGGAGCAGGAGGTGCCTCACGATCTCTATCATAGTCCTCAGCGTATACTCTTGTGAGCCAGGCTACCTGAGTCTGAGTCGCTTGGAAACTAGCTGTCAGATCCACTGTCCACTGGTCTGTAGAGCACTGGGCATCTAGAAGCTCTCCTACTCTCCAATCAGTCACTCGCTGAGTGATGGATTCATAATTTATATATTTATTTCCCTTATATTTAGTTTATTTAACATATTATATGTCTTATGATACTCATTTGTGATGATTCCTTATATATAAGACATTGGTGGAAAATATTGGTAATTTATGTTTAAAATAAAAAAATTCTGATATTTTCAATAATGACCTTCAGAATTTCATGCAGGTTTTTAATGTGGAAAGAATTCTAGAAATCAAACATGATCCAAAAATCTGATCTGGAAAGCTGATTTGAATTCAAACCAGAGAAGGAAGATTACCATCCATAGAAGGTTTACTATTAGAATGATTTGATTGATTGTCAGAAATCCTGAGGAGAATATATACCTCTATGGAATATTACAAAGATTGGCAAGTTTAGAGGTGGCATTTGGTTAATGATGGAATGATTCTCTATTTAATCTAAGCAAGAGGATTTTGTTTAATATTTATTTTCATGTAATAAGGTTGTCAATTCTAGACATACCAGTTTTAATCTTCTCTACTCTGGCTATTTAAGCAATGTAAAGGCTTCATAATAGAGCATCCAAGAATTATTGAGAAGATAGTTTTATTTCTTTTGTCTTTCTTTTCTATCATGTCTGGCTAAGTTCTTTAGTCGATTCAAGGGAAATTCAATCCGGTAAGTAAAATTGTGAGACTTTTTTCTTAATTTTAGTTATTCTTCTATTTAAATATCTGTGTTTCTTGGTTTTTCAAGTTAATGACTGTATGATTCAGTTTATTAAGAGGCCTATTAATTGATTGAGTTGTATGGTTTGTAGCTAACTTGAATCCATAATCCGTAATTGTTATGTTGTTCAGGAAAAGTAGCAATTGAGCAGAATAATTAGGATCCAAGTTTTTGTTACTTGCTTAAAGGAAACATATAATGAATTAAATAATCTGACACTTGTTAGATTGTTGTTCATCTTTAACTCCCTCCAAGAGTGTAATGCTATCAATAAATTCATGAGGATTGCTTAATACCAATTGGTTTATTGATAAGAATTAAATTGTGTACTGGGCTCAAATTAATGAAATTAGGAAAGGTAAGTATTGTCTGGCTTTTTGATAGTCCTTGGTTAAATATTTTAATAGAGAATAATATATATATATATATATATATATATATATATATATATATATATATATATATATATATATATATATATATATATATATATATACATATATATATGAGGTCAGTAATCAATTTGCAGCCGTGAGTAAATTTCCTTGAATCGACATCATCTTCCATTGAATTTTTGTTACTTAATTTTGTTATCTATTAAATTGCAGAAGAAAACCCCCTTTTTCTTGGTAAGTAGACAATTTGATTAACTAGTTTCTGTGGATCGACCTTTACTTATCATTACTATTCATTGTAGGTAAAGTAATTTATTTTTGGTTGCGCTCGACACACATCATTGAGCCTCCCGAATCTCACGTAACAGCTCTATCATGTCATCTGGTGGTGGGCATGAAGGGCTAGCTGAATGAGAAGCCCGAGAAGGGCCAGCTCCAGTAGAATGCTATGGTGATGGGGGAGGGATGGCATCCACATCTATGTACATCTGATCAACATCCTCCTCATCATCACTCACGTGTGCCTCTGCTGTTGCTGCTGCTACCGCCTTTGCATCTGCTGCCGCTACCCAAGTGAGAGGACGTTTCATAGCTTTCCTTTCATTATCACTGACCTATATCTCTCTCATGTCCATCCTGCTGATGGCCTCCCAATCAAGGTCAACTGAGAAGGTTTTCTCAAAGATCCTCTTATACACTAGTTCCACCTGTAGACGAGCGAGTAGGGTGGAGATCAGTCGCCCATAGGGTAAGTTACCTCTCGAGTCAGGCAATGTAGCTCTATACATAATCAGAAGAATAATATATGGGAGGCAGACTGGCTACCTAGTACAGATACAGTACAGTAGGTACTGAGTCAGCTGTGAGACCATTTCGTAGTCTTCGCCTTGGGGAATAAGATTATGTTGGATAATCTTACAGTAGACCCGTGGCTCTAGACGCAGGTTGACTGCTTTCATCTCCCAGCGGTCATCCTGCAGAATTTGGTTATCTATTTTTGCATGCACCTATGTAGACAGAAACTATGGCTCCTTGGGTGCATAGTAAACCAACTGACCATCATTTGAGATGCGTAGGAGATAAGCCAACTCTTGACAGTTAAAAGAGATCGGAACCCCTTTCACCAAGCTGGTGATCTGAAACTCTATACCCCTATCAACATTTTATAGGTCACCCTCTACCTGTAGGTGATAGTAGAACTGCTTGACCAAGTTTGGGTGAGTGCAAGCCTCGTATAGAATCACTGAAAGCCAGCCCATATCACTAAACACTCTTTCTACATCAAACAGGGCTAAATGGGCTAAGTTAACACATCTACCCCTTCCACCTTCTTTCGATTAAACCAAGGGTATTGTGTTTCTGCTTCCATGGATCGAAAGCGATGTGGGTCATGAACTCGAGAAACCTTAGTGCGAACGATGATAATTGCAAGAGAAGAAAATAAGAAAAACAAGTTAGATAAATTTGAAAATTTGACAGCATAACGACGTAGAATGGAAAAAAGCTTCACTTTTCACCCAAACATTTGGGTAGGAGAACTTACATAGGTCCCAAACCATCCTACAAGGCTCATACAATCAGAAATTTAAACTAGGTAGGTCGAATTTGAAGAAATGTTGACAATTGGGAAAAACCCCAAAATTTAGGTCAAAAATAGGAATTTTCAAGTTTCTACAAAACTAACCAATGAAACTTGAATTTTTTTGAGGGCTTTCATCCATTGGGTAGCAAATAGCAATAACCCCCAATAAAAATCAAATTTTTACGATCAAAAAAATATTAATTTGAAGAAAACCCTATAAATGGGGCAAAACCTACGTATGAAAGCTTAAAAAAGAGAAAGTGTAGAGAACATACCTTGAGGAATGGAAGGAAGATTGTCGATCGATGAAAAATCACTAAATTTGTACGATAGATACTGTAGCAACTCACTGGTGGCGAGTTGAGTTGAGACCATAGAAAGAATAAAGGGAAATGGGAGGGAAAATTTTTAAAAAATAGGTTTTAAAATTGATTTTGAATCTTATAGTTGCACAATTCGACCAAAACCATCGACCGTATGATTGACCGTATGATCGACCATAGGGTCTCGGTAAGTTATCAAGGATTTGATGGTCCCACCTATGGAAGCACAACATGCGACCGTAGGCCATCGACCGTATGAATGACTGTTGTCTACATTTTGATTATGTTTGAACTTTTGCTTATTAATCTTATTTTTCTCTCGCCTTCTACTGTGAGACTAACCCAATACCACCACTCTATTTTGTCTCACCTGTGTAGCTTTGCCATTAATACATCAACCAAGAGTTTAAATGGCTGGGAGTAGAGTAAGTAAAAGGAGATAAAATGCAAACCCATCTCCACCACCTATGGAGACCAACAACAATGAAGGTCAGCAAGGGTAGGAAGGAAATATTGGAGCTCAGAATGCTGCACCTTAGAACGTTCACACCCCAGCCAACCTAACCAACTTACCTGCACCACCTACGGATTTGGCTACTGTGGTGATGAATTTGGCACAACAAATGTAGCATATACAGTAAATGCAAGCCAACATGCAAGCTGCTATGAGAATTTCTTTCCCAATTGCAAAGACAACATCTCTACCTGTAGGACAAGCTAGTACGACACTTGGTGGTAGCAACACTGTACCTCAAGCACCGTAAACACCAGTAGTACAAGGCCAAGTACAAAACCCTAAAGCACTGCAAGGTGGGTATAACCAAGGTAATTATCAGTACCAACTGCCTATGTATGGGGCATATGCACAATATCAGCTTGATCACTCCAGACTGATCGAGCGTTTCCTGAAGTTGAAGCATAAGGAATTCACAAGTAAGCCATCAGATCCTTTGTCGCCAGCTCATTGGATCGACGAAATGGAAAAAAACTTTATGATGATGACTGTAAATGAAGAAGAGAAGGTATTATGTGCCACATTTATGTTAAAAGGTGATACACACTACTGGTGGAAATCAACTAGAAGTTATCTGTTAACAAAGCATGCCCAACTAACATGGGTTATCTATAAAGAAGCTTTCTTCAAAAAGTATTTTCCAAGGAGTTTCAGAGATCAAATGGAAAAGGAGTTTCTGAGTCTGTATCAGGGATAGATGACTGTAGACGCATTTCAATAGCATTTTGAAGAACTATTTTTCTTTGCTCCCTTTAGCATGCAGGAGGAAAATACCAAAACCTGAAGGTTCGTCATGGGATTTAGGGGAAGCTTCTCTGAGCATGTATTGGGATTAGAAAAAAAAATATATAACGAAGCAGTACAGATTACTCGAGTACTGTAATAGAGCCAGAGGGAAAGTTATTTTGCTCAGAACAGAGGTATAAAGAGGCCCAATGTAAACTCATACAACGGAGGGAACTCAAAGACATTTAAACCCTTCCGTACTCAAGGCTTCAATGTTGTAGCCATGACTACTCCGATAGCCCAACCTCAACAGAAGCAAAGTAATGCTGGAGTCAAATGCTTCAATTGCTATCAAGTAGGACGTTATTGAAGAGAGTGTCCTAAGCCAAGGAAGTAGCTACAGCAAGGGAAAATTTATGCAGTTACTTCTGAGGATGCTGCCGCATCGCCTGATGTGGTCACAGGTATGACCTGAACCTTTCGTTTGTACTACCTTGTGTGAGCATATAGATTAATATAAGAAGAAATTCACAGGTATCGTACCTATTAATGGCTTATCCGTCAGAGTACTCTTTGACTCAGGAGTTACTCATTTTTTTATATCTGTGCCATTTGGAAAGAAGTTAAATCTACCCCTCAGACCTTTAGACTACAAACTACTTGTACGATCACCTATGGGATTAGAACTAGAACTAGACAAAGTTTATGGACCATGTCCAGTTCTTATTGATGAGAAGATTTTGGATGTAACCTTGATCCAACTCGATATGGCAGACTTTGATGTTATCTTGGGAATGGATTGGTTAGCTCGGCACTTCGTAAACCTATTATGTACGAAAAAAAACTGACATTTAAAGACAAGGAAGGAGCAGAGTTTAGTTTTGTGGGAACCAACTTTTCCGTAAATGAAAACTCTTTCTCTCTGCATTAAAGGCTAGAAAATGCCTCGAGAAAGGAGGAATTGGATATCTAGTATCCGTGGTTGACCTCACCAAGGAAGCACCATGAATGGAAGATATTGAAGTTGTGTGTAAATTTTTGGATGTATTTCCTGAGGAATTACCAGGATTGCTAACTGACCGAGCGATAGAGTTTGTTATAGATCTTATACCCAGAGCCGCACCAGTATCGAAAACACCCTATCTAATGGCTTCTATTGAACTGAAGGAACTGAAGGTATAATTACAGGAATTACTAGACAAGGACTATATTAGACCCAGCATATCACCATGGGGAGCGCCAATATTGTCTGTGAAAAAGAAGGACGGTAGTGTTCGACTGTGTATAGATTATTGAGAATTGAATAAGCTTACAATCAAGAATCGGTACCCTTTGCTTTGGATCGATGACTTATTCGATCAGTTGCAAGGTGCCAAAGTGTACTCCAAAATTGATCTTCGGTCAGGATTGTCACACCCCAATTCTACACCAACCAGAATGGTGTGATGAACCGTCAATAAATCAATGTTTTAACCAGGATCTTGAATAGGCTATCCCCACCATGTTAAACCAAAACATATTCTACATTAATCAGAGATAATAAAGTAAATAGCGGAAGTCTTACAGATAATGAACTGAGGTCTAGTCATGATAAATAATTAATATTCCATTTATCTCCAAGTAACCAAAACATTATTTAATACATATTATAAATATCCAAATACGAAAGTTAAACACTAAGCGTATCCTCAGTTGAAACGCTCGCTTAACAAATCACAATAGTCCTCCACAGCTTGCTCATCCATAGTCGTCACCTATTCATATATTGACGTGTCGACATAATCTTCAACCGTAATACCTGCAACATCAAAAACTAAAAAGAATTACACGAACGAGGGTCAGCTCTCCAACTTGAGCTCAGTAAGTAAACAAAACAATGCAACAAAAATATGCATGCATTCCATTCATATCTTTGGTCTGGTTCATAAGTTTGCAATGTGTAATAGAAAGGATTGGTGGCCGCCGCACCTCAATACACGGGTGTGTAAGCCCACCCAATGGATCAAACACCATAGTCATCCACATCCACCCCACCATGGAATAGGGATAGAGCTAAAGTGCTTAGGACCGCACCGCATCACACTTCCCCTGATACCCTACCCGTACCAACACGTAAGCCTCTATTGACGAGGGCTTGCAAACTGGGCTCGCAACTAACCAATCCTAATGTCAAACAGTGTATCCAAGGCCTCACCCCAGCATCCCTCAATACGTCCATAGAGATAGAGCTAAGGCCCCCCGGCAGAGTCAGAGACTACACGGTCCGAGACCACCTCCCCTGATGCCCTACGACATAATAGTTCTACTAAGGTAATGGCAATATGACGATGTCAGTGGACAAGACTTGAGTAGAGATAGAGCTAAAGTGCTTAGGACCGCATCGCATCACACTTCCCCTGATGCCCTACTTGCATTAAGTATACTAACCACACACAAACATTCACATGCCTATTCCTAGCATCATCATCATCATCATGTTATAAATAAATGAAATTAAATATGCATGAACATTAATAGCAGGAATATTGGATGACATGTTAAATGCACATTACACGCATACAAGCATAGAATCATTCATGGCATCAGACTCAATAAACAAAAATAGTTTATTATTAGCCAATTAGTTTAGGTCTTGTTCCCTCACATTTGATTGATAGTAGATCCTTGTTCAAGCTTTGTAATTCACTTTTAAACCACTTGGAAACCTAATAAGTTGATAGATTTTTAATTAGAATTAATTCTCATATATTTAGACTAACAGAAACTGAGGGGTCGCAGGTGGGGTAGCACCTGGGGTCTCGGTTTCTGTGACCACAGGGTGTGGGGTCGCAGGGTAGGGTAGCACCTGGGGTCTCAGTTTCTGCGACCCAAGGGTGTAGGGTTGCAGGGTAGGGTAGCACATGGGTCTCAGTTTCTGTGACCCCAGGGTGTTGGGTCGGAGGTAGGGTCGGACATACTGCGACCCTACGTGCGACCATACCCTCCTTGAAAACTTTCCGAGGGCATGTGGTCGGACATGTGAGTTTCGTGGGTCAGACATCATGCGACCCTACGTGCGACCACATGTGTCGTGGTCGACCTTTCACTCTTAAGTCCATTCCTTCATGTTTGAATCCTTTGGCTTATCTTCGTGGTCCTTCCTATGATTGTTCTATGGCTCAAAACTATAATTTTATATACTATCCATTGTCCACAATGATTTTCTCCATGGATTCTCTTGGAATTTGTCTATGGATGGATGATTTGGGTTTCTCCTAATCCTATCATCTTCATGAATTATTCTAGGCTCTTAAATAAATCATGAGAATTAGGTTCGTACCTTAGGTTTGCTGGGGATTTAGAGTTTTCTCTGAATTCCTCCTCCTTAGTCTTCTTCTTCAATTCTCCTTCTCTTCATTCTCTTCTCTTTCTCTCTCTTTCAATTAGAGTTCTAAAGGAGTGAAAGAGGTTAAGGGACATCCTATTTATAGAGAAAATCCCTCCATAATAAGCCCCAATGAGTTTAGGAAAGAACCCCCTTCGGATTAAGAAGGTTTCCTAAATTTGGTTTTTGGCTGTTTTCGTGGGATTGCAGGTAGGGTCGCACAATCCGTGACCCTACGTTTTTAAAATTTGTGACCCCACGACCAAAATTCATGGGGTTGGACACTTTTGAGGTGGGGTTGGTTACACCTAGTTAGGCATGCGACTACACACTCATATTTGACTGTTTTTGAGTTATATTTCATACTTGGTCTTGTGGTTTCTTCACACACTTGGTCCACTTGGCTCGACCATGATAGGTAGACTAGTCATGACACAAGAATGTAAGGTTAGACCGGGTTCGTGGCGTACAGGTCTTACAACTCCACCACCCTTAAAAGAAATTTCGTCCTCGAAATTTAAACGTACGAATCTTACAACTCTTCCATCCTCAAAATAAATTTTGTCCTCAAAATTTTAATTTACTTCGGAGTCAATAGGTGGGAATTCTATTTTCGCATTGCATCTTCTTCCTCCCATGCAATCTTCTCCATGTCTTGTCTTTGCCAGGTTACCTTCATATAATAATTATCCCAGCTTCGGAGATGTTGTACCTTTCAACTAAGGAACTAGGCTAGTACCACTTCAATAGTTAAATCTTCTATCTACTCCGGTGGATCAGTGGTCAATACCTTTGATATGGATTTCCAATGTACTTCTTCAATAGAGACACGCGAAATACGTCATGCGCACTAGACATGGATAGCGGTAACGCTAACTGATATGTAACTTTTCTACATCTCTCCAAAATTTATAAGGTCCAACACATATATAGGACCCTACTTTTCCTTTTTGCTGAATTGCTTCAAACTACGCATGAGTGATATCTTCAAGAACACTTTGTCACTTTTGGCGAACTCAAGGTCTTGGCATCTCTTCTAACAATCCTGAGCTGTCTTGGCCCTTTTTCTTTGATCTTGTCTGTCACTCGATAGGTTTCTTCAATAGACTCAGGTCTTAAAATTCTTCATTCATCAACTTCTTTCCAAGACAAAGGAATTCGACATTTCTACTGTACCATGCTTCATAGGTGACATCTACATAGTAGCTTGGTAGTAAATTCAATTCACAGTAATTTCTCAACTCAAGCTCCTGGAAAATAATTTTGTAAGCTCGGGGCATATCTCTTAGGATCTGTATAGTCTGCTCCGACTGTCCATCGGTTTAAGGTAAAATGTGGTACTACACTTCAACTTTGTCCTCATTGTTTTTTTATAGATTCTCCCAAAACTTCGAGATAAAGCGTGAGCCTCTGACCGACACTATGCTCTCAGGCATACCATTCAATCTGGTAATATTATACCCATATATCTTAGTTAGCCGCTCCAAAGCATACCGAGGTCGTATAGCAATGGAATGACTTATCTTTATAAGGCAATCAACAATCATCCAAACTGCGTCAATCGATCTAGGAGTCAGTGGCAAATCGGTGACATGCTTCATTGTAATGCAATTTTACTTACAGATTGGCTTCGATAGTAGTTGTAGTAAGCCATGTTGGTCTTTATCTTTCATCTTTTTACTTGCTGATAATTCAGTTGTTGAAACATGCATCTAGCCACAACTACTTCCATTCCCTTCCACCAAAATAATCTCTTCATGTTTTGATATATTTTATACTTCTAGGATGTACCCAACACGGAATAAAATGGGCTTATAGCATTATCTTGTTTCTATGATCAGTGTTTTTTACTTCAGGTATGCATAATCATCCTCTGTATCTCAGGATCTTTTTCACACCCAAAGTAAGTCAGGGTTAGGTTTTTCTTTCTTTAAATCTTCTTGCACCTCTCTTAGATATAGATCTAACAAAATTACTACCTTTACTTCGTCTATCAATTCAGAGATGATCTTTAATGTTGTGAATGCAAGCGAGGAACTATTGCTCCATAAGTTCATCCATAAGTTCTTGCTTAATTGGATCATCATGAGTTTCTATTATATGTTACTCTTCTTTAAAATCTGAATCTGTTGCTGCGAAACATAAGGCAGCATTTATACTGGGTCCTTCCTTGGAATTCATAATTCTCTTTTTTCTTAAGGCCTTATCTACTACATTAGCCTTGCATAGGTGACATTAAATATCACGGTCTTAATCCTTCAGGAGTTCCAACCATCTCCTTAGCTTCCTGTTCAACTCTTTCTGGGTGAAGAGATAAGTAAGACTCTTGTAATCTGATTTAATATGAAATTCTTCTCTATATAGGTAATGTCTCTCAAGTCTTGATTGCATAATTCATCACCGATAATTCCAAGTCATGAGTAGGATAATTCTTTTAATGCTCCTTCAGTTTTCTTGAAGCATATGCAATCACTTATTTACCTTGCATCACCCGCATCTTAGATCCAATCTGAAAGCTTCGATGTATAGGATAAAAGGTTCCCTTGGTACCAGAATGGTCTAGATGGGAGTTGATATCAACCTTACTTTTAGAGTTTAGAAACATTCTTCACACTTGTCAGTCCAATTAAACTCCTCTCCCTTCCTGGTTAGCTTCGTAAGAGTTTTTGCGATCTTAGAGTGGTCCTCTACAAATCATCTGTAATAACCAGCTAAACCCAAGAGACTTCTGATCTTTGCAATATTCTTTAGGTGTTTCTCACCATATGATTACTTCTATCTTGATAGGATCCCCTTTAATCCCTTTTTATGACGCTACGTGATCTAATAAGATCACTTTGTTTAATCAGGTCTCATATTTCTTGGACTTGGCATAAAGTTTTTCCTTTCTCAGCTGTTGTGAAGCTGTTCTAAGATCTATTGTATGAGTTGCTTTATTCTTGGAATAAACCAAAATATCATCTATGAAAACAGTGAGACCGATGTGTCCAATGTGTCATGAAACTCCCAGTTCATCAGTTTCATAAGAGATGTAAGGGCATTGGTTAATCCAAACATCATAATCGGAAACTCATAACATCTAATCCCGATTCTAAAAGCTATTTTCAAGATATCATTGTCCAAATTCTTCAGCTGATGATATCTTGACTGAAGATCAATCTTAGAAAGTACCTTTGCTCCTTGCAACTATTTAAACAAGTCATCGATCTGAGGTAGTAGATATCGATTCTTGATCGTGCATGTTTAGTCCCAGTAGTCTATACATAATCTGACACTACCATCCTTCTTCTTCACAAATTGCATTGGCGCTTCCCGTAATGTAATACTTAGCCGATTAGAACCCTTGTCTAATAACTCTCGTAGTTGAGTCTCAATCCCTTCAACTACATAGGAACTACTATATAGGTGCCTTTGACATAAGTATTGTCCTTGGTAACAAGTCGATGACGAACTCAGTCACATGATCAGTTGGTAACCCAGGTAAGTCTCCTAGAAACACATCAGGCAATTTATGCATCACATCAATATCTTCCATCTGTGGTGCTTCTTTGGTAACGTATACCATATATCCAACTTCTTTCTTTTTCAAGGTATCTCTTCGCCTTTAGCATAGAGGGGATTAGCTTTTACTTCTTAGGCAACATGCTTCCAATAAAACTCAATTATATGCCATCTTTATTCTTGAATGAAAACCTCTTCTATGCACATAACAACTTTGTTAAGTGTTGAGACAACTAGTCTATCCCCAAGATGATATCAAAGTCTGTCATCTCAAATTGAATTAGGTTACATCCAACTTTTGTCCATCCATACAATTCGAACATTGCTCATAATACTCATCTAATGCAATATTTAGTCCAAAAGGGTTTGAACTGGTTTAAAGGTCTTAAGAGCTTGTCTAGTTTCTTCATCTCTTAGTTTTTCAAATACTATCGCTAATAATCTCATATATCGAAAAAAAACTCATTAGCTTATATTTATTTTATCCTTGTTGTTCTACCCCGATCTCTCTTTCATATACCTCAAAAAATATCTTCTGATTGTTACTTCATATCCCAAGTCTACCTATAAGCATTAGGGTATATGCTTATAAATTCATTAATTCAGCCAAACTCTTTGGTCTTGACTCAATCATCTTACTTGACATTGACATAACTCTATAGTAGTTGTTCTATACCAAGTACTATCCATACCATCATTTTTTATTTCATCATTATATCCACTCTTAGATCTGCCTTTAGAAATCTTCTTCCTTGTCAACTTCATACCGATATAGCCATCTTTAACTCTACTTGAGTGCTATCTATTTCCTTATTGGCTACTCTTGATAGTTCTCACTTTTACTCATATACTCTTTTACAGACCATAAATCCTACCCATCCAATCAGTAATCTCAAAATAAATTCTCCATTACTTCATCTGAGGTCTCTTGGCTATAGCATCTAATATGAATTTAATCATCTTCCTTCCCATAATTCCTTATTAACTAAACATCTTATCAATGGATGTCGAGAAATGTATGAATCATACTGCTTATCTAAAAGTAATTCATTTTCTTCTTTCGAATTCAGTATGATGACAAATACTTGCTTTATCTAGTGAACTTAGGTTTAAAGGATCAGAAGTAAATCTATAGTAATCCAACTGGAATCAAGAGGTTGTTAAGTTGCATGGTGGTCTAAATATATGAAAATAGAGGTTTTATAGTTATTAACCTCATGGTTACAGGTTCTATCGAGTATATAATGCCATTGGTCAAGGCACTACAGGAGTAAATATGGAGAAGTTTTGGTACATCAATAAATCAGGTATAAATCGAAAGATGTATGCTCAACATGATTAAACATTTAACTGTTCATTCAGTTCATATCTCTGTTCATGTTGTCGATCATGAGAGTGGTTCAGATTGGTATAATCAGGACTAATACTAAAGAAACAATATCTATAACTCCAATTGACAGGTTGAATCAAGAAGGTATCCTATCAAGGTATGAGAATTAGAATCAGGTATGTGCATCCTCTATAATCATAAGAGTAACTCAATAATGCATCACATCCTATATAAACCTGTCTAGTTATATGACCACAGTAGATTTGATGCTTTGCTGAAAACGTTTGAGGCTTCATCTTCAGAAAATATTCCTCAACCCTGGTCGGATCATTCTACCATGATGCAGCTATCCCATACATCAATGGCTGATAAGGGTAACCACCTTGATACACTACTTGTTGTGCACCAAACATCTACACTGGGGTGTGCATTACTGGGACTTGCTGTATGGTAGGTACTATATTATAGCTAACAGGTGCTGGGGGTATAGTGTTGCTACCAATTGGTACCGTGCTTGGTTTGACTTGGAGGTGTTTATATGGCATCGACAACTTGGGTAGTGATTCACATAGCAACTTGCATAGTCGGTCTCATCTATTGTTGCTCTTGTATTTTATCGAGCCAAGTTTATTACAACCGTAGCCAAGGTACTTGGCAGTCCAGATGATTGGCTGGAGTAGCCTGATTGTTCACCTACTTTGATTTGCTCCAATCTGATTATCATTATTTAGCATCTGCTCAGATGAATTTTCATTACCCAATCTTGACCCAGATAGTGGTGGGGTCAAGTTGCAACCTCTTCTTAATGCTCAGCGGGCAATGGTTTAGCGTGTGGTGCTTCTCACTCTGAGTCTCCACATCACCCAGGAGTATAGCTTTATCTTCTTGTAGTTACTCTCATTTTTGGTGTGTGACCATTGTTCTCCTATCTCTGTTGGATTTAGTCTGAGATCTTTCCCTTTACCTTTACAAGGATTTAGGCGTTACTAGCCTTTTTTTTTCTTCTTCTGCCATACATCAAGTTTCACATCTTGTGAGTACCAACTCGATATTTCAATTTTCTGCTTTATAGATGCTCCCTTCCTGTTACTGTACTATATCCTTTGTATACTTAGATAACTGTCCTACTTGTAGACCGTACCATATGTTATTTGTTTATCAGGGTACATTTAGATTTTCTTTTTCTGTCAGTGTTTACATATGGTTCCACCTTTTATATGTACATTACTGTCTTGTTTATGTTCTGTCTCAACCAACACAAGTGCTTATGGTGTGTTTGTATTAAAGCTTTTAATTTATCCTAACTCAGTTCATGGACTCTAGTGGAAGTATTCAAGTTTGATGGGCAATACTTGAGGGCTTTGATACCAAGTTGTCACACCTCAATTCTGTACTAACCAGAATGGTGTGATGAACCGTCAATAAACCAATGGTTCAACCAGGATCTCGAATAGGCTATCTCCACCATGTTAAACCAAAACACATTCCACATTAATCAGAGATAATAAAGTAAATAGCGAAAGTCTTACAGATAATGAACTGAGGTCTAGTCATGATAAATAATTAATATTCTATTTATCTCCAAGTAACCAAAACATAATTTAATACATATTACAAATATCCAAATACGAAAGTTAAACACTAAGCGTATCCTCAGTTGAAACGTGCACTTAACGAATTACAATAGTCCTCCACAGCTTGCTCATCCATAGCCGTCACCTATTCATATATTGACGTGTCGACATAATCTTCAACCGTAATACCTGCAACATCAAAAACTAAAAAGAATTGCATGCACGAGGGTCAGCTCTCCAACTTGAGCTCAGTGAGTAAACAAAACAATGCAACAAACATATGCATGCATTCCATTCATATCTTTGGTCTGGTTCATAAGTTTGCAATGTGCAATAGAAAGGATTGGTGGCCGTCGCACCTCTATACATGAGTGTGTAAGCCCACCCAATGGATCAAACATCATTGTCATCCACATCCACCCCACCATGGAATAGGGATAGAGCTAAAGTGCTTAGGACCGCACCACATCACACTTCCCCTGATGCCCTACCCATACCAATACGTAAGCCCCTATTGGTGAGGGCTTGCAAACTAGGCTCATAACTAACCAATCCTAATGTCAAACAGTTATCCAAGGCCTCACCCCAGCATCCCTCAATACGTCCATAGAGATAGAGCTAAGACCCCCTGGCAGAGTCAGAGACTACACGGTTCGAGACCACCTCCCCTGATGCCCTATGACGTAATAGTTCTGCTAAGGTAATGGCGATACGACAATGTCAGTGGATAAGACTTGAGTAGAGATAGACCTAAAGTGCTTAGGACCGCATCGCATCACACTTCCCCTGATGCCCTACTCGTATCAAGTACACTAACCACACACAAACATTCACATCCTTATTCCTAGCATCATCATCATCATCATCATGTTATAAATAAATGAAATTAAATATGCATGAACATTAATAGTAGGAATATTGGATGACATGTTAAATGCACATTACACGCATACAAGCATAGAATCATTCATGGCATAAGACTCAATAAACAAAAATAGTTTGTTATTAGCCAATTAGTTTAGGTTTTGTTCCCTCACCTTTGATTGATAGTAGATCCTCGTTTAAGCTTTGTAATTCACTTTTAAACCACTTGGAAACCTAACAAATTGATAGATTTTTAATTAGAATTAATTCTCATATATTTAGACTAACAGAAACTGAGGGGTCGCAGGTGGGGTAGCACCTGGGGTCTCAGTTTTTGCGACCACAGGATGTGGGGTCACAGGGTAGGGTAGCACCTGGGGTCTCAGTTTCTGCGACCCCCGGGTGTAGGGTCGCAGGGTAGGGTAGCACCTGGGGTCTCAGTTTCTGTAACCCCAGGGTGTAGGATCACAGGTAGGGTCGGATATACTGTGACCCTACGTGCGACAACACCCTCCCTGGAAACTTCCTGAGGGCATGTGGTCGGACATGTGGATCTCGTGGGGTCGGACATCATGCGACCCTACGTGCGACCACACGTGTCATGGTCGACCTTTCATTCTTAAGTCCATTCCATCATGTTTAAATCCTTTGGCTTATCTTCATGGTCTTTCCTATGATTGTTCTATGGCTCAAATAATTTTATACACTATCCATTGTCCACAATGATTTCCTTCATGGATTCTCTCGAAATTTATCCATGGATGGATGATTTGGGTTTCTCCTAATCCTATTTTCTTCATGAACTATTCTAGACTCTTAAATAAATCATGGGAATTATGTTCATACATTAGGTTTGCTGAAGATTCAGAGTTTTCTCTGAATTTCCTCCTCCTTAGTCTTCTTCTTCAATTCTCCTTTTCTTCTCCTTCTCTTCCTTCTCTTCTCTTTCTCTCTCTTTCAATTAGGGTTCTAAAGGAGTGAAAGAGGCTAAGGGACATCCTATTTGTAGAGGAAAACCCTCCATAATAAGCCCCAATGAGTTTATGAAAGAACCCCCTTCGGATTAAGAAGGTTTCCTAAATTCGGTTTCTGGCTGTTTTCGTAGGTCGGTAGGGTCACAAAATCCGTGACCCTACATTTTTAAAATGTGCGACCCTACGACCAAAATTCATGGGGTTGGACTCTTTTGAGGTGGGGTCAGTTACACCTGTTTAGGCATGCGACCACACACTCATATTTTATTATTTTTGAGTTATATTTCATACCTGGTCTTGTGGTTTCTTCACACACTTGGTCCACTTGGCTCGACCATGATAAGTAGACTAGTCATGACACAAGAATGTAAGGTTAGACCAGATTCGTGGTGTGCGGGTCTTACACGAATACCATCAGTTGAAGATTAAGGAAGGTGATATTCCAAAGACAGCATTCAGAACTAGATATGGACATTATGAATTTTTAGTTATGTCTTTTGGATTGACTAATCCACCCGTAACTTTTATGGAACTCATGAATCGGGTATTCCATGATATGTTGGATACGTCAGTCATTGTATTTATTGACGACATACCAGTCTACTCCAAGGACAAGGAAACTCATATCACAAATCTAAAAGCCGCTTTGCAGCTACTAAGAAAAGAGAAGCTTTACACTAAATTTACTAAGTGTGAGTTCTGGCTGAATGAAGTTACTTTCTTAGGTCATGTTGTATCTGCTGAAGGAATTAAAGTGGATCCTAGCAAGATTGAAGCCATTGTAAAATGGAAAGCACCTAAGAATGTTGCCAAAATCAGAATTTTCTTAGGTTTAGCTAGTTGTTATCGACGATTTGTGGAAGATTACTCTAGAATCGCCGTACCTGTTACCAGTCTGACAAAGAAAGGAGAAAAGTTTATTTGGATCGATAAATGTGAAGAGTATTTTCAAACATTGAATGCTAGATTGATATCAGCTCCCATCTTGGCTATTTCGATCTCAAGACAACCATTTACCTTGTACACCGATGCGTCTGGTTTAGGTTTGGGATGTGTGCTTATGCAAGGAGAATAAGTAATTATGTATGCCTTAGGACAACTAAAGACACATGAGAAGAACTATCCCACTCATGACTTGAAATTAGTAGCGGTGGTACATGCTGTTAAGATATGGAGACATTATTTGTATGGAGAGAAATTTCAGATTAAATCAGGTCATAAGAGTCTTACTCATCTTTTTAATCAGAAGGAGTTGAACATGAGACAAAGAATATGACTAGAATTACTGAAGGATTATGATTATGATATCCAGTATCATCAAGGGAAAGCTAATATAGTTGCTGACGCACTAAGCAGGAAAGCTATGACAAAATCCCAAGAAGAAGCTAGTGCAAATGCTGTAGTGTGTGTCACAGAAAGAGTATTTAGTTATGATAACGAGAAGTTTGTGATTGATATTCCGAATGAATCAACTGACCAAGGATTTATTCATTTATTCTCAAACATGTTTGCTACATTGAAGATTGCACTTAATTTGCTAGATAAAGTAGAAGCAGCCATTAAATCAGATCCTTATCTGAGAACGGTGCAAGAAGACCTTGAAAAAGGTAGGACTACTCCTGAGTTCACATTGGACGTTGAAAAGGTACTAAGATACAAAGGAAGAGTATGCGTTCCTGAAAATGAAGATTTTGATATTAGACACAGATTAATGAAGGAAGCCCACACCACTTCTTATTCAGTACATCCTGAAAGTACAAAGATGTATCATGATCTGAAGAAACAATATTTGTGGAGAGGAATGAAAGCGGATGTATCTAAATTTATGTCTCAATGCTTGAATTGTCCGCAGGTAAAGGCTGAAAGGCAAAGACTTGTAGGATTATTGCAGCCACTGCCAGAACCAGCATGGAAATGGGACTGCATCACTATAGACTTCGTCACCGGATTACCATTGACTCCCCGAGTAGTTGACGTGGTCTGGGTGATTGTGGATCATTAGACCAAGACAGCTCGTTTCATAGCTATACGACCTCAGTATACCCTAGAGAGGTTAGCTAAGCTTTATGTAGATAATATTATCAGATTACATGGTGTACCTGAAAGCATTGTGTCCGACAGAGACCCACGTTTTACTTCAAAGTTTTGGGAAGGATTACAGAAGGCTATGGGTACAACATTGAAGTTTAGTACTGCATTCCATCCTCAGACCGATGGACAGTCAGAACGTACCATTCAGATTTTAGAAGATATGCTTCGAGCTTGCGTAATTGATTTCAAAGGATCATGGGATGAGAAATTACCATTGATTAAGTTCGCTTTTAACAACAGCTATCAAGCTACAATATAGATGTCCCCCTATGAAGCATTGTATGGTAGGAAATGTCGAACTCCTTTATTTTAGAACGAAGTTGGAGAATGGAGTATTGTTGGACTGGAGTTTGTTGAAGAGACTTGTCAAGTAATTGACATAATCAAGGAAAGAGTCTAAACATCTCAGAACCGTCAAAAGCAATGTGCAGATAATCAACGTAGAGATCTTAAATTCACCATAGGTGATAAGGTATTTCTGAAAATATCTCCTATGTGTGGTTTGAAAAGGTTCGGATAGAAGGAAAAGCTGTGTCCCAGATATATTGGACCTTATAAAGTTCTAGCTAGACGTGAAAAGGTTGCATATCAGTTAGCACTACCACCATCAATGTCTAATGTACATGATGTATTCCATGTCTTACAATTGAAGAAGTACGTCAGAGATCCAACACACATGTTAATAGCAGATCCACCAGACTTGACTGAAGATTTGACGTTCGAAGTAGTACCTTTTGAAATTACTAGCTGAAAGGTGCAACGTCTACGCAACCGTGACATCTACTATGTGATGATTACTTGAAGAAGCCAAGATGTAGAAGAAATTACATGGGGAGAAGAGAATGCTATGCGGAAGCAATATCCTCACCTATTCGACTCGGAAGGTATGTGCAAATTTCAAGGACAAAATTTATATAAGAGGGGGGGAGTTGTAAGACTCACACTCCACTAACTTGATTTAACCATGTCGTGCTAGGTCTTTCCATCATTCCTGGACCAAGTGGACCGAGCGTGTAAAGATAGATCACAAACTAGGTATAAAAATCGACTCAACACCCAAAATTGTATATATATGGTTGCATACCTGGGTAGGTACGGTCGACCATATGGAAAGAAACAATGGTCACTGATCAATGACCCTACGGTCAATGATTTCGAACCTATGGTCGATCGGTTCTGTGACCATAGCCATCGATCGTGAGACCCCAGATCAGACTCCAAGTTTTGAAAACTTTCCTAAACTAAGGGGTTTCTTTCCTAATTGAAAGTGGACTCTATATGGAGAATTTTTCTCTATATAAAGGACATCCCTCATACCTTTTTCACTCTTTTAGAACATTAGTAAACCCTAGAAAAAGAGAAGAGAAGAGTAGGAAGAGAAGGATAAGAAGAAAAGGCTAAGGAGAGGAATTTTCTGAGAAGAGATTGGCTCTCTATCACAGGCAAAGATATGAACCTTATCCCTGGAGATGTAAACTCTATGGAATAAGACTTCTATGGAAAATAGGCAATATCAACCTATTATGATCCATGTGATTTCCTTGAGAAAATCCTAAGGAGAACCATAAGGAGTGAGTTTGATGATTAGGGTTGATAAGAAATTACTAATGATGGCCATAAGATGACCTTAGAATAAATCCAATTGAAGAGTAGAGGATTTGACCCAGGAAGAACTCGAATTGCATGTTGTCTATGACCAAAAATCTCAAGGTCGTAGCTATGGTCGACCATAGCAAGATCAGCATGACCAGAGGATCGACCATAGGCATTCGGAAAGATTTCAGAAACCATATGATCGCAACTACTATCACACCATATGTGATCGTAGGGTATCGACTGTAGGCATTAAGGTCGATACAGTATGAGACCATAGGACCAATCAGACACCTATCAGTGCTCTATTTTGATTTCCTACTATTGTAACATGTTACATCTGAACCCTAACTTAAATTCATATAACTTTTAGGTTGTTAAATCAATTCAAAGAGAGTTTCAAGGCTTGGAAGGAGATTGAGTATTACTAACAGGTGAGGGAACAAGACCTAAACTAATTGGTTAATAACAAACTATTTATTTTTATTGAGTTCAATGCCATGATTGATTCTATGCTTGTATGCTTGTAATGTGCATCTCACATGTCATCCAATATTCCTGCTATTACTGTTCATGCATATTTAATTCTGTTTATTTATAACATGATGATGATGATGATGCTAGGAATAGGCATGTGAATGTATGTGTGTGGTTGGTGTATTGATGCGAGTGGAGCATCAGGGGGAGGACGTGGAATGGTGGTCTTTGACCTCGTCACCAGACTCTGACTCTATCTCTACTCAAGTTTTGCCCACTAACATCATCGTATCGCCATTACCTTAGTAGAACTATTCCGTCATAGGACATCAGGGAGGTGGTCTTGGACCATGTGGTCTCTGACTCTACCAGGGGGCCTTAGCTTTATCTCTATGGATGTATTGAGGGATGCTGGGGTGAGACCTTGGATATACTATTTGGCATTAGGATTGGTTAGTTGCGAGCTTAGTTTGCAAGCCCTGACCAATAGGGGCTTACGTGTTGGTATGGATATGACAATAGGGGTAGTGTTGGTGGTGTTTGATCCGGACACTTTAGCTCTATCTCTATTTTATGGTGGATGCATGTGGGACAGTAATGGTGTTTGATCCATTGGGTAGATTCTCAAACTAGTGTATAGAGGTATGGGGGCCATCAAACCTTTCTATAGCACATTGCAAACTTAAAACTAGACCAAAGATATGAATTGAATGCATGCATATGTTTGTTGCATTATTTTATTTGCTCACTGAGCCGTGATTTGTGCTCTCCCTTTCGATGTCGAATATTTTTAGTTGATGATGCAGGTCCTACTATTGAAGATTATATGAATGCACCGACATATGGACACGTTGCTGCCATGGACGTAGAAGCTGTTGAAGATGCGCATGATTCATCATGCGAGTGGAACTAGTACATATTTGATTAGTTTAGCTATATTTGATTAATGAAACATGTAATGGATTATTTACTTTTATGTCTTGAGTTTTGAAGATAATCAAATTAATTATTTACTATCATTGTTAGATACTTTGTTTATTATCTGTAAGACTTCCGCTTATTTGTTTATTATCTCTGATTATTATTGTGGATTATGTGTATGGTTTGTTATTGTGGGTTCGACCTATACGAGATCCTGGTTGAACCATTGGTTTATTGATGGTTCATCACACCATTCTAGTTAGACCAAAATTGGCATGTGACAAGTAACATATAATAAAAACTCGTGATGATCCAATTGAGTGAGAACTTATGGATGAACTTATGGAGCAATAGTTCCTCGACTGTGCTTGTGGCATTAAAGACCATCTCTGAATTGATGGATGAAGTAAAAGTAGCAATTTTGGTAGATCCATATATAAGAACAGTGCAAAAAGATTTAGAGAAAAAAAAAACTAACCCTGACTTACTTCGGATGCTAAAAAGGTCCTTAGATACAGAGGATGATTATGCATACCTGAAAGTGAAAAACATTGATCATAGATACAAAATAATGTTAAAAACCCATTCTATTCCGTATTGGGTACATCCTAGAAGTACAAAATATACCAAAACATGAAGAGATTATTTTGGTGGAAGGGAATAGAAGTAATGGTGGCTAGATGCATGTTTCAGTGATTGAATTATCAGCAAGTAAAGGCTGAAAGACAAAGACCAACATGGCTTACTACAAACACTATCAGAGCTAGTCTGGAAGTGAAACTACATTACAATGAACTATGTCACCAATTTGCCACTGACTCCTAGATCGATTGACGCAGTTTGGGTGATTATTGATCGCCTTATGAAGATAGCTCATTCCATTGCTATACGACCTCGGTGTGCTTTGGAGCAGCTACTAAGCTATATGTGGATAATATTACCAGATTAAATGGTATGCCTGAGAGCATAGTGTCGGTCAGAGGCTCATGCTTTATCTCGAAGTTTTGGGAGAATCTACAGAAAACAATGGGAACGAAGTTAAAGTTTAGTACTGCATTTTACCTTAAATCGATGGACAGTCGGAGTGGACTATACAGATCCTAAGAGATATGCCCCGAGCTTGTGAAATTGATTTCAAGGAGCTTGAGTTGAGAAGTTATCGCGGATTGAATTTGCTACCAAGCTACTATGTAGTATGGTACGGTAGAAATGTCGAATTCCTTTGTTTTGGAACGAAGTCGGAGAATAAGGAATTGTAAGACCTGAGTCTGTTGAAGAAACCTGTCAAGTGGCAAACAAGATCAAAGAAAGGGGCCAAGATAGCTCAAGTTTTTCAGAAAAGACACCAAGACTTCAAGTTTGCCATAAGTGACAAAGTGTTCTTGAAGATATCACTTATGTATGGTTTGAAATGATTCAACAAGAAGGAAAAGTTGTATCCTATATATGTTTTGGACCTCATAAAATTTTTAGAGAGATGTAGAAAAGTTACATATCAACTAGTATTACCGTTGTCCATGTCTAGTGTGCATGACGTATTTCGCGTGTCTCTATTGAAGAAGTACGTTGGAGATCCATATCAAAGGTATTGACCATGGATCCACTGGATTAGATAGAAGATTTAACTATTGAAGTGGTACCAGCCTAGTTCACTGGTTGGAAGGTACAACATCTCCGGAGTTGGGATATTTATTATGTGAAAGTAACCTGGCAAAGCCAAGATATAGAAGAGGTTGCATGGGAAGAGAAAAATGCAATGCGGAAACAGTATTTCCACCTATTCGACTCTAAAGGTACATCTAAATTTTGAGGACGGAATTTTTTTTGAGGGTGGGGGAGTTATGAGATCTGTAGGTGTAAATTTCGAGGACAAAAATTCTTTTAAGGGTGGTGGAGTTGTAAGACCCGTACGCCATGAACCCATTTAACTTTACGTTCTCATGTCGTGACCGATCTTCCCATCATAATTGACTCAAGTAAACCAATTGTGTGAAGAAACCACAAGATGAGGTAAGCAATAAGTCCAATTTAGTTGGTATGGTTGACTGCTTAAGTTTATGTGGAAGCAACAAGTCAAAAACTAAAAACCCAGTAAATTTTGGGCCTATGGTGGCAATTTTTAGGGCTACGGTGGCACCTATGGTCAAACGTAGTGAGACCGTATGACCTATGATCGCATGTTTTGGTGATATGGTCGACGGTTTATGCAATCATATGATCGTCCATATGAACCCAGAACCGACTCTGTGTTTAGGAAACTTTCCTAATTTAAGGAGGACTCTTTCCTAATTAAAGTGAGACTCTATATGGGGGTTTTTCCTCTATATAAGGGACATTCCTTAGCCTCTCTCACTCTTTTAGAACCCATATTGAAACTCTAAACCTAAGAGAGAAAGAGAGAGAGAGAGAGGAAGAGAAGGAGAAGGAGATTTGGAGAAGAAGGCTGAGAAGAAGGTTTTGCAAAGAAGAGTTCTATCTCTCTCCAACAAGCTTAAGGTATGGACTTGACTCTACAGGATAGATCAGATAGGATAGGTTCCTTTCCATCAAATTGATGTGTTGAATCTAATGTACCGATTTCGGTTATGGAATTTCTAAACAAAACCATGAGAGAATAGGTTAGGGATAATTGATAAGGATAAACTGTGATCAAAGGCCATAGAATGATTTTAGGATGAATCCCATTGATGATCTATGAGGAGAAATTCATATGAGAAGTAAAAATTAACTTGACTACGTATGGTCGTAGCTATGGTCGACCATAAGATGAGAAAAGTATCAACCACAACCATTCGGGAAGAATTCAGGAAACATATGGTCGCAGGTACGGTCGCATGTAATGCGACCATAGGGTATCGACCGTATGTCCTACGGTGGCATATATTGTGACCATAAGATCGACCATAGAAAAACAACAAGCATATTTTAGGACCAAACAAGGTTTTTGACTACTATAACTTGGTAAACTTGAACCCTAACTTACATACATTAATTGTTTAGGTTCCTAATAGATTCAAAGTGACTTCCAAAGCTTGGGAGAGGAACAAGGAGAGGAACAAACATCGATTAAAGGTGAGGGAACAAGACCTAAACTAATTGGTTAATAACAAACAATTTATTTTTATTGAGTCCAATGCCATGATTGATTCTATGCTTGTATGCTTGTAATGTGCATCTCACATGTCATCCAATATTCTTGCTATTACTGTTCATGCATATTTAATTCTGTTTATTTATAACATGATGATGATGATGATGCTAGGAATAGACATGTGAATGTATGTGTGTAGTTGGTGTGTTGGATGCGAGTGGAGCATCAGGGGGAGGACGTGGCATGGTGGTCTTTGACCTCGTCACCAGACTCTAGTCTATTTCTACTCAAGTCTTGTCCATTAACATCGTCGTATTGCCATTAACTTAGCAGAACTATTACGTCGTAGGGCATCAGAGGAGGTGGTCTCAGACCGTGTGGTCTCTGACTCTGCCAAGGGGTCTTAGCTTTATCTCTATGGACGTATTGTGGAATATTGGGGTGAGACCTTGGATACACTATTTGGCATTAGGATTGGTTAGTTGCAAGCTTAGTTTGTAAGCTCTCGCCAATAGAGGCTTACGTGTTGGTATGGGTAGGGCATCCGGGGAAGTATTGGCGGTGTTTGATCCAGACACTTTAGCTCTATCTTTATTCCATGGTTGGTGCATGTGGGATGACAATGGTGTTTGATCCATTGGGCAGATTCACACACTCGTGTATAGAGGTGCGGGGGCCACCAAACCTTTCTATAGTACATTGCAAACTTAAAAATCCGACCAAAGATATGAATTGAATGCATGCATATGTTTGTTGCATTGTTTTGTTTGCTCACTGAGCCATGATGTGTGCTCACCCTTTTGACGTCGAATATTTTTAGTTGATGATTCAGGTCCTACTGTTGAAGAATATATGAATGTGCCGATGTATGGACACGTTGCGGTTATGGACGTAGAAGCTGTTGAAGATGTGCATGATTCATCATGCGAGTGCAACCAGTGCATATACGATTAGTTTAGCTATATTTGATTATTGGAACATGTAATGGATTAATTATTGTTATGACTTGAGTTTTGAAGATAATCAGATTAATTATTTATCATTATTAGACACTCAGTTCATTATCTATAAAACTTTCGCTTATTTGTTTATTACATCTGATTATTACTGTGGAATGAGTGTGTGGTTTGATATGGTGGGTATGACCTATACCAAATCCTGGTCGAATCGTTGGTTTATTGGCGGTTCATCACACTAATCTGGTTAGACCAGAATTGGGGTGTGACACATACTCTCTCTTTCCATGGGTTATATAAACAACGAGCCCAAAGCTCCTTATTTCCTTTCCTTGGCTTTAGGGTTGTGTGAGAGTATTAGAGTGGGAGGATTGGAGTTTAAGCTTGGAATTCAAAGCTTCATGCCCTAGCATTTTCCTTTGGAGGTAAGAGTCACTCTCTCTCTTTCCCTTCCTCATGTTATTCAATGCAGGGCCATATAGTGGTTACTCCACCATTAGTGGGTCTTTATTAATGGAGACCAACCACAAACCCTAGAAAGGTTAGGTTATACATCCTCCTCCAAAATGGAGGTATTGTGGAGTCTTAATGGCTCAAATAACTATTCCTAGGGGTGAGGAAATGACTCTCACCAACTAGAATGAGTAAAGATCTAATGGTGAATCAAAGCCCCCATGTCAGGAGGCCAGGTCATGGTCCCTACCTCTGATCTGGCAAGGCACTCCCTTGGCTAGGGTCAATGCCTTGGCAATATGGGGGTTTGAGCCGGAGGCTATACCGACTGATACATCATCCGTTATTGCCTCTGCCTCCCCCTTGGTTATGTAACCTAGTTAATGGATAAAATTTAGAGGTTCATAATCGGTGACAGGGTAACCGGGAGCATGACCCTCCAGTTACTTCATGGGTCCGATTGAGCCAAGAGTTTCGGATAGTCTTATGTATAAGCCGGAGGTAGTGTCGGATGGAACACCACCTGCCGGAGCCTCCGGATAATTCTCTAGAAGCCCCCATCATAAAAGTTATGCATCCGGATGCAAAGCCAGGTGCTTGACCCTGATTTAGCCCTTTGGTTTAGGTTAGAATGGAAATTTCCTAAGTATTAACCGGTGGCTAATTCTAGAGGGTATACCATCCAAAATTCCCATCCACCTTTGGCTCAGTTAGCTAGTATGCTTAGCTAGGACCATTGGGGACCAAACGTTGGGCTCTTGGCTTATCTCGAGACCCGTGTATGGACACCTAGGACCTGTCTATGCTCGTTAAAAGCTACGTAACCAACTAATGAAGTTATCTAATTAAATAGGTAAACCAATATGGGTAGAAAAGGAGTCTTGTGTCGGTTTCTAGGTTCTGTAACACCATTGGTGTCCATAGGTGAAGGGTCGGGTCCGTAGAGTTTGAGAATGTTATGTGTATATTTTGTGTTAATGATTTATAATATGCCATCAATAACTGCTATGTATGAGTATGCATTTGCATAACAATAACCATGTTCGTTTGGATAGTGTATATTATTGGGTATGATGGTTCATGTGGCATGCGGGTACCCAGGGGAGGGTGACATATGGTACACGGGCCATGTTTATAATGCTAGTACTTTAGTGGGGACACGGTGAACCATAAAAGTAGGGAGCTAGGGATCGCTACTGGGGTGCAGCCTTGCTTATGATCATATATATTATCAACCATGTATGATGGTTCATGTGAAGTACGGATACCCAGAAGAGGGTGACACATGAATACACTGACCATGTTGGAATTGCTACTACCTTAGCGGGGGCATGGTGAACCATGGGAGTGGGGAGCCAGGACCTCTGCTAGGGTACAACCCTGTTTATATTATCCACATGCTATATCTTGTCTGTCTAGATGGGTATGCTTAGTGATGATTGTGAATGATGTGCTTGTTGTGTGATTGGTGCCCATGTGTTACTATTAGCACCCTAACGGGGACATGGAGTCAATGGGAGTGGTGTTAGGGACTTTTGTTTGGGTGCGGCCCCTTTCCCTTTATGTTTGCATGCATAATTCATCACCCACGGTTGTATGTCCTGTACTTTAGTAGGGGACATTTACGAGGGGAGGAGAGGTTCGGGTGTTTAAAGGGGAGGAATTGAACATTGTTCAGGAGGGGAAGGGTCGAACTAGGCTAGGGGGAGAATTGGACAGATTTCTACTGGAGTACAGCTAAGACCATGGGTAGCATTCATGATTGTTTATATTTAATTGTAGTTAATTAATTGCATCAATGATATGTTGTGTTAGGGTTGCATTGATACTCGACTTCTCGCTGAGCTGGGATGGGAGCTCACCCCTCGATATCAAATTCCTTTCAGCTTTTGAAGCAGGTACCTATGCTCCAACTGATTGAATGAAATCTACACTGGTGGAGGACTTCTTGAGTGGCAAGGGTTTCCTAGGTGATCATGATGAGGGCTGTCCCTATGGCGATTATGTCTACATGATCTAATCTAGTGCCTGGTCTCTTCTTTCTAGATAGCTATAGATAGACGATGGTTTAGTCTATCTACAATAGTATTATTTAGATTTACTCTCGGATATTGTGTAACTGGATATACTATGATATTATGTGGAACTTGGTTTGTAAGACATAACAACCTTATGTATGCTATGATAGCATTAGATGACATCCGTTCCTTATTTTTATGATTCTACTGCTATTAATTTGATTTTCCTATTGTCATTATGGATATTGCTTATGTAGACTTGGGTTTGGTATATAATTTTGATTGTTGATCACTGGATGTATTCGGGTTGCCTTGTGGGTCGACCAGGATATCATGCCTAATTTCCAAAATGGGTTGTAAAAATACTGGTATTAGAGCACAACCATTTTGATTTTATTTATAGATTTTCCCTGCATACATGTTTTCATGGGTCGGTATGGATGCATAGGATAAATAAAAGCCTTATACGAACCAACAAGTAGTAAGTTAGGAAAAACAATAAGTTAGGTCACACCACATTATAGAAATCAAGAAAAACAAAAATGCACAATGTAAACTAAGAACAGAAAGAAGTATGTAAACATATCTGAATAGTAATTACCGGATTTGAGTTACGGCCCACAACCCGGGCAGTTATCCCAGATATGAACATCTGGTGAAAAGAAAGACAAGTAGAATGTTCTTACATAAACTGTTCATACGACAAAAATGGGGTATAGTCCATACCCTGGACAGTTACCCTATGTACAGTAATGTGTTGTACAAAAAGAACCGGGTAAGTAGAAATCAAGGTCCAAGAGGTAGAGGTCCACTAGGTGGGGCAGATGGAGGAATAAGCCTACACCTGACATAACTATGAAAGTGGCCAGCAGTGATCATAGTATCATGGATGAAACCCACGTCAGTCTCTACGTCCTTAATCCAGATCATCATGTCGCGCTACACTTGGGTAATTTTCTTTTGACCCTCGTTTAGCTTATCCAACTCCTTCTGCATGAGCTGCAATATGCCAAGTACCTAGGCCATATCCTTAGCTGGCCTCGAAGTCCTAGTAGTCAGAGGTACGTCTCGAGCTCGGGGAGCTGTGCCAACCTCTATGTGGTCATTATTTCCACTGTCATCATTCCTGCCCTTACTGTCATCAGACTCTTCTTCAACCTCATCACTGGTGGATGGTTCGGGTACCTTATCCACAGCCCGGATCCCATAGCTAGTGCCTACACAAGCCTCAGTACTAGCTCTAGTCACTGCTGCTGCTGTAGGCCTGGAAGGCTGAGCTGCCCTGGGTCGTGCCCCAAGCTCTGGGACGGGCATGACTATCCCATCAAGCTTCATCCGGGCTATTGAGTCCCAATTGAAATTAGATGACTCGGGACCGTTTTCGATGATCTCTCCCTCAAGGCTCACCCTAGATCTGTTGAAGATGCTAGTCATGATTCGACCATAAGAAAACTTACCCTTTTTGGGCAAATGCTTGAAGGTGTGGACTATGGTGCAAAGAATGAGGTAGGGAAGACATAGTAGATGCTGTTTGTATAAGCAATGCGTTTCATACATGCTGAAATGGTTCAACTCTTTCCTGTAACCATATTAGGGTAGGATGTTATGTTGCATCAGTATACTGAATACTCTGGGAATGGGCTTCAGCTCTGACTCCTTGCTTTTAGCCATACCCAAATGCTTTGGCTGGATAAGGTCCTGCCTAATCGTCACCAGGTCTCCCTCAGTAATAGCCAAGGGCTCTCTGGAAGCCTTGTAGCAATGATCCCTACCTATAAAAACCTCCAATATGGCTACTAGATTGGTGACAGTTAGAGTGTCAATGCCCTTGACTCGACTGGTGAGTATCCACTCCCCTTTGTCTTCTTCTATAGTATACCTCAAGTTGTAGTAGAAATGTTGTACTAAGTGGAGGTACACGTTTTCCTTAATGCGCATGGCAGGGGCCTAGCTGAACTGATAAAAAACTTCCTGAATACCAAATTTGGCAAGCTCATCAAAATCTATGTAACGGCCTGCATCTACCTTGGTCGTGCCAAACTTGCCAGTTCTCGCTTACTTGGTTGGAACGGAACCAGTGAGAATCGTAGCCCTGTACAGTGGGTGATATATCCCTCCTTGAAGCCATGTGTACCTGTAGAGAGGGAGAAAACTATGTGTTAGTAATGCTGATCAACTATAGAAAAAGTGATAAATTAGTCAAATAGAGCATTCCCATGAGAAACTAGTACTAAAGTATAGTAGATAGAAGGAATTAATTAAGATTAAACAAATGGCTCAAACGCCTCCACTACTATGGAGGATGGTTGCAGGTAATAGTCAGTTATAGCAGTCATGGGCATTAATGAGCATAAGCAACCTTATGTCCAGAAGTATAATTGGACTGGCCCAGTGAATGGCCAATGAAGGGCAAAACCTGAGAAATACCCCCGCCCAAAAAGAAAGGGAGTACCTCCAAAACTGACTAACAAGGGGACCCTAAATCTACCAATGCCCTCACCCGAGTAAAGAGAGCAACCATATATTAAGGGCTAAGTTAAGCAGACATACATAACCGTGACTCAGGGGAGTTAAAACTCATACCCTATGGTCATCCCCCACTATAAATGAGTAGACCCTTAGGGGCCAGTAGATATTGTAATTCAATAACCCTTGTTGTCATGGTTATGGGTGGTGTGATTGGATGTACTTCCATAAATTTCCAACAAGTAGTAGTTGTAGTAGACAAATTATGTCACACCCCAATTTCGGCTGAACCAGAAGTGTGAGTGAACCGTCACTGAACCAATGGTTCACACCAGGATCTCAATAAAACCGTTTCCACTCATACAAACCATTGCACATAACCATAATCAGAATATAATTAAATACATCGGAAGTCTTAAATTAAATGAACTGAGTACTTCTATTGATAAATAAATTATCCAATTATTCAAAACACCAGAACGTAAATAATTATCCTTACATCACTTATAAATCCAACTGAAAATAAATAAAATAAATAAATCAAATATCCTAGAGGTGCACGCAGAAAGGGCACTCGCATGAAGCATCATGCTCATCCTCCCTTGCTTGCACTTCCAGGGCAGCAACTCTTCCATATATTGGAGCATCTACGTAGTCCTCCACAATGTAACCTGCATCAACATCTAAAAATAGTGTGTACACAAGGGTGAGCTCACAACTTAGCTCAGTAAGAAAATGAGACAATGCAACACACATCATGCATGAGTAACATTCATATTATGGTCTGGTTTTAAGTTTGCAATGTGCTATAGAAAGGATTGGCGGCCACCGCACCTCTATACACGAGTGTGTGAATCCGTCCAATGGATCAAACACCACTGTTGTCCCACATGCACCCACCATGGAATAGAGATAGAGCTAAAGTGTCACACCCCAATTCTGGCTGAACCAAAAGTGTGAGTGAACCGGCTCTAAGCCACGGTTCACACCAGGATCACAACTTAGCTCAGTAAGTACAAGACTAATGCAACAGTACAATATGCATGAGATAACATTACAATTTGGGCCAGGTATAACTTGCAAATATGCTATGGTAAGGTTTGGCGGCCACCGCACCTCCATGCACGAGAGTGTGAGCACACCCAATAGTCAGGCACCTACCACACTACTGCTGTTGCCCCACAACACTCACTCCGGTATGGAGATAGGACTCGAGTTTGGCGGGCAGGAAGAACCACAATCCCACGTCCTCCCCCTGATACCCCATACCGTACCAATACCTAAACCCCTATTGGCAAGGGCTTGCAAGTGGGTTCCGTTTCTAACCAGTCCTAGATGTCAATATAGTATCATTAGCCTTACCCCAGCACGGCTCCCTACGACCTAGAGATAGGGCTCGAGTCTGGCAGGCAGGAAGAACCACAATCCCACGTCCTCCCCCTGATACCCTAGTCGTACCAAGTCTGCTAAAGTAAAGGCTATACGACCCTACCCCAACACTACTCCCTATGACATAGAGATAGGGCTCGAGTCTGGTGGGCAGGAAGAACCACAATCCCATGTCCTCCCCCTGATACCCTATTCGCACTGAGTTTGCTAAGATAAAGACGATACGAGAAAAGTGTTAGCTGTGGATATATCCAGGGCACATCCCCTTCACATTCCACACACTAACTAAAACATACACATGCCTAACATCCAACAATCCTAGCATATGAAATGCATGAACAGGTAATATTAACAAAAGCATTAACTACATGGCATGTGAGATGCACAGACATCAAGCAAACATTTAAATTCATAACTTATTCACAAAGGCTTACTGTTCTTTATTTAATTTAAGTTTGGGGTCTTGTCCCTTACCTGACGCAGCGTGATACTGATCCCATTCTGCGTCAAAGAGCTTACTCACAATATCTACAGGTCCTACATAATCACATTTATAAGTTAGCACCTATTCATAAAGCTTTCAGAGGTCAGAACCATGTTTGACTGAGCAAACCAGGCTCAAAAACCCATACCGGTCGCAGGTACCGGTTGCACATACTGCAACCGCTATGTGCGACCGGTATATACCGGTGGCACTTACCGGTCTCACTCAGATCTCACTGAGTGAGACCGGTATGTGCCTGCGGTATATACCACAGGCCCATACCGCTGGACCTATAGTCCATCCGGTGTACCCTACGGTTTGGATCCGAGAGCGAGATCTCGGATCTCCCTTTCTTGTCGGCTAACAGTTAGGTCTCTAGGGTTTCCCCTATCCTTTACTAAGGTCCAAACCCTCTAGTGGCCTTCGGATCTCGGCTAGAATGCCGTATCAAACCTAGGTTAGATCGAAATGAGAAACTAACGGAAGTCCTAGGCCTTTTGGATCGCTGCGTCGCTTCGCGGCTCCAATCCGACATCCTAACATTACTAACAGTATGGAGCACTTACCGGCGATTGTTGGTTGGCAGCGTGCTCTCCTTTATGGGAGGCTACCTCCTCCTTGATCCTTCTCAGTTCTTCTCCAGACGGCTAGGGTGTTTGAGAAAGAGCAATGGAGTGTCTCCTTCTCTATTAATAGAGGGAGACCATCCATGGAAGGTTTTCCTCAGAATGGAAACTTTCCAAGTTTACATTCTGAGAGATAGGCTCACTGGAGTCTATCTACAGCCGGAATCAGACATACCGGTCGCACATACCGGTTGGAGACCCCGCAACCGGTATAGTGCAGCCTGTATACATACCGGTTGCACTATACTGCAACCGGTATAGTGAGACCGGTATGGAGTTTTAGGCATTTTTTTATTCTTTTTCTTATCTGAAATTTGAGTGGCTCATCACTCGGCTTCGCCTTCCGGTCTGGTTATAATTGGGACACCTGTCATCATATAAAACCATGGTTTAGACCCGGTTTTAGAATACGGTTCTTACAACTCTACCACCCTTAAAAAAAATTTCATCCCCAAAATTTGCATGTAGGTCTCACAATTCCCCCACCCTTAAAAGAAATTTCATCCCCGAAATTACACGTACCTTCAGAGTCGAAAAGATGGGGATACTCTTGTCGCATGGCATCCTCCTCTTCCCAAGTAATTTCTTCTACGTCCTGACTTTTCCAAACTACCTTGACATATTGGATGGCTCGCCTTCGAAGTTGTTGTACCTTTTTACTAATGAGCTGGATTGGCACCACCTCGAAGGTTAAGTCTTCTGTCAAATCTGTGGGGTCTGCAACAAGAATGTGTGAGGGGTCTCTCATGTACTTCTTCAGTAAAGACACGTGGAAGACATCGTGGACACTAGACATCGCTGGTGGCAATGCAAGTTGATAGGCTACTTTGCCGCATCGGGACAGAATTTCATATGGTCCCACATATCTAGGACACAATTTTCCTTTTCTGCCAAACCGCTTCAAGCCTTTTACTGGTAACACCTTCAAGAACACCTTGTCCCCAACCATGAATTCAAGATCCCGTCGTCTGTTATCAGCATAGTGCTTCTGACGCACCTGAGCTGTCTTTACTCTGTTCTTGATTAGATCTACTGCCTTGCAGGTTTCTTCCATAAATTCTAGTCCTACGATCCGTCTTTCTCCAACTTCGTCCCATAATAAAGGTGTCCGACATTTCTTGCCATATAAGGCCTCGTATGGGACCATCTGGATCGTAGACTGGTAGCTGTTGTTGTAGGCAAACTCAATGAGTGAAAGCTTCTCATCCCAAGCCCCCTTGAAGTCGATAGCACATGCCCGAAGCATGTCTTCTAGAATCTGAATGGTCCTCTCCGATTGACCATCAGTTTGAGGGTGGAAATCTGTGCTAAACTTTAGTTTCGTCCCCATTGCCTTCTGAAGTCCTTCCCAGAACTTAGATGTGAAGCGTGGATCTCGATCAGACACAATACTCTCTGGAACCCCATAGAGCCTGACTATATTGTCCACGTACAACCTTGCCAACCTGTCCATAGTATATTGTGGTCTGACAGGGATAAATCTGGCTGTTTTGGTGAGGCGATCTACAATTACCCATACTGCATTTACCAACCTCGGAGTCATAGGTAATCCAGTGACGAAATCCATGGTTATACAATCCCATTTCCATGTTGGCTCGGGTAATGGTTGTAGTAACATGCAGGCCTCTGTCTTTCTGCTTTAACTTGCTGACAGTTTAAACATTGAAATACATGTCGGGCCACATCAGCTTTCATACCCCTCCACCAGTACAACCTTTTCAAGTCGTGGGACATTTTCGTGCTTCCAGGGTGTACTGAATATGGGGTGGAGTGAGCTTCCAACATAATTCGATTTTGGATTTCTAGATCTTCATCCTCAGGTATGCACAAACGCCCACGGTATCTGAGTACCTTGTCTGCATCTAGAGTAAAATCAGGATTGGCTCGACCCTTTTCCAAATCCTCTTGAACTGTCCTGAGGTATGGGTCCGTAGGACTGCTGCCTTTAATTCTTCCTTCAGGTCGGGCAAAATCTTCAATGCTGCAAACATTAAGGTAAACTGGTGTATCAACCCTTGCTCAATAGGATCATCTGCTGACGTTATTAAGAGTTGTTCTTCATCCTCTAATGAACCAGAAACAGTAGCGCACAACGCTGCATTTGTACTTGGTCCTGCTTGAGGGTTCGATGCCCATTTCCTGCTCAGTGCATCAGCTACAATGTTAGCTTTACCAGGGTGATACTGAATGTCACAGTCGTAGTCCTTGAGTAATTCAAGCCACCTCCTCTGCCTCATGTTCAGTTCTTTCTGAGTGAACAGATATGTCAGGCTTTTGTGGTCAGACTTAATCTGGAATTTCTCGCCATACAAGTAGTGCCGCCAAGTCTTGATAGCATGAATAACCGCTGCCAATTCTAGGTCATGTGTAGGGTAGTTCTTCTCATGCTCTTTCAGCTGTCTTGAGGCATAGGCTATCACCTGCTCTCCTTGAATCAGCACACAACCCAGTCCTAGACTTGAAGCATCTGTATATAATGTAAATGGATGGTCTGGGGCTGGAATAGTCAATATAGGTGCTGATACCAGTTTTGACTTCAACGTCTGGAAGCATTTCTCACATTCATCGGTCCATATGAACTTTTCCCCCTTTTTGGTCAATCTGGTGAGTGGAACAGCAATCTTGGAATAATTTTCCACAAACCTTCTGTAGTATCCAGCTAAGCCCAGGAAACTACAAATTTCAGCAACTGTCTTCGGCGCCTCCCATCCTACAATGGCTGAAATTTTACTGGGGTCTACCTTGATTCCTTCAGCAGAAACCACGTGACCAAGGAAGGCCACTTCCTTTAACCAAAATTCACATTTCTTGAATTTTGCATATAGTTTTTCTCTTCTCAGTCTTTGTAATGCTGCTCTTTGATGCACTGCATGCGTCTCCTGGTCCTTAGAATATACTAAGATATCATCGATGAATACGATAATCGACGTATCAAGCATGTCACGGAATACCCGATTCATTAACTCCATAAAGGATGCGGGTGCATTAGTCAACCCAAAGGACATTACTAGGAACTCATAGTGTCCATAACGCATCTTGAAAGCTGTTTTGCGGATGTCTGTTTCCTTAATCTTGAGCTGATGATACCCTAATCTCAGATCAATCTTGGAGAATACACTTGAACCTTGTAATTGATCGAACAAATCATCTATCCTTGGTAGTGGGTACCTGTTCTTGATAGTGAGCTTGTTCAATTCACGATAGTCCATACAGAGACGTACGCTACCATCTTTTTTCTTGACAAAGAGCACAGGTGCTCCCCAAGGTGAGATACTAAGCCTTATAAATCCCTTGTTTAGCAGTTCTTGCAGCTGAGTTTTTAATTCTTTCAACTCGGTAGGAGCCATCCTGTACGGTGCTTTAGACACAGGTGCCACCCCTGGTAGTAGGTCTATCACAAACTCAGTAGCCCTGTCTGGTGGCAACCCGGGTAGGTCTTCGGGAAATACATCAGGAAATTCCCGTACTACATCGGTGTCCTCCATTTTTGGCAGGTCAATGGTCACATCCACCACGGGAGTAGGTATCCTACTCCCCCTTTCTCTAGGCACTTCTTTGCTTTTAAGGCTGAGAGTATGAGCTTTCTCTTCCTGGGCAACTTAGCCCCTTTAAAGTTAAACTCAATCCCTTCATTTTCTTTGAATATCAACTTCTTCTCAGCACATAGCAGGTTCGCCGAGTGTTTAGATAACCAGTCCATTCCTAGAATCACATCAAAATCTGACATCTCCAGCTGGACTAGATTGGCTTCTGATTCTCGTCCTTCAATATGCACTGGACAAGGACCATAATATTCTGCTAATACCACCTCCATTCCCATGGGAGACCGAACTAACAGACTTAGTTGTAGAGTCTTGATGGGTTGACCTAGTCCTTTTCCGAATGACACAGATACAAAAGAATGGGTTGCCCTGGAGTCAAACAGGACTCTTGCGGGTACCCCTGCTATAATTACTGTACCTGAGGTTTTAGTTCAAATTCTCCCTTAGTTTCAAATGCATAAACAATTAATGCAACAATTAAGGAACAAGTACAAAATCATACCTGTAACCACATCTGGTGATGCGGCTGCCTCTTCTGTGGTAACAGCATACACCTTGCCTTGCTGTTGCTCTCTCTTTGGTTGTGGACATGTTCTGGCATAATACCCCACCTGTTGGCAATTGAAGCATTTTACATTAGGGTTAGGCCCCGTGACCTGTGGTGGCATTGCAAGAGCCGGTCTGGGAGGCACTGTACTAGTAGGCGGCCTAAAAGGACGGTATGGCCTGTTGTTTCTTCCGCCTTGGATCTCAGGATTAGGTCTCTTCAGACCCCGACTTTGTGCTATGAAACTTTCTCTCTGACTTGACTCAATAACTCGAGCCACCTGTACAGCTTCATTGTAAATGTTCAACCCTCGACCCAACACATGTTCTCGGATAGCACCCCGAAGACCCATAGTAAAACGATGAGTTTTTGTTGCTTCCCCTGCATACTAGTTGGAGCAAAGAAGAATAACTTCTCATACCTATGCTGATAGGCTTCTACTGTCATCTGTGACTGTTGCAGGTTAAGATATTCTCTTTCCATCTGATCACGAAAACTACTAGGGAAGTACTTGTCAAAGAAGGCTTCCTTGAATATGGGCCAAGTGATGATTTGGTGCTTGGTTTCCAGGTACGACTTGGTAGAGTTCCACCACCCATTGGCCTCTTCCTTCAGCATATGAGTGGCATATAATACTTTGTCCCCATCCTGACAATCCAGTAGCCGAAAGTTTTTCTCCATTTCAGCTATCCACTGTGCTGGCCACAGTGTTTTTCCTGACTTCCCTATAAAGGCAGGTGGTTTGAGCTTTAAGAATCCCTCCATTGCCCTGGATAGGCTACTCTGAGCATAAGGGACTTGCCCATATGGTTCCTTTCCATACCATTGTGGCTGATATGGGTAGCCTCCCTAATTTCCTCCCTGGTACCCACCATAGTATGCACCCTGATTCTGATACTGATACCCCCCCTGATATTGGTTGTGAACTGGCGTCCCTGTAACTGGTTGGGGTACTGTGTTGGGTTGATCCTGTTGTGGTGGTACTTCATTAGCTATGCTAACCCCCACTGGTGCCGCTTGAACATTCTCAACATTTGTGGATGGCATGTTTGTAGGTTTCGACACAGGCCCAGGTGGCCTAAACATTTTTAGCATTTCCTCGAAAAACTTCTTCTGCTGGGCCTCCATATTAGTGACCAAATTTGCCATCGTCTTAGAGCTAGAAAAAGGTTGTCCCTGTGACGGACCTTCTTCATTTTCCTTTATCATATCTTCAGTGTCATTTAAGGGGTTGAGTTCTTCCCCTCTCACCATCTCGGCATTTTCTTCTGAGTTTTCTGTTCCTGAACTTCTATCCATGGTAGGCGCCCTTGAGTGACGGCGCCTGCGATGAACTCTACGTCCATTTCCTCCCACCATTGAAGCAATTTAATTTTTCCTGTACGATATCTGAATACATGGAAACATATAGCACAACTTAGAAAATTATTCAAATAATTTAGTCTCAACATATGCAGCACAGGTATTCATTGACAGGTTAAAATAACAAGAAAAATTTTCAGTTATTCTATCGAAATTTTCCACATATACAATGTCTTAATATGAAAGCGTGAAGTCTAGGATCAAGTTCCGACCAACTATCGGGATGGTTTTGTATTGCCCCTCCCTGTAGGGTTCCGGTGGCAGTACCGGTCTCTCCTGAAGTGAGACCGGTGTAGCTGACCACACATACCAGTTGCACTATACCGCAGGTAGTACCGGTCGCACTGCCCACAAACATGTGCAACCGGTAAACCCTGCAATAGGTACCGGTCGCACCATACCGCAGGGAGGGTACCGGTCGCACACCCCATAAATATGTGCAACCGGTATACCCTGCGGTTTGGTACCGGTCGCACCATACCGCAGGGGGATACCGGTCGCACTCTCCAGCATAGATTTTTGGCTTTATTTCTCACTTTTTCTTTTTGAGTTTACTCCGGTGGCGATTTCCTCTCTGAGTCTCCGAGTCTCTACAGTGCATCCGGTGCCTCTAAGTTTGTTTCTACCTCATTCTAGTGTACCAATCTCGTCTCTCAGGTAAGCTTATCCTTCTCTTCCCTCTTTTTAGGAAATTTTTCATCGTCTTTTATACCAAAACATAGGTTTCTCTTGATTTGGAAATTTTTAACCATAGAAAACTTCTTTCTTCGCTTGAGAAAGGTTTTAGGGGTCTAATTGTGTAAAACCCCTCAACAAATTCGAAGTTTTATCGGTTGGTTTAAAGAAAAACCAAAAATTTTGACTTTTAACCTAGGTTTCTAGGTTTTTTCGAGGTTTTTGATAAATTTTGTTAATATGCCTCCATTTCTTTGCTTTGATGAAATTGTTTGACCTATGCTAGCATTGTACTATCACAATAAGGTATTCCATTCATCTTGGGCGTGTTTCTAGGCTTTTTCACCATTTTCTATTGTTATACTGTCAAAATTTTTCTGAATTTGTCTCTAACTGACTCTTGTTCTTTGTTTAACAGATACACTATGTTTAATGGGCGTGGAGCGGGGAAACGATCGTATATGCTCGGTATGCACAGGCCACATCTCCCTCCTGTCTTATATGATGAGAGGTTTTCCGGTCGGAGGCGGCCGCTTCACGCTCGGCATGGTTTCGAGAAAAACATATCGAATCAGGCCGTTTTGTCAACTTGGAGCATCTTCACCGCTTTGATGTGGAGTCTGCTTTTGGGATAGTAGGTTGGTTACCCCTCATCCAGTATAGGGAGACTACTCGTCCCAACCTGATAAAATTATTTTTCACCAACCTGGAAGTGGAAGGTGATTTAGATGATTGGGAGCACGCTAGAGATCTTCGCACCACCAGCTATGTGAAAGGGGTGATGATTTCTTTTAACGTAGTCGAACTAGCGGCTCTTCTGGAGATTCCTGACGATGGTGAACTCATTTATTGTTAGTCGAACTAGCGGCTCTTCTGGAGATTCCTGACGATGGTGAACTCATTTATTGTCCACCCAGAGCCAAAGGGTATCTCACTGAGGACTTGCGTGCAGCCATCGCCGCACAGATCTTATTACCTGGTAGAGTTATGTCGGCTTCCAACCTACGTCCTCAGCCTCGTCTTTTTTGCCAGATTATTCAGAACAATATCGTTCCCCAGAGTGGACATTATGGAGAGTTGTCCCAGTTGACTCAGTACCTCACCTATTGTGTGGATACTCGGCAACGGGTTTGCTTGCCTTATTTGATTATGCGGATTATGATCTTTGCAGCCATGCCTGATGTGTCGGGCAATCTCCCATATGGTAGGTTGATCACAGCTTTGCTACAGCGTCTGGGTGTGGACATGCGGGGTGAGTTGGCTGGGGAGATCCCCATGAGTTCTGACATAGATGCCGAGGCCATCTGTAAGATGCAGATGGACGATCTTGAGCTCAGTGACGAGGAGTTACAGGCCCGTCCTCTCCTACCTAGGAACCATGCAGCCCTTGCAGTAGCAGCAGCTGCAGCAGCAGCAGAGGAAGCCGAGATGGGAGATGATGGGGATGCACACATGGAGGACATCCCAGCACCTACACCCCAGCATTCTCCAGTTGCAGGACCTTCTAGGCCTTCTCCAGTGGCTGGACCATCTAGGCCTTCTCCAGTTGCTAGGTCATCCAGGCCTTCTTCAGTTGCTAGACCATCCCATCCCCCTTCGGACCCTGTGATGAGCATGTTTACGGAGATTAGAGATACCCAGAGAGTCATCCTTGATACCCAGAGGGACATCCTTGATACTCAGCGTAAGATGGGTCAGGAGTTGGGGCGTTTAGCTCGTAGCCTATGGGTCACATAGGACCAGGTTCATTGGCTCAGAGAGGTATACGAGCGAGACTATGATATTGCAGACCCGGTACCATCCAGGCCTGCTACACCACCTTAGGTAGATATAGTTTTTATTTTTATTTTGTTTCTAGAGTAACTGTCTGACTTGTGGACTGTACTCTGTTGCTCACTTGTACTTAAAGAAAATTTTATGAAATGATTAAGTTGTTTCCTTTAAATTCTTCAGTGTTTATAATTTTTCTTCCATTATTAGTATATTATGCATCTTTCTTAAGTCTCAGGCATGAAACAAGCTTATGGTGTGTTCTTATTAAAGTTTTTAATTTTCCTAACTCAGCTTATTGGACACAGTTAGATGCAGAATGATTAGCTGGACATAGCCTAGGGCTCTGATACCAAGTTGTCACACCCTAATTCTGGCTGAACCAGAAGTCTGAGTGAACCGGCTCTAAGCCACGGTTCACACCAGGATCTCAATAGACCGTGTCAACCAATCATTCCCAAGCAATCTAACAAAATCAGAGAATAATACATAGCAGCGGAAATAAATAAATGAGCCGAGATCTAATTGTAACTTAAAATAAATATCCAACTTATTCCATCATCCATCAAATTTATATATAATTATTACAATGCTTAAACAGAAAATAACCAAGTCACTGGGAGTAAACACAAAACGAGCACTCGCATGACGCATCATGCTCGTCCTCCACTGCCTGGGTATCAATGGTAGCTACGGTATCGTATGCTGGAGCAGCCACGAAGTCATCAATGGTATACCCTGCATCCAAATCTGAAAAGAAATATATATATTTTGGGTGAGTCACAACTTAGCTCAGTAAGTACAAGATCAATGCAACAGTACAATATGCATGAGATAACATTACAATTTGGGCCAGGTATAACTTACAAATATGCTATGGTAAGGTATGGCGGCCACCACACCTCCATGCACGAGAATGTGAGCACACCCAACAGTCAGGCACCTACCACACTACTGTTGTTGCCCCACAACACTCACTCCGATATGGAGATAGGACTCGAGTCTGGCGGGCAGGAAGAACCACAATCCCACGTCCTCCCCCTGATACCCCATACCGTACCAATACCTAAACCCATATTGGCAAGGGCTTGCAAGTGGGTTCCGTTTCTAACCAGTCCTAGATGTTAATACAGTATCATTAGCCTTACCCTAGCACGGCTCCCTACGACCTAGAGATAGGGCTCGAGTCTGGCGGGCAGGAAGAACCACAATCCCACGTCCTCCCCCTGATACCCTAGTCGTACCAAGTCTGTTAAAGTAAATGCTATACGACCCTACCCCAGCACTACTCCCTACGACATAGAGATAGGTCTCGAGTCTGGTGGGCAGGAAGAACCACAATCCCACGTCCTCCCCCTGATACCCCATACCGTACCAATACCTAAACCCCTATTGGCAAGGGCTTGCAAGTGGGTTCCGTTTCTAACCAGTCCTAGATGTTAATACAGTATCATTAGCCTTACCCTAGCACGGCTCCCTACGACCTAGAGATAGGGCTCGAGTCTGGGGGGTAGGAAGAACCACAATCCCACGTCCTCCCCCTGATACCCTAGTCGTACCAAGTCTGTTAAAGTAAAGGCTATACGACCCTACCCCAGCACTACTCCCTACGACATAGAGATAGGTCTCGAGTCTGGTGGGTAGGAAGAACCACAATCCCATGTCCTCCCCCTGATACCCTATTCGCACTGAGTTTGCTAAGATAAAGACGATACGAGAAAAGTGTTAGCTGTGGATATATCCTAGGCACATCCCCTTCACATTCCACACACTAACTAAAATATACACATGCCTAACATCCAACAATCCTAGCATATGAAATGCATGAACAGGTAATATTAACAAAAGCATTAACTACATGGCATGTGAGATGCACAGACATCAAGCAAACATTTAAATTCATAACTTATTCACAAAGACTTACTGTTCTTTATTTAATTTAAGTTTGGGGTCTTGTCCCTTACCTGACGCGTGATACTGATTCCGTTCTGCGTCAGAGAGCTTACTCACAATGTCTACAGGTCCTACATAATCACATTTATAAGTTAGGACCTATTCATAAAGGTTTCAGAGGTCAGAACCAGGTTTGACTGAGCAAACCAGGCTCAAAAACCCATACCGATCGCAGGTACCGGTTGCACATACTGCAACCGGTATGTGCGACCGGTATATACCGGTGGCACTTACCGGTCTCACTCAGATCTCACTGAGTGAGACCGGTATGTGCTGGACCTATAGTCCATCCGGTGTACCCTACGGTTTGGATCCAAGAGCGAGATCTCAGATCTCCCTTCCTTGTCGGCTAACAGTTAGGTCTTTAAGGTTTCCCCTATCCTTTACTAAGGCCCAAACCCTCTAGTGGCCTTCGGATCTCGGCTAGAATGCCGTATCAAACCTAGGTTAGATCCGAATGAGAAACTAACGGAAGTCCTAGGCCTTTTGGATCGCTGTGCCGCTTCGCGGCTCCAATCCGACATCCTAACATTACTAACAGTATAGAGCACTTACTGACGGTTGTCGGTTGGCGGCATGCTCTCCTTCCTGGGCGGCTACCTCCTCCTTGATCCTTCTCAGTTCTTCTCCAGACGGCTAGGGTGTTTGAGAAGGAGCAATGGAGTGTCTCCTTCTCTATTAATAGAGGGAGACCATCCATGAAAGGTTTTCCTCATAATAGAAACTTTCCAAGTTTCCATTCTGAGAGATAGGCTCACTGGAGTCTATCTACAGTTGGAATCAGGCATACCGGTCGCACATACTGGTTGGAGACCCCGCAACCGGTATAGTGCAGCCGGTATACATACCGGTTGCACATACCGGTTGCACTATACTGCAACCGGTATAGTGAGACCGGTATGGAGTTTTAGACATTTTTTTTATTCTTTTTCTTACCTGAAATTTGAGTGGCTCGTCACTCGGCTTCGCCCTCCGGTCTGGTTATAATTGGGACACTTATCATCATATAAAACCATGGTTTAGATCCGGTTTTAGAATACGGTTCTTACATAAAGTGTCCGGATCAAATACCACCAACACTTCCCCTGATGCCCTACCCATACCAACACGTAAGCCTCTATTTGTGAGGGCTTACAAATTGGGCTCGCAACTAACCAATCCTATATGTCATCACAGTAGGCCCTACCCCAGCATAGCTCCCTATGGCATAGAGATAGGGCTAGAGTCTAGTGACCAGGCCAGAGACCACAGTGCCACTTCCTCCCCCTGATACCCTACCCGCACCAAGCATGCTAAGACAAAAGCGATGCGAAAAGGTGCAAGTATGAGGAATGATCCCAGACCCCAAGCCCTTCCCACTCCACACACCAACAAAAATAATCACTTGCCTAATAGTCACATCCTAGCATAGCGAGTATGCATGAAAAATATAATAACTAAAAGTAAAGATGACATGCGAGTATGCACAAACACCATTCCATAGAATCATAATTATTAACAACATTTTACTGTTATTAAGTTATTAGGGTTTAGGTCCGATTCCCCTACCTGAAGCTTGATTGCTAGCTTGTTCCACGTCACAAAATCCAAACTCGCTATCACAAGGTCCTACATGATGTTAGGGTTGAATTAGAATTAGTTTCTTAGGGTTTACATTGGTCGAAAAACCAACTGGATCAGAATATACCCCTCACAGTGCTTACCGGTCGCAAGTACCGATCGTGGCACTGTGGGGAAAGGTGCGACCAGTATGGTCGACCGGTCCCCCACAGATTAGTCTCCGAAAGGTACCGGTCGTAGTACCGTTCGCATATGGTGCGACCGGTATGGTCGATCGGTATGCCTCCGGAAGACCATCAACTCGGCGTTCGCCTTCCGTCGGTCACCCCCTATTGGTTCTAGGGTTTCTCCTATGCATTCTAGGCCTAAGCAACGAGTTAGAGTTGTTTCATGTTCCATTCAAGTCTTAGTTTCGATGATCCTTAACCTAGAATGCGAATCTGGGGTTCATCGACTGTATTAGGGTTTGACGGCAAATCTAAGGGTTTTAGATCAATACCTCGCCTTGCATGGTATTGATCAATTCATGACTAATAATCTATAATGCTTAACTTAGAGGAAGGTTCAAGCACTTACCATTGGTTCGCAAGTATGGTGTTCTTCGTCCAACGGCAAATGACGGCTCCTCTCCCTCATTCCTTAGCTCTTTCTCCTTCTTCGATCTCTTTCTCCTCTTTAGGGTTTATGAGGCTTAATGAAAGAGTTCTAAGGAGGTTTAAGGGTCCTTAAATAGACTAGGATAGAGTTTAGGAAGTTTCCTTATGTTAGGAAAGTCCTTATGCTAGAGATTTGGAAAGTGGGACTCGCAGAGATCCGTTTCTGGATCTAACCAGTCTGCCCGTGCAGACATACCGATCAACCGGTATCATCGACCGGTACCATAGACCAATATGAAAAATATCATACTTTTAGGTCCATTTTCATACCTGGTTGTCATCCGCTTGTCTCGTCTGTCCCAGTGATGATTGGAAGACCTGTTACGACATGAATTAAAGGTTTAGATCGGGTTCATGGAGTGCGGGTCTTACAAATTATGCCTGGTTAAGTGTATGGACCAGGAAATTGACCTCAATGAGGAAAATCCCCTAAGGCTCTAGGCCAGGCCCCAGTTGATAGGTTGGGTTAAGTGGGTGTTGTGGTAAGGATAAATGGAAGGGAGACACTAGTTAGGGATGACGCATTGGACCACCATGTTGCTCGACCCAACTCTTGCCCATGGCCCTGTATAGTACTGAAAACGTTGAGAACTTGTTGAGGCCAGCATGACTCTAAACCATGGAGCAAAGACAACATGGGATTGGAAATGCTAAAAGAAACAGCAAGCAATCGGACCTGGCGAGGTTGATATCATATTGCCCAAGGGTGGAATGCACTTTGGGGTGCCCTAGCCACAAGGCGAGGGTGAATTGGGGTTAGGATACGGAGCCTATGCCTAGGGGTTGTACGGTAAAAAATTTACTGGAGGAATGGTCTAGGGCTCCACCTACCAAGAGGCGAAGGCACCGAATCTGGGTTTCCTGTGGGCCGCATAGGGTAATGCATTAAGGCCCTGATGAAGCCATTGGACTGGCTAACTTCGGCCACAACCCAAAACAAGGTCCGAAACCACCCCATGGGACCTGTAGAACCATTTGACTACCGAGAACTGAAGAACCAAGGGAATCCCTTCCCATTTTTAACATAGAACCATTCTGAAAACCCTAATGAGAGGGATTGCAAAAGGAAAGAGGGAAGGAGAAAGTGTAGCTATGTGGAGTAGTTGAAGGAGGTAAGTTGATGATAGTAAAGTTGCTAGAAAGTTGAGTAGGGAAGGAAGGTTCTTCGCTGGAGCCTTGGGAGAGATTGTTCTCACTCCTCTGCTTGATGATGGTGATGGGCTCAAATGAAAACCCACACATCTTTTATAAGACAAAAGATACAGTAAAATCGGAGGGCTGGTTACTTAAAACTGCCTCCGGATAGAATCCTCCAGTTAGGCCAAGGGTTGCATCTTTTGAAATCTTGGCGCCCAAAATTTCTCGAGGCGTGAGAATTACCGACGGACTATCCCTCCTCTTCGATCCTCCACCAAGACTAAGTATGAAATATTTTCTAAGTGTTTATGTGGCTGAGGCTTATCTAGGTGATAAACCATCCATTTCTGCTGTCGTTTCTCTTTGAGAAAGTTTGACCTAGGAGCCTTATAATGATCTTGATGTTCTTAAAAGCAGATGCATGAGCATTTATCTGATCCTCCACCTCACCCATAGAAGGGTCAAGGCACAAACTGGAGGCTGTGCCAGATGATTTTACAACTATTACTTATGGTTAATATTCTTATAAATTGGTGGTGAACTTAACATGTTGTATGTCAACCAGTAGGTGCGTACTGGAGGGTGTAGCTCCCAATTGTTGCCATCGTTTCACAATGGCTAATATATGTGTTTTGCAGGGTTAAGAGTTCACATGAGTACTCTATTTCCCTCATCTTAATGTATGTCGTTAAGCCAGTTGTTTTCTCGGATTATTAGGGTGAATTGGCATTGACCTTGGGTGTGAAAATTTGCCCTTCTCTAGATTCACCCAAGGTTATTTAAAATGTCACCACTCAAGCGTCCTAATGCAAAGTCCACCTCCAAGGCACTCACACGAAATGAATTGGAAGAACACCGGTGTATCATCGTCAATATGTTGGCAACTCACTAGCCCACCACAGCCAGGAGCCTAAAGGGTTGACTGGGGAACTACCTCCTTTCTCCCCCTTGTTGGAGTGAACCTAGATACAGTATACAACACCATGGTCAGTTTTCAACAACTGATCCCTGAATGGTTTACCGAAACATATGGTGACTTCTCCCAGCCCAGGAATTGAATTGAAATCATGGAGGAGACTATCAACAACCTCTGCTATTCTGATGCATAGAAAATCACACGTGCCACCTACCAACTAGAGGGCATGCATTAAGAATGGTGGCGAAGCATTCAACCCGTGCTTTTACAGTATCATGGAGAGATAACTTGGGAGATATTTCGAGAGGCCTTCTTGGCCAACTACACTCCATAGCCAAAGAAGATTGGCCCAAAACTACGTGAGGCCATTCGAAGGGTCTAAGTAGGCTTAACGACGAAAGGGTTTTGCTGAGATAAAGGAGGACTATTAAGGAACCCATCTCAAGGAAAGTAGCCAATCGGAGCCCCACAATGGTATGAGTAAGTTGATGAAATCCAAAATGGGAAGACTCACAACATTGTTAAACGCCTTGATGTGGCCATATAATTTCATTATGCATAAGGAATTCGAATGTTGTTTCCGACAAGTATTCCAATTCCTTGATTAAAACTCATTATATGACCCATCGAACATTAAAACATTATGTCAGGGTTGTGTTTAAAGGCATAGCTCGAGTTACAGTATTGTGACTATGACACATGGGCAGCCACTGAACTATCTTGCCCCCAAGTCACCCCATCACGGGTAAAATTCCCACTAGGAGAAGGTTAACCCGAATGAAGGTAAATTACTTGGGATAGGAAAACGGATGCATGAGGAATGAGTAAGAAGGTGAGGAAATTTTTGTACAATTATTAACTGCCCTACTGTTACGTATGAAAAGTTATACCTGATGGTAGGAACATGAGTAGTATAATACCTTGTTAAAGTGCAGGGAGTTGTGAAAGCCCAAAACCATAGGCAAAACCATTGGGCAACACCCCAACTAGGGGAATAATTGCTATAAACATGAACTGATGGAGAACCAATAACCTTAAGTAGGAAGAAGCAGGAATTTATATGTAAGCAACCGCGACAAACTACTTATAAAGGCTATGGAAATAGCGATGACTGAGAATCATGAGTGCCGAGGGATAGAATATCCTTATTAGTACTCTCATAATAAATATAGAGAGTGTTGAAAGCAAACATGAGCTTACAGGTGATGGGAAATTTAAATTATAGGGAAACCCTGTATGCTAGAACTTGGTACATATAGGTACACTTGCATAAGTAAAAGTTATGAGATGAATACCATATAATACAAAATGTGGAGGGATTGTGCCCAATGGTGAAGGTTGAAAAATGTATGCATAATGTTGCTAGATTGCGGTGATTTGCATAATGATTGTTTAGGTTGCACACCTCGGGGATTTTAGCTGATGAGAATCCTATTAATGAAATGGGAAATTTTGTTAGGTGATGGATCGCACTTACCTCCCCACGCACGATCGCTCGATGTTCGGGGCTCTCAAAATGGGGACCTTGGCATTGAAATGGACCAAAGTGAGTCTTCATCACGCTTGTGCCAGGGCACTCAGGATATTGCGATAGTAATGTCTTAGTAGAGGTGTCAGACATGTTGGGACACCTTACTCAGAGTCTCCAAGAGCAACATAGGGGCATTGTTGCATGGATGATAGCTGAGTGCCACAATCGGTGTGCAATTTCAATTCAATCAAGACCTCAAAGTGAAGCATTGACAAACCAGAGGATTAGCAAGCAACTTAGAGGGGCCCAGGAAGAAGAAGCACCACATAAGGTACCAAGGGTGCCATCCCCTGAGGACGGGAAATTTATGGTGGAACCACCACCCACCGTGATTGAAACCCTTATACCACCCAATAAAAAGTGTTGAAGATGTTATCGGTGTGGTACCAACTGTAGTGGAGTTTCCACTTAACTCTGAAGGACCCGTTATATGTTACTACTATGGGATAGAGCAGCATATGTATAAGACCCGTATCGAACTAACCGGTCTTACCACCTTGTATCAGGTCTACCTATCATGGTCAACCCAAGTGGACCAAGTACGTGAAGAAACCACAAGACCAAGCTAACCCAAAAATAGTCAAATATGAGGGTAGGGTCGCATGCCTAAACAGATATGATTGACCCCACCTCAAAAGAGTCCAACCCATGATTTTTTAGTCGTGGGGTCGCATGACTAGAAAAACATAGGGTTGACGGATTCTGCGACCCTACATGCGACCCTACTATAGCAGACAGAATCCAGAAATTAGGAAACCTTCCTAATTCAAAGGGGGTCTTTCCTAAACTCATTGTGACTTATTATGGAGGGTTTTTCTCTATAAATAGGACGTCCCTTAGCCTCTTTCACTCCTTTAGAACCCTAATTGAAAGTGAGAGAAAGAGAAAGAGAAGGAAGAGAAGAAGAGAAGGAAACTTGAGGAAGAACACTAAGGAAGAGGGTGAAATTCAGAGAAACCTCTGAATTAAGGTATGAACCTAATTCTCTACCTGAATAAGAGAGCCTAGAATAGTTTATGAAGAACATAGGATTAGGAGAAACCCAAATCATCCATCCATGGATAGATTCCAAGAGATTCCATGGAGGAAATCATTATGGACAATGAATGGTGTATAAATTATAGTTTTGAGCCATAGAACAATCATAGAATGGACCATGATAGTAAGCCAAAGGATCCAAATATGAAGGAATGGATTGTAAAGTGAAAGGTCGACACAGAATACGTGTGGTCGCACGTAGGGTCGAATGATATCCGACCCTACGAGACCATATGATCGACCACATGCCCTCAGGAAGTCCCAGGGAGGGTGTGGTCGCACGTAGGGTCGAATGGTATCTGACCCCACCTGCGACCCTACATCCTGGGGTCGCAGAAACTGCTACCCTAGGTGCTACCCTACCTACGACCCTACAGGTTCTGTTAGTTTAAACATGTTGGAACTAATTCTAATTAAAATTTATTGACTTGTTAGGTCCTTCCAGTGGTTTAAAAGTGAATTATAAAGCTTGAACGAGGATCTACTAGCAATCAAAGGTGAGGGAACAAGACCTAAACTAATTGGCTAATAATAAACTATTTTCATTTATTGAGTCCAATACCATCAATGATTCTATGCTTATATGATTGCAATGTGCATATTACATGTCATCCACTATTTCTGTTATTACTGCTCATGCATATTTAATTTCATTTATTATAACATGATGATGATGATGATGCTAGGAATAGGCATGTGAATGTATGTGTGTGGTTAGTGTACTTGATGTGAGTGGAGCATCACGGGGAGGACGTGACACTATGGTTCATCCTGGTCACCAGACTCTAGCTCTATCTCTACTCAAGACTTGTCCACTAACATCATCGTATCGCCATTACCTTAGTAGAACTATTACGTCATAGGGCATCAGGGGAGGTGGTCTCGGACCGTGTAGTCTCTGACTCTGCCGGGGGGCCTTAGCTCTATCTCTATGGACGTATTGAGGGATGCTGGGGTGAGGCCTTGGATACACTATTTGACATTAGGATTGGTTAGTTGCGAGCCCAGTTTGTAAGCCCTCGCCAATAGGGGCTTACGTGTTGGTATGGGTAGAGCATCAGGGGAAGTGTGATGCGGTGTGGTTCTAAGCACTTTAGCTCTTCTCTATTCCATGGTGGGTGCATGTGGGGGAAACAATGGTGTTTGATCCATTGGGCGGTTCCACACATTAGTGTATAGAGGTGCGGCGGCCACCTATCCTTTCTATTGCACATTGTAAACTTATGAACCAGACCAAAGATATGAATTGAATCCATGCATATGTTTGTTGCATTATTTTGTTTGCTCACTGAACCGTGATGTGTGCTCACCCTTTTCGAATTTGAATATTTTTAGTTGATGATGCAGGTACGACAGTGGAAGATTATATGAATGCTCCAACATACGGGCATGCGGCGGCAATGGAGGTAGAAGTGATGATGGAGTCGCATGATTCATCATGCGAGTGCAACTCTTGTGTTTTTTATTAGATTTTTTTTAAGTTATACAGACAATGTAATTGATTTAATTATTTTAATTTATGTCTTAGTCCTTTTGGGAGATAATTGGATAATTTATTTACTTTATCACAGCTAGACTCTCAGTTTATTTAATATTAAAGACTTCCGCTATCGTGTATTTATTCTGATTTTTGGTTGTGGGTGTGTATGGTTTAAGCAAACGGACATAGTCTATTCGAGATCCTGGTTGAACTGTTGATTTATTAGCGGTTCATCACACCATTCTGAATAGTGCGGAATTGGGGTGTGACAATATGGCTCAGGATTGCCAAAAATATTGGGAATGCTATGCCTTAACTTGAGTGTGGACCTCTTGCTGGTTTGTGAAAGTTTTTTGGAATCAGGTAAGCCCAAACTCCCTTGACTGATGAATACTCCATTCAATGTACTGATTTTGGTAAAGGTCGTAGTACATTATGAGCACCCATAGGTATGGGGTAAAACTAGTGAGCACACCTTTAACTTCAAGGACAAATTTTTTATAAATTGGGGGTATTGTAAGACCCACACCTGGAGTCTTCATCAATCCAAATTCCACTATGTTGGGTCTTCTCGTACCAAAATGACATGCCTGACATTGAGACCCAATAATAGTATCGGGTCAAATCCTAAAATCACCCGATAGGGGTTGGGTGTGTGGGGAAGCCTTAGATAGACTCTTGGATGTATCCGAGTCATAGGTGGGTTTTACTATCCAAACCAGGTAAGGTTAAATGTTATGGTGAACCCTAGGTGGCCCATTGCTCACTCCAATGCACTGGGAAGGGTTGTATTTTGGCTCAACCAGTGGTATTATCGGATGATGTACCACCCAGTTGTTAGCCACCAATTTGTGTCCAAGAGACACACTCTCTCTTTATATGGTTTCTATAAATAAGGACCTTCCAAAGCTCCTTATTTCTTTTTCCTTGGCTTTGGGGTTGTGTGAGAGTATTGGAGTGGGAAGAATGGAGTTTAAGCTTGGAACTCAAAGCTCCAAGCCCTAGCATTTTCCTTCGGAGGTAAGCACACTTTATGCAAGGCCATATGGTGGTTACTCCAACATTAATGGTCTCCATTAATGGAGACCAGCCATAAACCTTAAAAAGGCTAGGTTATACACCTACCTCCATAATGGAGGTATTGTGGAGTCTTGATGACTCCAATGCTATACCGGCCGATACATCATCCGCCATTGCCTCTGTCTCCTCATCGATTATGTAACCTAGTTAATGGATAAAATCCAAAGGTTCATAACCAGAGATAGGGTAACCAGGGGCATGACCCTCTAAGTGAACACCTTCGGTTACTTCATGGGTCTGATTGACCCACGAGGTCTGAATAAGCTTATGTATAAGCCAGAGACATAAGCCGAAGGCAGTGCCAAATAGATCACCACCCAGCCGAGCCTCCGAATAGCTTTCTAAAAGCCCCCTGTCGTAACGGATTTGCATCAGATGCAAAGCCGGATGCTTGACGCTCCGATTCAACCCTCCGGTTTAGGTTAGAATGGAAATTTCCTAAGTATTAACTGGTGGCTAACTTCAGGGGGTATACCATTTGGAATTTCCATCTACCTCTAGCTCAGTTAGACAGTATGCCTAAATAGGACCATTGGGGACCAAATGTTGGGCTCTCGACTTATCTCAGGACCCGTGTATGGACACTTAGGACCTATCCATGCTGGTTAAAAGCTACGTAACTAATTAATGAAGTTATCTTATTAAATAGGTAAACCAACGTGGGTAGAGAAGGAGCCTTGTGTAGGCTTCTAGGTTCTATAGCACCATTGGTGTCCACAGGTGAGGGGTTGGGTCCGTAAAGTTTGAGCATGTTATGTGTGTATTTTATATTAAGGATTTATAACATGCTGTGTATTTTATATTAAGGATTTATAACATGCCATCCAATTACTGCTATCTATGAGCATGCATTTTCATAACAATAACTATGTTTGTTTGGATAGTATGTATGATTAGGTATGATGGTTCATGTGGCATGCGGGTACCCAGGGGAGGGTGACATATGGTGCACGGACCATGTTTATAATGCTAGTACTTTAGCAGGGACACGGTGAACCATGGGAGTAGGGAGTCAAGGATCTCTGCTAGGGTGTAACCTTGCTTATGATCATATATATGATCAACCATGTATGATGGTTCATGTGACATATGGGTACCCAGAGGAGGATGACACATGAATACACGGACCATGTTGGAATTGCTAGTACCTTAACGGGGCCGAGGTGAACCATGGGAGTGGGGAACCGGGGACCTTTGCTAAGGTACAGCCCTGTTTATATTATGCACATGTTATATCTTGTCTGTCTAGATGGGTATGCTTAGTGATGATTGTGAATGATGTGCTTGTAGTGTGATTGGTGCCCATGTGTTACAGCTAGCACCCTAATGGGGCATGCTGTTAATTGGAATGGTGTCAGGGATCTTTGTTTGGGTGCAGCCCCTTTCCCTTTATGTTTGCATGCATAATTCATCACCCATGGTTGTATGTCCTGTACTTTAGTAGGGGGACATTTACTAGGGGAGGAGAGGTTTAGGTGTTCAGGGGGGAGGAATCGAACATTGTTTAGGAGAGGAGGGTCGAACTAGTCCAGGGGAGAGGATTGGACAGATCTCTACTATAGTACAACTAAGGCCATGGTAGCATTCGTGATTGTTTATGTGTAATTGTAGTTACTTAATTACATCAATGATATGCAGTGTTAGGGTTGCATTGATACTTGACTTCTTGCTGAGCTGGGATGAGAGCTCACCCCTCAATATCAAATTCTTTTTAGCTTTTGATGCAGGTACCTCTTCTGCAGCTAACCATATGGAATCCACACTGGTGGAGGACATCTCAACTGGCAAGGGTTTCCTGGGTGATCATGACGACGAATGTCCCTGTGGTGACTGTGTCTACAAGACCTAATTCAGTGCCTGGCCTCAACACTCTTGTCACCTATCCCTATAATTTTTGAAACATCATTGTTTCCCATTCTTACAATACCAAAGTCACCAGGCTCGTAAGAGGTAAATAATTCTCTACGAGGGGTAGCATGGTATAAAGATCTTGAATCAATAATCCAATCTGAGTCGTGATATGAAAATATAAGAGAAGATTTTTCACAACTTGAAATAATAATAGTGTCTCAATCTGAGCTAACAACAACAATATCTTCGTTCTTTTCCTCCCCATTTCCTTTATTGGAATCTCTTTTGAGTTTTCTACACTCTTTTTTAACATGTCCCACCTTATTGCAGTAGTAACATGTGATCCTTTATCTTGATTTGGATCTCACAAGTGACTTTCCATGGTCTTGAGATTTTCTGTATTTGCTTTTCTCTTGGGTTTTTGTGACAAGTACCTCTTGTTGAGACGAACTCAAAGACTTTCTTCTTGTTTCTTCATTCAACAGACTTCCTATTACTTGACTCATTGTGATTTTTCCATCTGGGTTAGAATTGCTAAAAGACACCACTAGTGTCTCATAACTGTCAGGTAATGAACTGAGTAGTAACAAGGTTTATAATTCATATCTAGCATAATTTTCATAGAGGATAGTTGATTCACAATACTCTGTATCTCATTTAAATGTTCTGTAACTGAGTGTCCATCTTTGTACTTCAGGTTCACAAGCTTTTTGATAAAATAGGCTTTGTTGCCGGTAGTTTTCCTTTCATACAAACTTTCCAATTTATTTCATGTCTTCTGGAAATTCTGATTCAAAATTAGGTACATTTTCTTCCTTCCTCTCTTTTTTATTTATTACAACTCAGAAACTAGTGGGAAGTGGTAATTATTCATCCTGGGCTGCTTTTGTTGATTTATAGTTTATGGGACAAGGTGTAGAGGATCATCTGACTACTCAGGCTACGGAAGTAATAGAAATTTATAAAACCGCTTGGACTAAGACTGTTGCTTTGTTATGTAATTTGTCATGGTAGTCCATTGATCCTCAGCTTTATCCCATTTACAAAGCTTACCGATCTTGTACTGGGATTTGGAATCAGACAAAACTTCTTTATACTAATGACATTCAGATGTTGTATTCTATTGTGTCAACATTTGTTAATCTAAAACAACAAGGTATGGAGATGTCACTTTCTTGGTAGAATGGCATCTCTTAAGACAGAGTTTAAATCCCTCTTGCCCTCCTGTAAGAGTGCAATAAAGGATTTGGCCTAAAGGGATAGGTTCTTCATGGTTTTAACTCTTGCTGCTATCAGTCCTGACCTTGCTCCAGTTCGAGGTCAGATTCTTGCTGGTTCTGGTGTGCCCTCTCTTGGTGATGTTTTTGCTTGTCTGCTTCGTGTTTCCTTTACTAGCATAGTGCCATGATCCTTTCACGAGAGGACTAAACATATTGAAATTGATTGTCATTTTATTCCCGAAAAGGTTCAGTCTAGTTGTATTACCACTAGTCATGTAAGCTCAAATGACCAGCTAGCAAATATCCTCACTAAATCTCTTAGAGATCCTCGTATTGGTTTTATTGTTAACAAGCTCGGTGCATATGATTTATATGCTCTAGCTTGAGGGGGATGTTGAGCTGTATAAATCTGTTATATTAAGATTAGATCTGTTGAGCTGTACAAATCTATTACAGTAGGATTAGATCTATTGAGTTGTACAAATCTATCATATTAGGATTAAATCTGTTGAGCTGTACAGATCTGTTAGGATTATAATATGTAAAAATAGGGAAGTAGATTATTTTGTTTCCTATCTTAGATTATTGTAACAATATATATAGATGTATCATGTTGGGATAAGGCTTTGTTGTTGTTGTTGTTGTTGTTGTTGGTGTATATATGGATGTATCATGTTTACTATTGAGATACGAAATATACAAGAATTCTTTCTTCTGATTTCACAACAATGACTTTGTCGATGATTCTGTGGAGACATGATGGAAAATTGTGTCATCCAATCATTGTTGAATAAAGCCAATAGCTTTTCGGTCCAATGTCTTCCAATCGACATTGGATAATTTTTCTGGTTTTATCATATCACCTTGTACGGGTCTTTACAGATCCTTACAATAGAATAAGTCTTCCATCTTAGCTTTTCAAATCATCTAGTTGCTCCCATTCAATCTAATCATCTGTATTAGGGTTCCCTGTACTGTTTACACATGGTTATAGAGCTTGGCTTTGATACCACTTGTTAGGAAAAACACGAGTCTTTTCCCTTTTGTATGCAAATCAATGGAAATATGCAACTACAAATATACGCACAAAGATATAGCAATAGAATTAAATAGAGTCAATCAAACAACAAGAGACACATCAATTTTTACATGGAAAATCCTTCCAAGGTGAAAGGAGAAAAACCACAGGACCTGGTCTAGGTAAATCTCCACTATGATAATTATGGTACACAATACAATCCAATCGACTTTCATACTCCATATCAACTTTATTGATTTGCATATTGTTCCCAATGTTTCATAGTTCTTATTAATGGAACAGGCTTTCAAGGTTGTAGGATGGTTCCCTCGTCATAATGCTGAACTTAGCTATTATTTAGGCATGGCATCTTGAACAAATTATGTTTGTAAATTGCAACTACTAGAATCATTTTGCCATCTTCTCATAAAAAAAGATAAAATTGTGATAAGGCAATCATTTTGCCAGCCTTAGCATAATGGCTTGCCTATATAAGCATTGTTACAGTTTATGTGGCAACTGGTTCTAGCTGTTGGGTATGTAAACCGCCTTTGAACTAGCCGCACGATTTGATGGTCTAATTCAACAATATGGCCAACCTTTTATTAGTCTTTTTCCCTTGTATTTTTATTGGTTGGTTTATTTAGCTCATGAGCGAGAGCCTTGGTGTGATGGTAAGTTTTTTTTTTTTTTTTGCTAGAAGTCTACAAAGAGTATTAATGAAATAAAATACAGTTCAATACAAATCACTTATGGTTCGACCCCACCTTCGGCATAGCCATTAGCAGGGCCTAAAGATGACCTAAAGACTTATACAAATTTTTCCAAATTCCTACCTTTGGCATTGCCATCAGCAGGAATTTTAGAAAACATAAAAGAAGACAATAGTAATTAAAATAAAAACCAAGCCTATGTGAATCCCTATTGGATCGACCTTTGAGTAGACGATATTGGTACATCAGGAGCTAAAACCAATCCTTTTATAGATGAGGATACAATAGTCTATTTTTAATTATATCCCTGATCCAAAACAGATACCATCCTTTGAGTAGATGATAGTGGTACATCAGGTAATACAACATAATCTATTATGAGAGATTGTCCTTCAACCCTGATCCGAAACAGTTATCTTTCTTTGATAAAATGAAACTAGTACATCAGGGGGAAATTCTAATCCTTTGTGATTTAGAGGTACCATAGTCTCCTAATTTGAAACAACTATCATACGTTTAGAAGTTGATAGTGGTACATCAGGAAATCCTTCAACCTGTCATCATCAGAAATCATCCCAAGCAGATAATTAGTAGAACCTGTAATGCGGTCTGTGGGAATTATCTTACACCACTTCACAAGCCACAAAATCATTCATGAGATCTTCTCTCCCGTGCCGCCTTCTGAGAAAGCGTGTCAGCTACCACATTGATCTCTCTATAGCAGTGAGTATATCGAACTTGGTAGGATTTAAGCCTTGAGGACAAAGCATTCCATTCCTGCAAACAAAACCATGGAATAACCTTGTTTCTCAGAGCATGAACCACAGAGCTTGAGTCTGACTCCACCCATATCTTCTTGAATCCTAGGTGAACTGCTTGAGCAATACCTTTGAATACCCCTTTCAATTCTGCCACATAGTTGGATGCCATTCCAATTGAATTTGCATATGCATAGAGTACCAAACCGCTACTGTTCCTCACAACTCCACCAACACAAGCTACCCTCGGATTACCAAGACTACATCCATCAATTTATCTTACACCAATTAAGAGGTGGGGGGTTCCAAAATAATTCAATTACACCTGATTTTGGTTTTTGAATAGTGTGCAATTTGAGTAGTTTCACTACCCTTAGATCTTCCATTGATCTAATTACACAAGGCTGCCTGCATGATAGATCCTTGCATCCTCTTCTAATCATATCACAAACTGATTTCTTAGAAGGAATGTAATTTCTATGGACTGAATTATTTCTAGCTATCCATATAGTGCGTAAAATAACAAATAAGCAACCTGTCTAAATAGATCAAACTTGAGCTGGCACCTTCTTCCTTATCCACCATTGTAATAGATTCGAAATAGATTCAAATCTTGGAATATTCAACTCAAAAATGAAACTCATCTCGTGTCATACTGTTCGAGTGAAGTTATATCTGCAAAACAATGGTCAAATACTTCAAACCATGCAAGCATAGAGGGCATCGAGATACCAGCGTAATCCCTTTCTTCTTTACATACTCATCCATTGGAATATTCCTTAGACACCATCTCCAACCAAAACAGGACAACTGTGGTGTCAAAAATCTATCCCATATTGCAGCTGGCCATGTCGGTTTTTTATTTTGATTTCTCATTAGATTGAAAGTTGATTTTATAGAAAACTTACCCGACTGATCTCCCACCAAGATTAACTTATCACCACCTGAAGATAATGGAATACAACTTGCCATGTTGAAGCAGTCCATTAGAAACATGGATCTCACCTCAGGCCACACCCACTGATTATCAACAATAAATCTACTTAGTGAATAATCCAAGCCAAAGAACTCCTCCATATTGAGACCTAGTTGGTCTTACAAGTTAAATTCACCAATCGAATTATCAGTCCATATGTTTATATGTTTTCCATCACCTATAATCCATCTGCTATGTTTAAAAGTTCAGTCCTAGATCTTCTTAATACTTCTCCATACTGAGGAAGTACAGTGAGGGTGTCATTAGCCTTTTGTATGTCTAATTTTAGGGCTAGGCTTCCATTTTCTATTTTCCTATACATGAGGGATACAAGCTCAGAGGCCAAGTGTAAGACCCACACGCCACGAACCCGGTCTAACCATACATTTCGTGTCATGACTGGTCTACATATCATGGTCGAGCCAAGTGGACCAAGTGTGTGAAGAAACCCAAGACCCAATATGAAATTTTACTCAAAAATAGTCAAAATGAGGATAGGGTCGCATGCCTAAATAGGCAGGGTCAACCTCCTGTCTGACCCGTGACTTTTTGGTCTGGGGGTCGCAAGGGTCTCGAATTGTCTGACCCCCCCCATCGACCCCCTACCATCGACCCCCGAAAAATAGAAAAAACAACACGAACCAAAAATTAGGAAACTTTCCTAATTTCAATGGGAACCTTTCCTAAACTCAATGGGACTTATTTTGGGAGATTTTACTCTATAAATAGGATGCCCCTAAGCCTCTTTCACTCCTTTTACAACCCTAATTGGATTGGGAGAAAGAGAAGAGAAGGAGAATTGAAGAAGAAGACCAAGGAGGAGGAAATCCAGAGAAAACTCTGAATCTCAGCAAACCTAAGGTATGAATACATTCTCCATGATTTATTTAGGAGCCTAGAATGGTTCATGAAGAGGGTATGACTTAGGAGAAATCCAAATCATTCATCCATGGGAGGATTTCAATGAAATCCATGGAGGAAATCATGGTATACAAAGTAAGGAAGAAACCTAGAGTTTTAAGCCATAGAACAAGCATAGAATGGATTGTGGAAGTAAGCCATAGCACCCAAACATGAAAGAATAGACTATAGGAAGAAATTCTCAACTCAAACCATGAGGGGTCGCACTTAGGATTGATGGAACATCCAACCCTAGCATCGACCCCCAGCATTCGGGAAGTCCAGGAAAGGGGTGGTCGCACCCGGGTCAATGGAACATCCGACCCTGGCATCTACCCTACCCCTGGGGGTCACAGAAAACCGTTACCCATCCTGCTACCCATCCTGCTACCCCCACCTAACAGCAAGCCTAAAATTATCGAAATCAATTCTAATTAAAATCTATCGACTTGTTAGGTTTCCTATTGATATAAAAGTGATTCTTAAAGCTTGAAAGATGATCTACAATCAAGCAAAGGTGAGGGAACAAGACCTAAACTAATTGGTTAATAATAAACTATTTTTATTTCTTGAGTCCAATGCCATGGTTGATTATATGCGTGTATGCTTGTTATGTGCATTCAACATGTCATCCAATATTTCTATTATTACTGTTCATGCATATTTAAATTATTGTTTATAACATGATGATGATGATGATGATAGGAATAGGCATGTGAATGTATGTGTGTGATTGGTGTGCTTGATGCGAGCGAGATCAGGGGGGGTGTCATAGGCTGGGCATCAGCACTCTAGCACTATCTCTAACTCAAGTCTTGTCCACTGACATCGTCGTATCGCCATTACCTTAGCAGAACTATTACGTCGTAAAGTATCAGCGGAGGTGGTCTCGGACCGTGTAGTCTCTGACTCTGCCGGGGGGCCTTAGCTCTATCTCTATGAATGTATTGAGGGATGCTGGGGTGAGGCCTTGGATACACTATTTGACATTAGGATTGGTTAGTTGAGAGCCCAGTTTGCAAGCCCTTGCCAACAGGGGCTTATGTGTTGGTATGGGTAGAGTGTCAAGGAAAGTGTCATAGACCGGGCCTCAGCACTTTAGCTCTATCTCTATTCCATGGTAGGGTGGATGGGGACGACAATAAATGTTAACCTTTGGGCAGGCCTTCACATCATGTGCATAGAGGCGAGGCGACCACCGAACCTTTCTATAGCGCATTGCAAACTTATATACCAGACCAAAGATATGAATGAATGCATGCATATATTTGTTGCATTGTTTTGTTTTCTCACTGAGCTCAAGTTGGAGAGCTAACCCTCGCACATGCAATTCTTTTTAGTTTCTGATGTTGCAGGTATTACGATTGAAGATTATGCCGATACGCCAACATATGAATGGGTGGAGGCTATTAATGAGCAAGCTGTGGAGAACGAACATGGTTCTTTAAGAGAGCGTTTCAACTGTGGATACGTTTAGTGTTTAGACTTCGTATTTGGATATTGTAATATGTATTAAGTTATGTTTTGGTTATTTGGAAATAAATGGAATATTAATTATTTATCATGACTAGACCTCAGTTCATTATCTATAAGACTTCCGCTATTTACTTTATTATCTCTGATTAATGTGGAATGTGTTTTGGTTTATCATATGTGGGATAGCCTATTCAAGATCCTAATTGAACCGTTGGTTTATTGACGGTTCATCACACCATTCCAAATGGTGTGGAATTGGGGTGTGACAACTTGGTATCAGAGCTCTCTCAGGCCTTTCCCAAGAAACCTAAATACTTCCACTAGAGTCCATGAACTGAGTTAGGATAAATTAAAAGCTTTAATACAAACACACCATAAGCACCTGTGTTGGTTGAGACAGAACTTAAACAAGACAATAATGTACATATTAAAGGTGAAACCATATATATACACTCAAATATAAAAAGAAGACCAAAATTTATCCTGATAAACAAATAATATAGGGTACTATCTATTAGTCGGGCAGTTACCTAAGTATACGAAAGATATAGTACAGTAGCAAGAAGGGAGCATCTGTAAAGCAGAGAAATTGGAATACCAAGTTGGTACTCACAAGATGTGAAACTCGATGTATGACAGAGGAAGAAGAAAATGGCTAGTAATGCCAAAATCCCTGTAGAGATAAAGGGAAAGATCTCAGACTAATCCAACAGAGATAAGAGAATAATGGCCATACATTAAGAATAAGAGTAACTACAAGAAGATAAAGCTATACTCCTGGGTAACATGGAGACTTGGAATGAGATCCACCACAAGCTGATCCATTATCTGCTGAGCATTAAGTAGAACTGACAACTTGACCCCACCACTATCTGGGTTGAGAACGAGTAGTGAAAACTCATCTGAGCAGATGCTAAATAACGATAATCGGACTAAAGCAAATGAACAACCAGGCCACTCCAGCCAATCACTTGGACAACCAAGTACCTTGGCCATGGTTGTAATAAATTCAGCTAGACAAAATACATGAGCAACAATAGATGAGACTGACTATGCAAGTCGCTATATGAATCACTACCCAAGTTGCCAATGTTACATCAACACCTCTGAGTCAAACCAAGTACGGTACCAATTGGTAGCAACACTGTACCCCCAGCACCTGTTACCTATAACATAGTGCCTACCATACAGCAAGTCGCAGTAATGCACACCCTAATGTAGAAGCTTAGTGTACAACAAGCAGTATATCAAGGTGGTTACCCTTATCAGCCATCGATGTATGGGATAGCTGCATCATGACACGATGATCCGACCAAGGATTGAGGAATATTTTTGAAGACGAAGCCTTAAACGTTTTCAACAAAGGATCAAATCTATTGTGGCCTTATAAATGATAGGTTTATATAGGATGCGGTGCATTATTAACTTACTCTTATGATTATAGAGGATGCACATACCAGATTTTAAATTCTCGTGTCTTGACAGGATACCTTCTTGATTTATCCTGTCAATTGGAGTTATAGATATTGTTTCTTTAGTATTAGTCCAAGCTATACCAAACTAAGCCACTCTCATGATCGACAACATGAACAGAGATATGAACTGAATGAACAGTTAAATGTTTAATCATGTTGAGCGTACATCTTCTGATTTTTTTTTACCTGATTTACTGATGTACGAAAACTTTCTCCAGATTTACTCCTATAGTGCCTTGACCAATGGCATTATACACTCAATAGAACCTGTAACCATGAGGTTAAGAATTATAAAACCTCTATTTCTATGAATTTAGACCACCGTGCAACTTATCGACCTTTTAATGTTGGTTGGATTACCATAGATTTACTCCTGATCCTTTAAACTTAAGTTTATTAAATAAAGAAAGTGTTTGTCATCATATTAAATTGAAAGAAGAAAAGGAATTGTTTTGGATAAACATTCTGATTCTTACATTTCTCGACATCCATTGATAAGCTGTTTAGTGATAAGGAATTATGGGAAGTAAGATGATTAAATTTATATTTGATTCTATAGCCAAGGAACCTCAGATGAAGAGATGGAGGATCTGTTTCGAGATTGCTAAATAGATGGATATGGTCATAAAAGAGTGCATGAGCAAAAGTAAAAACTATCAAGAGTAACTAGGAAAGAGTAGATAGCACTCAAGTAAAGTTAAAGATGGTTATATCGGTATGAATTTTGACAAGGTAGAAGATTCCTAAAGACAAATCTAAGAATGCATACAAGGATAAAGTCAAAAATCGTGGCATTGATAGTATTCGGACTAGTATAAGTAATACTGAGTTATGCCCAATGTCGATTGAGATGATTAAGTAAAGACCAAAAGAGTTGCTGAATTAATGAAATTATAAGCATATACCCTAATGCTTATAGATAGACTTGGGATATGAAGTAACAATCACAAGATATTTTTCGAGGTATATGAAAGAGAGATCAGGGTAGAATAACAAGATAAAAGAAATATAAGCTAATAAGTGCAATATGAGATTTTGACTATAAGACCCGTATCAAACTAATCCGGTCTTACCACCTTGAATAAGGTTTACCCATCATGGTCGAGCCAAATGGACCAAGGGCGTGAAGGAGATCGTGATCCCAGGTATCAAATCGACCCAAAAATACTTAAATTAAGGGGAGGGTCGCATACCCAGCAAGGGAGGGTCGGACCCCCCAAGACAGAAAGTCAGACCCCCTGTTTTATAGAGGGGGTCGGACACTTTAGGAGTTAGGGGTCGACGGGATCATCGACCCCCAGTTGCCGCCAGAAACATTCCTAATTTCAATTGGACTCTTTCCTAAACTCAATGGGAGTTATTTTAAGAGATTTTACTCTATAAATAGGACGTCCCTAAGCCCCTTTCACTCCTTTTATAACCCTAATTGAATTAAGAGAAAGAGAAGAGAAGGAAGAGAAGAAGAAGAGAAACAAAGAAGAGAAGAAAGCAAAAAGGAGAAGAGTTGCAGAGAAGGAGTATTCTTCTCAGGTATGGATACTAATTCCATGAGTTTCTACAGACCTTAGGTTAGGTAATGAAGAGAGTATGATCTCGGAGAGTCCCAAACCATCAACCCATGGTTAGGTTTTCATGGAAAACCATGGGGGAATTCATGAAAGCTATATAGGTGAATGATTCATGGTTTTAGACCATAAAATGTGTGTAGAATGGACTTTGGGAACAAGCCATAGGACCCCAAACACGAAGAATGGACTGAAAGGAAGAAAATTGACCAAAACCCACAGGGGGTCGCACAGGGGGTCGATGGCCAATCGACCCTACCAGACCCTGAACATCGACCCCTAGTGTTCGGGAAGTCCAGAATAGGGGTGGTCGCACCAGGGGTCGATCATGACTCCGACCCTACCTTCGACCCCCAGTTAAAAACATGGTTTTTAAATTTGAAATTAATTCTAATTAAATTCTATCGACTTTGTTAGGTCTTCTAGCAATATAATAACATTATAAAAGTGATTCTAAAGCTTGGAAGAGGATCTATTAATAAGCTAAGGTGAGGGAACAAGACCTAAACTAACTGGTTAATAATAAACTGTTTTATTTCTTGAGTCCAATGCCATATTGATTCCATGCGTGTATGCTTGTATGTGCATTCAACATGTCATCCAATATTTCTATTAATTATTCATGCATATTTACTTTATTGCTTATAACATGATGATGGTGATGATGATAGGAATAGGCATGTGAATGTTTGTGTTTGGCCAGTGTATATGGTGCGGGTAGGATGGTATCAACCGGTACAGTCATGATCGTTCTTCATGGGGTGTATATTGTGCCATGGTCTACTTAAGTCATGTCCACTGACGTCGTCATATCGCCATTACCTTAGCAGAACTATTATGTCGTAGAGTATCAGGGGAGGTGGTCTCGGTCCTTGTAGTCTCTGACTCTATCGGGGGGCCTTAGCTCTATCTCTATGGATGTTCTGAGGGATGCTGGGGTGAGGCCTTGGATACACTGTTTGGCATTAGGATTGGTTAGTTGCGAGCCTAGTTTGCAACCCTACCCAGTAGGGGTTTATTTGTTGGTATGGTATCAACCGGTACAGCCATGACCATTTTTCATGGGGTGTATATTGTGCCATTATGGGTGCATGTGGGGCGACGGTGCCGTTTTCATTGGGTGTTTCCACACACTCGTGTATAGAGGTGCGGCGACCACCTATCCTTTCTATAGCACAGTGCAAACTTTAAACCAGACCAAAGATATGATTTGACTGCATGCATATGTATTGTTGCATTGTTTTGTTTGCTCACTGAGCCGTGATGCGTGCTCACCCTTTCGACCTCGAATATTTTTAGTTGATGATGTAGGTACAACTGTTGAAGATTATGTAAATGCTCCAGTATACGGGAACATGGCGACGATGGAAGTGGAAGAGGAAGTGGATACACATGACTCCTCTTGCGAGTGCAACTCATGTGTATTCGATTAGTTATTTTTCTAGTTTTCTTTATTTGAATTTATTAAGGACATGTATTTGATATTTATTTATGTCTCAGTTGGTACAAAATAATTTGCTATTTAATTATTAATAACACAGTAGATTCTCAGTTCATTTTATTATAAGACTTCCGCTATTGTGTATTTACTCTGATTATGAATATAGATGTATGGGGTTTAGATAACACCGATATAGCCTACTCGAGATCCTAGTTGAACCGTTGATTTGTTAGCGGTTCAACACACCATTCTGAATAGAGCGGAATTGGGGTTTGAAAACTTGGTATCAGAGCATCTCAGGCCTTGTCAGCTGAACTAGCACACATTCATGACAAATTGTGAACTGAGATAGGATAAAAGTAAAAACTGTAATACTAACACATTATAAGCATAAGTGATGTTTGAGACCAAATTTAAAAGAGAATAACACATCTATTAAAGGAAGAACAAACTTAAATACAATGTGAAAGAAACAAACGTATTTACATAGCTAAAACAGAGTACAGTCCACAACCTGGACAGTTACTCTGTAGTACAAAGAAAGAGAAAAGATACAATCATGAAGCTGGAGGCGAAGGAGGAGGTGGCGCCTCACGATCTCTGTCATAGTCCTCAGCGTAGACTCTAGTCAACCAAGCTATCTGAGTTTGGGTCGTCTGCAGACTAGCTGTAAGATCGGATACCTGATCAGTCCGGTGCTGAGCCTCCATGAGCTCTCCCATCCTCATGTCTGATGTACGCTGTACGTCTATGAGCTCATCCACTCTCACATGCTGAGCGTCTAGTAACTCCTCCATCCTTAGATCATATCTATGCTGAGCCTCTCTGATCTCATGCAACATCTCCATCATATCAGAAGGGGGGTGTGAAGGACCAGCCGCATGAGAAGGACCAGCTTCTTGAGAAGGACCAGCCGCATATGAAGTACCAGCTCCAGCCGCATGCATAGGTGAAGGCGATGGTATCGAGTCTACATCCATGTACATGCGGTCATCATCATCAGCAGGCTCCGCATGAACTCCAGCAGCGGCGGCAGCTGCCTCAGCGTCAGCTATCTCTACGCGAGTGTGAGGGCGCACCATCGCGTTCCTCTCCTCATCACTGACCTAAGCATCCTGCATGCCCATCTTGCAAAATAGCCTCCCAATCTAGAGGTGATGAGAAGGACTTCTCCTGAATCTTCTCATCCAATAAATCAACCCCCAGGCGGGTAAGCAGAACAGTGATCATACGTCTGTACGGAAGGTTACCCGTGTAACTGGGCAACGTAGCAGTGATCATAGTACGCATAATAATGTACGAAAGGCAGACGGGCTGTCTAGTGCAAATGTTGTACAGTAGATACTGGGTCAGCTGGGAAACCCTCTCGTAATGGCCACTCTGCGGGATTAGGTTATGCTGAATAATCTTGCAATATACCCGTGGAGCTGGACGCATATAGCATGCCCTCATCTGCCAACGGTCAGGTCGTAGAAGCTGATTATCAATCTCAGCCCTCATCGCGATGGAGGAGAACTGGTGCCCTCTAGAAGCACAGTAAACCATGGGGCTATCATAGGAAATGCCCAGTAGGTCGGCTAGCTGTCGATAATCGAATGAAATGTTTACCCCTTTGACATAGCTTGTGATGCGCAGCTCATGACCCCTCTCGACATCATTGTAATCCCCCACCACCTGGAGGTTACAATAGAATTGGCGTACCAAATCCGGATAGGTGCAAGCGTCGTAAGTGATGGCAGGGAGCCATCCCATATCACCAAACGCCCTCTCTACATTAAACAGAGCTAACTCAACCAAGTTCACCTTACGACCACCCTCTACTTTCTTGCGAGCAAAGTGGGCATACTGTGCCTCGGCTTCGTTGGAACGGAAACGAAGAGGATCACGAACTCTAGGTACTTTGGTATGAGCCATGATATCTGCAAATAAGAAAGAAAAATAGATAGTACATTAGTAGGGTAGAAAAGCTAAAATTTTGACATTATAACGACGTAAGTTGGCCAAAAGCCTCACTTGTCACCCATACACGTGGGCAGGAGGACTTACGTAGGTTCTAACATATCCTACAACACTCACACAGTAGGAATTCTAACTAATGGGATCCAATTTGAAGAAATTGCGAGAAATCAAAAATTTCGACAAATTAGGGCAAAAAGAGCAAAAATTCAAGTTTCTCGATAACCAACCGATGAAACTCAAAAATTTTTTAGGGCTTTCATTCCTCGAGACACCAATAACAAAAGCCCCCAATAAAAATCAAATTTTTATGGTTGGAAAAAGTTTAATTCAAAAAATACAAGTTAAATGGGCAAAAACATAGAAATGGAAACCTAAAAACAGGTAAAAATGAGAAAACATACCTGTAGGAGTGATGTGGACGTCGAAACACAGAACCAAAATGATCAATATAGCGGAGTGGCACTGTAGCAACTCAAAGGTGAGAGACGAGTCGAAACGGGAAAGAAATGAACCCAGAATCGGATCTTAAAAGTCTGATTTTTGGTCTGGGGGTCGGACAATTCGACCAGGATCATCGACCCCCATACTGACCACCATATCGACCCCCAGCTCTCGGGAAGAACAGGTTATTCCCAAGGTCGAATACTAAGGGTCGGACAGATCATCGACCCCCACCATCGACCCTGCATAGAAAAGACAGTAATTTTCATACAGTGAGCTGAAAATTTTAAAAGTTTATATCGGTTAGTGTGCCTACATGAAGTATACATGAATGTCTCACTTATTTTGATGATTTTCAGGCACCCCCATTCTCAGAAGAAAATATGTCTGGGCATAGAGTAACCAGGCAGAGCTGAAATGCAGTTCTACCACCACCTGTGGAGGAAACTAGTCAAGAAAATATATATGCACAGGGAAATCCACAGGTTACACCACCAGAAAATCTGGTTCAGGCGAATCCTACAAACTTGCCACCCCACCACCGGAGTTAGCAACCGTGGTGATGAACTTAGCACAGCAGCTGCAACAAATGCAACACGCACATGCTCAAATGCAAGTTGCAATGGGGATTATGTTCCAGGCCGCTCATGCTACACCCATGCAGACTGGACAAGCCAGTGCAGCACCGGTGGGTAACCACCTAGCACCTCAAACACCTCAACCACCAGCTGCACAAATTCCAATACCAGGTCAGGAAGCAGCTCAGGTTCATTATCAGTATCCACAACCTATGTTTGGGGCATACCCCCAAAATCAGATGGATCACTCTTGACTGGTTGAGAAATTTTTGAAGATGAAGCCCAGGGAATTTAACGATAAACCGTCTGATCCGTTATGGCCAGCACACTGGATCAACGAGATAGAGAGAAACTTTCTTATGATGACTATTACAGAAGAAGAAAAGGTACTATGTGCCACCTTCATGCTAAAAGACGATGCACATCATTGGTGGAAATCTACTAGGGCCTATCTATTGACCAAGCACGCCCTATTGACTTGGGCTATTTATAAAGAAGTTTTCTTTGAGAAGTATTTTCCCCGAAGCTTCAGAGATTCTACGGAGAAGGAGTTCCTGAGTTTATATCAGGGCCAGATGTCCGTGGATGCATATCAACAGCGTTATGAGGAGCTGTTTTTCTTTGCACCACTTAGTATGCAAGAAGAAGACACTAAGACCCGTAGGTTTGTCACGGGGCTTAGAGGAAGCATCAGAGAGCACGTTCTGGGTTTGGAAAATAAGATATATAATGAAGCTGTCCAAATTGCTCGAGTTATAGAATCGAGCCAGAAGGAAAGTTACTTTATACAGAATAGAGGCATAAAAAGGCCAGCCAGAAATGCTTATAACGGAGGGCACAACAAGACATTTAAACCCTTCCGTGCTCAAGGCTTTACTGCTGCATCCAAGACTACCCCGGTAACTCAACAGCAACCAAAGCCAAATTCTGAAGGTCCGGGATGTTATAACTGCAGCCAAACGGGACATATGGCAAGGGAGTGTCCTAAGCCCAAGAAGCACTTACATCAAGGACGAGTATATCTTTGTTACATTCGAGGATCTTTGTCGCATCACCCGATGTGGTCACAGGTATGACCGAAACCTTTAAAGTTGTATTACATTGTATGAGCATGTAGACTAAGTTAAATAAATCACAAGTATCGTACCTATAAATGGCATACCCGCCAGAGTACTCTTTAATTCGGGAGCTACTCATTCCTTTATATCTGTGTCGTTTGGAAAGAAGCTGAACTTACCCATCAAAACATTGGACTACAAACTACTTGTACGATCACCGATGGGGCTAGAAGTGGATTTAGAGAAAGGTTATGGGCCATGCCCAGTTCTCATTGGCGAGAAAACCTTAGATGCAACCTTGATCCAACTTGGGATGGTAGACTTTGACGTCATCTTAGGAATGGACTGGTTAGCTCGGCATTCTGCGAACCTACTATGCGTCGAAAAGAAATTAACATTTAAAGACAAAGAAGGAGCAGAATTCAGTTTTGCGGGAACCAAACTTCCCCGTAAACGCAAGCTCATACTCTCAGCACTAAAGGCTAAGAAGTGCCTTGAGAAGGGGGCAGTCGGGTATCTAGTATCAGTGGTCGACCTAACCAAGGAAGCACTACGAATGGAAGATATTGATGTCGTACGGGACTATCCCGACGTATTTTCAGAGGAACTACCAGGATTACCACCCGACAGAGCAACAGAGTTTGTGATAGACCTTACACCTGGAGCCGCACCAGTATCAAAAGCACTTTATAGAATGGCTCCTACTGAACTAAAGGAATTGAAAGTGCAACTATAGGAACTGCTGGACAAGGGTTATATTCGACCCAGTATATCACCATGGGGAGCGCCAGTGTTGTTTGTAAAGAAGAACGACGGTAGCGTTCGATTATGTATCAACTATCGAGAGTTGAACAAGCTGACAATCAAGAATCGATATCCACTACCAAGGATCGATGACTTGTTCGATCAGTTGCAAGGGGCAAAATTATTTTCTAAGATCGATCTTCGGTCAGGCTACCATCAGTTGAAGATTAAAGAGGGTGATATTCCTAAGACGGATTTCAGGACCAGATATGGACATTATGAATTCTTGGTCATGTCTTTTGGATTAACAAACGCACCAGCAACTTTCATGGAACTGATGATCCGGATTTTCCACGATATGTTGGATACATCGGTTATTATATTTATTGATGATATATTGGTATATTCCAAGGACAAAGAAACCCATATTAAGAACCTAAACGCTGCCCTACAACGTTTAAGGAAAGAAAAACTATATGCCAAATTTACCAAGTGTGAGTTTTGGCTAAGTGAAGTCACCTTCCTAGGCCATGTAGTATCCGCTGAAGGAATCAAAGTGGACCCTAGCAAGATCGAGGCTATTGTTAAGTGGGAAGCACCAAAGAGCGTTGCAGAAATTAGAAGTTTTCTGGGTCTCGCTGGTTATTATCGGAGATTTGTGGAAGACTATTCCTGGATTGCCGTACCTCTCACCAGTTTGACTAAGAAAGGTGAAAAGTTTGTGTGGACGGATAAATGTGAGAAGAGCTTCCAGACATTGAAGACCAGGTTGATATCCGCTCCGATTTTGATTCCTGTCCCAGGATAGCCATTTACCCTATACACTGATGCGTCAGGACTGGGATTAAGATGTGTGCTTATGCAAGGAGAACAAGTAATTGCTTATGCCTCAAGACAGTTGAAGACACATGAGAAAAACTATCCCACTCATGATTTGGAGTTAGCAACAGTTGTACATGCTATCAAGATATGGAGACGTTACCTATACGAAGAGAAGTTTCAGATTAAGTTGGACCATAAAAGTCTTACTTATTTATTTAATCAGAAGGAGTTGAATATGAGACAAAGAAGATGGCTGGAACTACTGAAAGACTATGACTGTGATATCCAGTATCATCCGGGGAAAGCCAATGTAGTAGCAGATGCATTGAGCAGAAAGGCAATGATAAAATCTCAAGGAGAGGTTAGCACAACTGTAGCAATGTGTACTACCGGAATGGTACTCAACCACGGCAACGAGCAGTATGTGATAGATACAGGGGATGGATCAGCCAACCAAGGGTTTATTCATCTGTTTTCAAATATGTTCGCTGCATTAAAGATTATACCAGACATAATTGATGAAGTGAAGACAGCTATCAAATCAGACCCTTACATGAGAACGGTGCAAGAAGACATCGAAAAAGGTAGAACTAACCCTGAGTTCACCTTGGACGAAGAGAAGGTACTAAAGTACAAAGGAAGGATATGTGTACCCGAAACAAAAAGTATGGACATTAGACACCGACTGATGAAAGAAGCTCATACCACCATCTATTCGATACATCCTGGAAGTACAAAAATGTATCATGATCTAAAGAAACTATATTGGTGGAGAGGGATGAAAGTAGATGTAGCTAAGTTCGTGTCTCAATGCCTAAATTGTCAGAAAGTAAAGGCTGAACGACAAAGACCCGCAGGACTGTTACAGCCGTTACTGGAACTAGCATGGAAATGAGACTGCATCACTATGGACTTTGTCACAGGATTACCACTGACTCCTCGAGTAGTTGATGCAGTTTGGGTGATTGTAGACCGTCTGACTAAGACAGCTCGCTTTATATCGATACGACCTCAGTATACACTGGAAAGGTTAGCAAAGCTGTATGTGGATAATATTGTTCGATTGCACGGTGTACCAGAGAGCATTGTGTCCGATAGAGATCCACAATTTACTTCAAAATTTTGGGAAGGATTACAAAAGGCTATGGGTACAATATTGAAGTTTAGTACTGCATTCCATCCACAGACAGATGGACAGTCAAAGCGTACAATTCAGATTCTAGAAGATATGCTACGAGCATGTGTAATTGACTTCAAAGGATCATGGGATGAAAAGTTACCACTGATCGAGTTCGCCTATAACAATAGCTACCAAGCTACTATACAGATGTCACCCTACGAAGCACTGTATGGCAGAAAGTGTCGAACTCCTTTGTTTTGGAATGAAGTTGGAGAACGTAGTATTGTTGGGCCTGAATTTGTCGAAGAGACTTGTCGCGTGGTCGACATTATCAAGGAAAGGGTAAGAACAGCTCAGAACCGTCAGAAGCAATCTGCAGATACTCGACGCAGAGATCTTGAGTTCACCGTAGGTGATAAAGTATTCTTGAAGGTATCGCCTATGCGAGGATTGAAACGGTTCAGACAGAAAGGAAAACTAAGTCCAAGATATGTCAGGCCATATGAGATTTTAGCTAAGCATGGAAAAGTAGCTTACCAGTTAGCACTACCACCATCTATGTCAAGTGTGCATAACGTATTTCATATTTTCCTATTGAAGAAGTATGCCAAGGACCCAACGCACGTCCTGACAGTAGATCTACCGAAATTGACTGATGAATTGACATTTGAAGTAACACCAACTGAAATCACCAGCCGAAAGGTTCAACGACTACGCAACCGAGATATCTATTATGTTAAGGTCACTTGGAGAAGTAGAGACATGGAAGAAATTACATGGGAAGAAGAGAATGCTATGCGGAAGCAATACCCTCACTTATTTGATTCAGAAGGTACGTACAATTTTGAGGACGAAATTTTTATAAGTAGGGAGGAGTTGTAAGAACCGTATCAAACTAACCCGGTCTTACCACCTTGAATCAGGTTTACCCATCATGGTCGAGCCAAATGGACCAAGGGCGTGAAGGATATCGTGATCTCAGGTATCAAATCGACCCAAAAATACTTAAATTAATTGGAGGATCGCATACCCAGCAAGGGAGGGTCGGACCCCCCAAGACAGAAAGTCAGACCCCCTGTTTTACAGAGGGGGTCGAACACTTTAGGAGTTAGGGGTCGACGAGATCATCGACCCCCAGTTGCCGCCAGAAACAGAAATTAGGAATGTTTCCTAATTTCGGTTGGACTCTTTCCTAAACTCAATGGGACTTATTTTAAGAGTTTTTACTCTATAAATAGGACGTCCCTAAGCCCCTTTCACTCCTTTTATAACCCTAATTGAATTGAGAGAAAGAGAAGAGAAGGAAGAGAAGAAGAAGAGAAACAAGGAAGAGAAGAAAGCAAAAAGGAGAAGAGTTGCAGAGAAGGAGTATTCTTCTCAGGTATAGATACTAATTCCATGAGTTTCTACAGACCTTAGGTTAGGTAATGAAGAGAATATGATCTTGGAGAGTCCCAAACCATCAACCCATGGTTAGGTTTTCATGGAAAACCATGGGGAATTCATGAAAGCTATATAGGTGAATGATTCATGATTTTAGACCATAGAATGTGTGTAGAATGGACTTTAGGAACAAGCCATAGGACCCCAAACACGAAGAAAGGACTGAAAGGAAGAAAATTGACCAAAACCCACAGGGGGTCGCACAGGGGGTCGATGGCCAATCGACCCTACCAGACCCTAAACATCGACCCCCAGTGTTCGGGAAGTCCGGAATAGGGGGGGTTGCACCAAGGGTCGATCATGACTCTGACCCTACCTCCGACCCCCAGTAAAAAATATGGTTTTTAAATTCAGAATTAATTCTAATTAAATTCTATCAACTTTGTTAGGTCATCTAGAAATATAATAACATTATAAAGGTGATTCTAAAGCTTGGAAGATGATCTATTAACAAGCTAAGGTGAGGGAACAAGACCTAAACTAACTGGTTAATAATAAACTGTTTTATTTCTTGAGTCCAATGCCATATTGATTCCATGCGTGTATGCTTGTATGTGCATTCAACATGTCATCCAATATTTATATTAATTGTTCATGCATATTTACTTTACTGCTTATAACATGATGATGGTGATGATGATAGGAATAGGCATGTGAATGTTTGTGTTTGGCCAGTGTATATGGTGCGGGTAGGGATGGTATCAACCGGTACAGCCATGACCGTTCTTCATGGGGTGTATATTGTGCCATGGTCTACTCAAGTCATGTCCACTGACGTCGTCGTATTGCCATTACCTTAGCAGAACTACTATGTCGTAGAGTATCAGGGGAGGTGGCCTCGGTCCTTGTAGTCTCTGATTCTACCGGGGGGCCTTAGCTCTATCTCTATGGATGTTCTGAGGGATGCTGGGGTGAGGCCTTGGATACACTTGTTTGGCATTAGGATTGGTTAGTTGCGAGCCCAGTTTGCAACCCTAGCCAGCAGGGGTTTATTTGTTGGTATGGTATCAACCGGTACAGCCATGACCGTTTTTCATGGGATGTATATTGTGCCATTCTGAGTGCATGTGGGGCGACGGTGCCGTTTTCATTGGGCGTTTCCACACACTCGTGTATAGAGGTGCGGTGGCCACCTATCCTTTCTATAGCACAGTGCAAACTTTAAACCAGACCAAAGATATGATTTGACTGCATGCATATGTATTGTTGCATTGTTTTGTTTGCTCACTGAGCCGTGATGTGTGCTTACCCTTTCGACATCAAATATTTTTAGTTGATGATGCAGGTACGACTATTGAAGATTATGTAAATGCTCCAGTGTAAGAGAACATGACGACGATGGAAGTGGAAGAGGAAGTGGATACACATGACTCCTCTTGCGAGTGTAACTCATGTGTATTCGATTAGTTATTTTTCTAGTTTTCTTTATTTGGATTTATTAAGGACATGTATTTGATATTTATTTATGTCTCAGTTGGTACAAAATAATTTGCTATTTAATTATTAATAACACAGTAGATTCTCAGTTCATTTTATTATAAGACTTCCGCTATTGTGTATTTATTCTGATTATGAATATGGATGTATGGGGTTTAGATAACACGGATATAGCCTACTCGAGATTCTGGTTGAACCATTGATTTGTTAGCAGTTCATCACACCTTTCTGAATAGAGCGGAATTGGGGTGTGACATTAACGATAGTCTTTGAAAAATCATAAGAGATGAAGGAACTAGACAAGCACCTAAGAACTTTACACCAGATTTTGCTAGGTCAAGCCCTTTTGCACTAGATGTGCATTAGATGAGTGTTATGAACAATGTTCGAATAGTATGGAAGGACAAAAGTTGGAGGCAACCTAATTCGACTTGAGATGACAGACTTTGACATCATCTTGGGGATAGACCGGTTGTCTCAACACTCTACAAAGTTGTATGTGCATAGAAGGGGTTATCATTCAAGAATAAAGATGAGATATAATTTAGTTTTATCGGAAGCATATTGCCTAAGAAGTGAAAGCTGATCCTCTCTACGCTGAGGGCGAAGAGATGCTTTGAAGAGAAATGAGTTGGAGATATGGTATCTGTGGTATACGTTACCAAAGAAGCACCACAGATGGAAGATACTGATGTGATGCATAAATTTTCTGATGTGTTTCCAGGAGACTTACTTGGGTTACCATCTGATCATGCGACCGAGTTCATCATCGACTTGTTACCAAGGACGATACTTGTATCAAAGGCACCTATAGAGTAGCTCCTATGGAGTTGAAGGAATTGAGACTCAACTACAAGAGTTAGTAGACAAGGGTTCTAATCGGCTAAGTATTGCATCACGGGAAGCGCCAATGCAATTTGAGAAGAAGAAGGACGGTAGTGTCCGATTATGTACAGATTATCGAGAATTTAACAAGCTCACGATCAAGAATCAATATCTACAACCTCAGATCAATGACTTGTTTAAATAGTTGCAAGGAGCAAAGGTATTTTCTAAGGTTGATCTTCGATCAAGATATCATCAGCTGAAGAATTTGGACAGCGATATCTCGAAGATAGCTTTTAGAATCGGGATTGGCCAATTATGAGATCTCGATTATGATGTTTGGATTAACCAATGCCCTTACATCTTTTATGGAACAGATGAACTAGGTGTTTTATGACATGTTGGACACATCGATCATAGTTTTCATAGATGATATTTTGGTTTATTCCAAGAATGAAGCAACTTATACAATGGATTTTAGAATAGCTTTACAACAGCTGAAAAGGGAAAAGCTTTATGCCAAGTCCAAGAAATATGAGACCCGATTAAACAAAGTGACCTGCTTAGATCACATAGCATCGTAAAAAGGGATTAAAGTGGACCCTATTAAGATAGAAGCAATTGTATGGTGAGAAACGCCTAAGAACATTGTGAAGATCAGAAGTTCCTTGGGTTTAGCTGGTTATTACAGATGATTTGTAGAGGACCACTCTAAGATCGTAAAAACCTCTTACCAAGCTAACCAAGAAGGGAGAGGAGTTTAATTGGATGGATAAGTGTGAAGAATGTTTCTAGATTCTTACACCAGGGAAACTGTTTACCCTAAACATCGAAGCTTTCGGATTGAATCTAGGATGCGGGTTGATGCAAAGTAAATAAGCAATTGTATATGCTTCAAGAAAACTAAAGGAGCATGAGAAGAGTTACCCTACTCATAACTTGGAAGTACCGGTGATGAGTTATGCAATCAAGACTTGGAGACATTACCTATATAGAGAAGAATTTCAAATTAAATCGGATTACAAGAGTTTTATTTACCTCCTCATCAGAAAGAGTTGAACATGAGGATAAGAAAATGGCTGAAATTACTCAAGGATTAAGACTGTGATATCTAGTATCATCCAGTGAAGGCTAATGTAGTAGCTAAGGCATTAAGCAAAAAAGGGAATTACGAAGTCTGAGGAAGGAACCAGTATAGATACTGTCTTATGTTCCGCAGCAAGAGATTCTGATTTGAAAGGAGAGTAACATATAATAGAAACTCGTGATGATCCAATTGAGCGAGAAATTATGGATGAACTTATGGAGCAATAGTTCGTCAGCTGCGCTTGTGGCATTAAAGATCATCTTTGAATTGATGGATGAAGTAAAAGTAGTAATTTTGTGAGATCCGTAAATAAGAACGGTGTAAGCAGATTTAGAAAAAGGAAAACCCAACCCTGAGTTACTTTGGATGCGGAGACGGTACTCAGATACAGAGGTAGATTCTGAATACATGAAGATAAAGACTTAGATATTATGAAGAGGATAATGATAAGAATCCATTGTACTCAATATTCAAGACATCCTGGAGTACCAATATGTATCATGACCTGAAGAGATGGTACTGGTAAAGAGGAATGATAACAAATGTGGTTTAGATGCATGTTTCAGTAATTGAATTATCAGTAAGTAAAGGCTGAAAGACAAAGACCAACATGGCTACAATAATAACTATCAAAGCCAGTCTGGAAGTGAAACTGCATTACAATGAACTATGTCACTGATTTTCCACTGACTCCCAGAGTGGTTGATGCAGTTTGGGGGATTATTGATCGCCTTATGAAAGCTCATTCCATTGCTATACGACCTCCGCATGCTTTGGAGCGGCTAAATAAGCTATATGTGGATAATATTGCTAGATTGAATGGTATGCATGAGAGCTTAGTGTCGGTCAGAGGCTTATGCCTTATCTCAAAGTTTTGGGAGGATCTACAGAAAAATAATGGGGACAAAGTTGAAGTTTAGTACCGCACTTTACCTCAAACCGACGGACAGTCGAGGCGGACTATACAGATCCTAAGAGATATGCCCGAGTTTGTGAAATTGATTTCAAGGAGCTTGAGTTGAGAAGTTAACCGTGAAATGAAGTTGCTACCAAGCTACTATGTAAATGTCACCTATAAAGCATGGTAAGGTAGAAATGTCAAATTCCTTTGTTTTGGAATGGAGTTAGTGAATGAAGACTTTTAAGACCTGAGTCTATTGAAGAAAACTATCGATTGGCAGACAAGATCAAAGAAAAGGGGCAGGATAGCTCAAGATGTCAGAAGAGACACCAAGACCTTGAGTTTGCCATAAGTGACAAAGTGTTCTTGAAGATATCACTTATGCAGAGTTTGAAACGATTAAACAAGAAGGGAAAGTTATATTCTATATAGGTGTTAGATCTTATAGACTTTAGAGAGACAAGTTGCATATCAATTAGCGTTACCATTGTCCATGTCTAGTGCGCATGATGCATTTCACGTGTCTCTATTGAAGAAGTACATTGGAGATCCATATCAGAGATAATGACCATGGATCCACTGGTTTAGATAGGAGATTCAATTATTGAAGTGGTACCAGCATAGTTCACTGGTTGGAAGGTACAACATCTCCAAAGCTGGGATAATTAGTATATGAAGATAACCTAGCGAAGACGATCTTAGAGGTTCCAGCCAGGGAGCGCGGAGATCCCAAAAACGCATAGTTTCTCCTCCAAAAATGACCTCTCCGGTCGGGGAACGCATTAGATATTTACCTAAACCAGTAGGTCCTTGAGCGGATCCCACGTTTCAGTGCTGGTTATCCAGTTACAGAAGCGACCCCATAGGCTTGCGCTTTTGTGTCTCTCTAAAATTACAGTCATGGTAAAATCTTGATTTATTTAATCATCAGGCCCGACGATCCGAGTCCGAGCTGTTGGAATTGGAATAAGTTCGGCAGCGGATCACGAATCTTGGCGATCTTATCTATCTAATGAATGAAAAGTCAACCATGCAGTACCAGACACGAGATAGATCTTACAAAGAACAAGGCTTTTTTCAGGATGGGGGAGTTGTAAGATCCGTACTTTCAAATTTCGATGATGAAATTTCTTTTAAGGGTGGTGAAGTTGTAAAACCCACACGCCGTGAACCCAGTCTAACCTTACATTTCGTGTCATGACCGGTCTACATATCATGGTCGAGCCAAGTGGACCAAGTGTGTGAAGAAACCCAAGACCCAATATGAAATTTTACTCAAAAACAGTCAAAATAAGGGTAGGGTCGCATGCCTAAATAGGCAGGGTCGACCCCTTGTTCGGCCCGTGACTTTTTGGTCTGGGGCTCACAGGGGTCTCGAATTGCCCGACCCCCCCCCCCCATCGACCCCCTACCATCGACACCCGTAAAATAGCAAAAACAGCACGAACCGAAAATTAGGAAACTTTCCTAATTTCAGTGGGAACCTTTCCTAAACTCAATGGGACTTATTTTGGGAGGTTTTACTCTATAAATAGGACATCCCTAAGCCTCTTTCACTCCTTTTACAACCTTAATTGGATTGGGAGAAAGAGAAGAGAAGGAAGAGAAGGAGAAGAGAAGGAGAATTGAATAAGAAGACCAAGGAGGAGGAAATTCAGAGGAAACTCTGAATCTCAGCAAACCTAAGGTATGAATACATTCTCCATGATTTATTTAGGAGCCTAGAATGGTTCATGAAGAGGGTATGACTTAGGAGAAACCCAAATCATTCATCCATGGGAGGATTTCAATGAAATCCATAGAAGAAATCATGGTAGGCAAAGTAAGGAAGAAACCTAGAGTTATAAGCCATAGAACAAGCATATAATGGATTGTGGAAGTAAGCCATAGGACCCAAACATGAAAGAATAGACTGTAGGATGAAATTCTCGAATCAAACCACGGGGGGTCGCACATCGACCCTAGCATCGACCCCCAGCATTCGGAAAGTCTAGGAAAGGGGTGGTCGCACCCAGGATTGATGGAACATCCGACCCTGGCATCTACCCTACCCCTGGGGGTCGCAGAAAACTGCTACCCGTCCTGCTACCCGTCCTGCTACCCCCACTTAACAGCAAGCCTAAAATTATCGGAATGAATTCTAACTAAAATCTATCGACTTGTTAGGTTTCCTATTGATATAAAAGTGATTCTTAAAGCTTGAAAGAAGATCTACAATCAAGCAAAGATGAGGGAACAAGACCTAAACTAATTGGTTAATAATAAACTATTTTTATTTCTTGAGTCCAATGCCATGGTTGATTCTATACGTGTATGCTTGTTATGTGCATTCAACATGTCATCCAATATTTTTATTATTACTGTTCATGCATATTTAAATTATTATTTATAACATGATGATGATGATGATAGAAATAGGCATGTGAATGTATGTGTGTGATTGGTGTGTTTGATGCGAGCGAGTATCAGGGGGGGTGTCATAGGCCGGGCCTCAGCACTCTAGCTCTATCTCTAACTCAAGTCTTGTCCACTGACATCGTCGTATCGCCATTACCTTAGCAGAACTATTACATCGTAGAGTATCAGGGGAGGTGGTCTCGGACCGTGTAGTCTTTGACTCTTTCGGGGGGCATTAGCTCTATCTCTATGGATGTATTGAGGGATGCTGGGGTGAGGCCTTGGATACACTGTTTGACATTAGGATTGGTTAGTTGCGAGCCCAGTTTGCAAGCCCTCGCCAACAGGGGCTTACGTGTTGGTATGGATAGAGTATCAGGGGAAGTGTCATAGGCTGGGCCTCAGCACTTTATCTCTATCTCTATTCCATGGTAGGGTAGATGGGGACGGCAATAAACGTTAACCTTTGGGCGGGCCTTCACACCCTGTTCATAGAGGCGAGGCGGCCATCAAACCTCTCTATAGCGCATTGCAAACTTATATACCAGACCAAAGATATGAATGAATGCATGCATATGTTTGTTGCATTGTTTTGTTTTCTCACTGAGCTCAAGTTGGAGAGCTGACCCTCGCACGTGTAATTATTTTTAGTTTCTGATGTTGCAAGTATTACGATTGAGGATTATGCCGACACGCCAACATATGAACAGGTGGAGGCTATGAATGAGCAAGATGTGGAGAACGAACATGGTTCGTTAAGAGAGTGTTTCAACTGTGGATACGTTTAGTGTTTAGACTTCGTATTTGGATATTGTAATATGTATTAAGTTATGTTTTGGTTATTTAGAAATAAATAGAATATTAATTATTTATCATGACTAGACCTCAGTTCAATATCTGTAAGACTTCCGCTATTTACTTTATTATCTCTGATTAATGTGGAATGTGTTTTGGTTTATCATATGTGGGATAGCCTATTTGAGATCCTGATTGAACCGTTAGTTTATTGACGGTTCATCACACCATTACGAATGGTGCGGAATTGGGGTGTGACACCAAGCCAATGTTGTCATAGATAACTCTTCCCTTCGCAAAAGCTCCCTGTTCTGCTGATATAAACTTTTCTACAAACATCCCCAACCGAGTAGCAAGGATCTCAGGTACAATCTTATAAATAAAATTCCCAACACAGATAGATCTAAAATCAGATAGTTTTAGAGCACCATCTTTTTTTGGAATAAGACTAATATGATTGTTATTAATAAAAAAATATTTAACAGTTGAACACACCTCTTTTCCAACAATATCCCAACACAAACAAATGAATTTACCTGAAAAACCATTCGGACCAAGAGAGCTCTCTTGATTCATACTAAAAACAACAACTTTAATCTCATCATCTGAAGGAAGTCTATCTAGAGCAAGATCATCTTCTGTAGTAGCAAGGTTCAGAATATTTTCAAGGCACTGAGAGTGGATAGTACATCTTGCATTCCGATGGAAACTCTCGAAATAGTTCAACACATGATTTCTAATGTCTACTTAATTATCCAAAACTATTTCGTCCTCTTTATGAAGAACTCATAATATTTCTATTCCTCCTTCCTTTAGCTAGAACATGGAAAAACTTACTATTTTGATCACCACACTTTAGCCATTTAACTAAGGGATGTAAACGGATCGGATTTGGCACGGATAGACTATTATCCAAATTCAAATCTGACTCCTAATCACCCTATCGGAATCCATCTCCGCATCCGACAGATTTTAAAAAACTGAATAAATTCGAATTCATATTATAAGCTGATATTTGGTTAAAATCTGATTCAAAACCCAAAACACATAACAGTAAGAGAAAATAGATCTTTTGCAAGTCAAGTAATAAAAAAAAAAATAACAGATCAAGAAATCAGATTGTGATCGAAACCCTATCAATTTTTTACCATTTCTAACATATAAAAAAACCCCTAAATCTGCAAAAATTTTGAGAGAGATAAATGGAGAGAGACAGATAGATGGAGAGGATGAAGGATTATAAAAGAAAATCCCAACAAATTTCTTTATAAAGAAACAACAAAATCCAAATTTTGAATAATGTACTTAGAAACAGAGAGAGATCTAGAGAAAGATCTAGAAAGAGATCTAGAAAGAGAGGATGATGGATTGTAGATCAACTTACAGGCAAACATACCTTATGTTGGAAGAAAAAAAAACCCTAAAATAGAAATCAAAAGAAGAAACCTTGCTATCAAGCTTCTGAAGTCTATGGTAATAGAAGGAATCTATTCTTTCTCAACTTTATTTCCACCCATTTTTCACTCCACGCAATTAGGGAAGCACCTTAGAAATAACAAGAGCTCTCCTTTGTATGGTTCTAGCATTTGCAATCAACTTTGTTCTACAAACTATTCTCCGTAAAGCAGAAAAATCGACATAAACACAAACATTAAAATAAAATAAAATAAAATAGGGATAACATATACAGCTGTCAAAGCTGTTCCCATTCCCATGCCTCTCCAATATCTCATTGATTCCATGTCATTCTCTTTCCCCATGCAAACATGGAGATAATAATAAATTATTTCAATTAAATCTCTCTCGATTATCCCATGGACCCACTTCCCTATGTAAACGTTGAGGTAATAATAAATTATTTTAATAATATCTCTCTCTACTATCCCATGGACCCATTGCCATTCCTTTCCCTATGTAATATATATATATATATATATATATATATATATATATATATATATATATATATATATATAATTTTCACATAGACCCCAAGAAGTATTACTAACATCATCTACCACCCACAGGTTTGAAAAATCATAAACCACACCCATTTAACTGACAAAAATCACTTAAAATGTTGATAGATATTTTTACCCTTAATATTATAAATTGAAAATTTTAAAAAAAAGGTAAAAGTACTAGTTTGACCTTTTCTCTTTCCCTCATATCCGGCAACAAAACCGCAACCGCCCATCCAAAGAAAGCGTTAGCTGCACCTTGTTAACTTTTTTTGTGGCAATCGTAAAAGATTTCTTAGATCCATTCCCATTCAATCCAAATTAAATTTCGGATCTGAGCTTTTAGGCGATTGATAAGAGTAAGGGAAAAAGGGAAGTGGGAGAAATTATGAAGACGCGTTGCCCTTGCCTCCAAGGGTGCCGCATTCTCGATGGCGATTACAATCTGTTTCCCAGGGTCAGACTACTCAAGAAGATCAGCAGTCTAGCCCAGTTGCTTCCTTCCAATCACTTCCTCAGATTCTGGATCCCTCTCTCGTAACTTTAAAAATAAGGGAAGAGGGAGATAAGATGGAACCTGCTTAACATTTTTTTTTTTTGGTAAAATCTGCCTAACAGTACATACTTGGCCATTTTTAAAACAATAAATATACAAGAATGAAATGTTCGTGTCTGAAAGTAGAAAATAGCAGAGTCTAGACTCCAAACCAACGAGGGTTTTGGGTTTTTTCCTTTTCACCAATGATGGTGGTCTGCTCTCCCTTCCCATCAGTCTCAAGAACATTGTCTGTACTTTTACCAAATTTGTTTTAAATCCCCTATCACGTCTTGTAAGACCCCAACTCAGATTTAATTATAGTTTCTTATTATCCTCTGTTAGATTCCTATTGGGTGGACTTGATTAATTACCAAATCAGTTGTTAAGTGGGAGTTCAATTACTGGTTTGATCGGTTCAGGTTTGGTTCATTATTGGTTAGAGACTACTAACCTAGTCCACTGTGGGAATGGTTCTGGGTTAGGGATGATATTATAAATACCATGGTTAGGGTCCTCGTAGCCGTGGGTTTTTATCTCTCTGCTGCTCCCATAAACACAGAGGCAAAAGGGATCCCAAAGAGGCTGTAAAAGACTCTAATCGAGGCATTTAAGGATAAAAGAAACGGTCAACAATCAATCTACAGCAAGAGGTATGCATAAAATCATCTCCATTGTTTCCCTTTATATTCTAGTAATCTGTGTGGTGGATTCATTAGGGTTCATGGGAAATCCCACGGGAAAAACCCTAACTGAAAATAAAAGGCTAATAATTGGTATCAGTGCCACCCATACAGACCTAGGATCGTAGGTAAGTGATGATTAATTGATTGAATTGAAAAAGAAGGGATTTTTTTTGGTACGAACTTGTCAAAGGTTGGAACCCATAGAAAAATTTTGGACCGACAAAAGTAAAAATAAATTATGCCATGTTGTAGTTCTCTAAAAAATGGAAAAGCTGACACTAAGTTGGTTGCAGGAGGTGGACGGAAGCACCCTCACGTGTCACCTGAAAAAGCGCATGAGATCTATGCACCGATGTTTTGTTTAAAAAGAAAAAAAAAAAAAAAAAAAAAAAAAAAAGAGGATTCTGTTGATGCCGATTCATCGTCAAGTTGACCCGACGATGAATCAGAAACCCTAATTAATTAATCACTGGATCAACCCAGCCCAGATCAATCCAAGCCCGGCAAGCCCAGACCAGTCTTGGCCCGATATAGCCCAGATCAGTCCAGGCCCGGCAAGCCCAGACCAGTCCCGGCCCGATAAGCCCTGATCAGCCAAGGCCTAGCCATCCTGGCCCGACCAGCCAGTCTAGGCCTGGCAGCCAACCAGGAGCCGGCCAAGGCTAACCTGAGGACCCTACACGTGGGTAAACGGGTAGACCCGAGTACCCAAATGGGTTGACCTGGTTACCGAGTCGGTAACCACGAACCCGTGACCAGAAGGTTGACCCAAAAACCTAGATAGGTGGACCAGAACGAACCAGCTTGGTCGAACCAGACCAATTTGGTTTGCTTCAGGCTGTGGTTCATCCCGGTCCATGGCCTAAGGGCCTATTTGCTTTGCAGTTTTAAACTACATTCACAATCCAGACTTAAACTGTGATTGTGGGAGCTAGGAAGGTCGGATTGGCCTCTAGTTTGTTCTGTTAGACTCAGTTTTCAATGCTCTTCAATTTAGAATACATATTGTTGAATTTTGCTATATTGAGAAAAGTGTTTTTCCAAATTAAATCTCTTTTAGAGCCTGATTTACAATATTTCTACTAGTTCTTCTTCATATTCTTATACCATATTAATTGTTAAGTGCATGCTTATTTGAATATTTATTTACATTTTGAAAACATTCATGGTTATATATATCCCACTAGTGCTACAAATTGGGATTTGTTCATATCATGATGGAACTTGGTAGATCCCACCAAAGTGGTATACCTTGTTTTGTCATGATGTGTTCAAATTAAGTGACTGTGTTTTTAGATGTTTTAAAGAAGGATACTGTTCATCCAAAGGTAGCATTGTCACAGTTTATTTAAATTATGATTTGTACATGTTGTGTAAGGTTTGTGTGGGACCACCAAAGTGACAAACTTGGTTCTATCATGATATGTTCAAATCCAGTATATATGCATTTACAGACACAACAAAGAAGGATAGTACTCACCAAAGGTGGCATTGTCGAGTTTTTCACTTTTGTGGTTCACTTTCCACCCGAAGGTGGCGTTGTCAAAGATCATGTATATTTACGTACATGGATAAATGATCTTGACTTTAAAATTTTCATGCGCTCAAAGGTGGTGGAATTTCGTGAGTCATTATCCCTTCGCAAGTTCTACATAGATAGTAAGAGGACCATGTGCTCTTGTCCCAAAAGATGAGGGTGTATTTTTGGTTGACTCTTCACAGATAGTAAGATGACTAGTGCACACTTGTCCCAAAGGATGAGGATGTAGTTTCGATTGACTCTTTAAAGGAAATAAACTTACAAATGTTTAATAATTACTAGTTCAATTTATCTTGTGTGTAGGTGTCATAATTTCTTAATGTTTACATTATATTATGTATGAGCGACCATATAATGATCAAATACCTCAAGATGCCTATCATTAGTGGTGAGTTATATGAATTGACATGAAAATTGAAAACTAGTCTAGGATTATTTAACCTAGATATATTCTGCAGAGAATTATATTCTAGTCTTTATGAATGTTTAACCCCTAAGATCAGGTAGTGCAATGTTCAGATCAGGAACATTAAAAATATAAAAAAAAAAATTTCAGAGTGAAATCCAAAGAAATTTTGGTGTTTAAAATGGGATACAGAGATGTTTTATTCTCATGCCCGTCTGTACCAGTTTTGATGGTATAGGATGATAATGGAGTGTGAAGAAGCATAAGTTAAAGCTAGTTAACTTTCTTGATAAGCTCAAGGATATGTGAATATCTATAAGTAACTCATTGGAACCTTATAAATGATTCACTTGACTCTCACTTCCTTACCTAGACTGTAAAATCAGATCCTGGTAACCCATAAACCCCAAAAAGGATAGTGGATAGTGGATGAGTTGACTTCCTTTATACTAAGGGAAGAAAGATCAATGAAAGGGAAATGAAGGAATGCCAATATCATAGTACATAAGGTATATTCTGATAAAAGCAATAAATGAAGGGGTAGGGTCCCACAGAAAGAAAAATACTTTTTCAAGGAATGATCAGAAATTTATGACAAAGGAAAAAGATATTATGGAGCTATAAGAACTCAGAAAAGACATGTGGAGAAAGATTATAACTGGAATTAAATAAGGATCATGTAACTTTTAAATAAGAATTTATCGAAGATTGGAGACTTAAGTACTAGAAGTAATCCAAACCCATAGGAATAGCAAAACCCTTGTTTTCTCTCAGTAGTTTACCTAGCTTCATAGGTTAGACTGTGTACCCTTATTTTCATCCTTGGCATAGACATTTATGACTCTTACCTAAAGAAAGACTATAAAGGATTGTAAAGAATAGTATTTTGAAAACCCCTAAAGTTAATGACTTGTATACTTGAGATGATCGTTTAAGGGGAAGATGATAAGACTAAGAAATATTGAAAGGTATTCATAACAGTTAATTATTGGACCTTGTGGACATTGAGATTTCATGTAGGACTTCTTGTGATAATCAGTTCACTGAATGTTTTCTAATACATTGAAAAGAAAGAAAGGAAAATATTTTATTAAAGGATTAAGACTGTTGGATCTGAAAGAGCAAGTAAATGTTAAGGGAGACCTAGTGATACTAATATATTCCTAGTGATTTTGGCAAAATATTTACAAGTGCTAAAATTTATAGCTTAGTGACTTGTGGATGGGATTCAATAGCAAAAGGAGTGGCAAATAGATATGATCAAGAAAACTTGAGAGTGTATTTGATCCTATGGAGCAATCAATATTGTAGAGTAAGTCGGTGCAAGCTAAGTTATTTTCTTATTTGAGACTGTTGAGCAAGTTAGCAGTAATGAAATTGCTCTTGAATGATTAATGGTCATAAAAGATGTGTTGTTGTCTATGAATAATAAGACTTGGGATTTGTTTCTCTTGTTGATGAGCAGTATACTCATAGGTTCAAAATGGGTTCATAAGGAAATGTGTGGTTCTAGTAAGAGAATTGATTACTACAAAGTAAGACTTATAGAAAAGTACAATCACACAAAGAGAATGAAAAGTATTGACTTCAAATCTTTGAGGTCTTAGTTGCGTATTTTATTTTGGAGTTGCATCATATAGATGTAAAGATTGTTTTGATCAAAGAAAATCTAGAAGAAAATGTTTATATACTTTAATCACAAAGTTTTATGGTAAGGATAAAGAAGATATGTTTTGTAGACTTATAAAGTCAATATGTGGATTAAACAAGTATCTAGGTAATGATACCTGAAGTTTGACAAGATTGTATATTCTTTCAACTTTGTTGAGATTGTCTTTGACCATTGCATATATCTATTGGTCAGTGGGAGCGGATTCACTTTCTAGTCATATATATTGATAGCTTTAATCACAAAGTTTTATGGTAAGGGTAAAGAAGATATGTTTTATAGACTTATAAAGTCAATATATGGATTAAACAAGTATCTAAATAATGGTATCTGAAGTTTGATAGGATTATATCTTCTTTCAACTTTGTTGAGATTGTCTTTAACCATTGTATATATCCATTGGTTAGTAGGAGCATATTTACTTTCTAGTCATATATATTGATGGTTTATTACTGACCAGCAGTGATGTGGTTTACTGGTTGAAACCAAAGTGTAAACCAAAGTTCTTCTGTTGATAACTTCAAGATAAAGAATATATGAGTAAGTGCTTTTGTATTTAATATTGAATTTATTCTTGATAAGAAAAAGTGAAATTCTGGTTTTGTCTCAAATTGCATACGTTGTTCATGTTCTTGAATGATTCAATATGCATGTATAATAGTTAAGTTGCAGATGCTTAAGTTAGTAAGGAGACAAATTGACAGAGTTATGTACAAGGATTGGTATTGAGAGAGAACATCTAAGTAAGGAGCTTGGTGTATACTCAAGATTATGTTTGTTCTCACATAGCATTTGTTTTGAGTGTTCTGAGATATTTTCAGTTAGATGCTGGTATAGCTCACTGAACAATGGGAATAAAAAATTATGTGGTACTTGTGGAGGACCAAGGATTATCAACTCATTTGTGACAGTAGTGACACTCTTGGCTATTGTGATGTAGTGTTTGGTGATTGCATTGGTGGCAGGAATCCTACCTCAGGGCTCTTTGTCATGATGTTAGATATGTCCTCTGGGGAAAAATATAAAGAAATTTATCCATGCATTACCCTCTTGGTAAGGTAGAGTTTGTAACTCTACATAAAGCTAATAAGTAGAGTATCCAGTTGAAAGGTTTTCTTTTAAACTTGGAAGATTATAAATTCTACCCTCCAGGCCTATTGAGATGTATTGTGATAGCGGTTCAGCTATGTTGTTCTCAAGGAATAATAGAAAATCTAGTATTTCAAAGCATTATAGATATCGAATTTTGAATCTCTTCAGGTGAGAGAAAATGTCAAAAAAAATTATATCCTTATAGAGCACATTTGATGAACAACTTGATTGTAGATCCTCTGATGTAGGCTTTGTCAGTAGGAGTCATCAAGGGACGGTATGTCCAATATAAGAATGGTTGAGTTATTAAATGTGCTTGGCTAGTGGGTGACCTGTTCTCATATTTGTAATGATTTATTTCATTATGTTAATTTACATTGCTTATGGTTTTGGCACAGATATTTACTACCATGGTTGTTTTGCTTTAGCATTTTTATTACTATGTTGCGTATTCATTTGACATGTAATTGATAAAAGATGATATTTAGCCAAAATTACACCAGGCAGTATTTAGCCAATATTACAACAAGGCAGTATGTAGCCAAAGTTATGACAAGATATTATTAAGCCAAGACTTAAAAGGCAGTATTAAGCCAAGACTTAAAAAGCGGTAAGTCTGGATCAGGTGTTTATCCAGGATAGTAGCATCATGCTATGGTATTGGATAACATCAAGTTATTTGCCTACGAGGTTTTATTATGGCAATTAGATCGAGGTTATTTGATCTGGATCCACATGAAATAATATTTCATGTATATAACTCTTTAGGCGATTCGTGTCATTAAGTAGACCTTTGTATGTGGCTGAAAAAAGGTTGTACGCCTAATGTTGAGGTGTATTTTCCACTGTTGTTCGACATTGGTAGGCTTGATGGCTGTATCAAAGTTGGTGACGATTTATTATGTAATATGATTCCATGGCCACAACTTTTGGTGATGGTTTTGTAATTAGTCTAGCCCAAGTGGGAGATTATTAGATTCCTATTGGGTGGGCTTGATCAATTACCTAACCAGTTGTTAAGTGAGAGTTAAATTACTAGTTTGACCGGTTCAGGTCTAGTTCATCACTGGTTAGAGACTACTAACCCGATGCATTGTGGGAATGGTTCTGGGTAAGGGATGGTATTATAAATACCATGGTTAAGTCTCCGAAGCCATGGGTTTTTATTTCTCTGTTGCGCCCATACTCACATAGGCAAAAGGGATCCCAAAAAGGCTATGGAAGACTGCATTCAAGGCTACAGGAAATGATTGGAAATAAATTTACAACAAGAGGTATGCATAAAATCATCTCCATTGTTTTCCTTTGTATTCTAGTAATCTGTGCAGTGGATTCATTAGGGTTCAGGGGAAATCCCATGGAAAAACCCTAACTAAAAATAAAAAGGTAACATCTTCGTCCAATCTATTCTTTACTACTTAAGAAAGTCAAAATTGCAGATCCAATCCCTCCCCGTCATGATGACTCCCATTACAACTCAATCCAATCCAATCCTTATTTACAGGGATTGTCGAAGAGATCAGAGAAATTAAGCAACTGGGTTATGGGGAAATGACAGATTCGAGAAGAAGATTGCAACAAGAACAGTCCTTGAAGATGTCAAGCTTGGAGACAACATTGAACCTGCCTAACAGTGACCGAATTTGATAAGGAAGCCTCAGAATTCTCAGTCGGTCTTGCCCCAGAAAACCTAAGGAAAACCTCCTTGATCGAGCTCGCCACTGAATCTGAGAATTTTGGGTTTGATTTTTGTTTGCCAGTTGAAATCCCGCAACCAATTAGGCATGCTCTGTTTATAGGGATGGAAGGGTCGATCTTGGTTACATTGGCGATATCCACTACTGTGTACTTGTTAAAACTGGAGACATGTATAAAATGATATACCTCCTCTCCTTTGGAGTCGAAGAACCTGGTCGTGCTGTCTCTGGGCAACGTTGAAGAGATCGTGAAAGGAAATTTGGAGCATTTGTTTCTCTTTTTTGAGTTGCAGTCCCTGCAATCTTGACACTTCGTTAATAGTGTTGGAATCATAGTATCTCCTTCCTTCACTTCCTTTACATTTTCCCTAACACTCTCCATAACTCTTTCACACCCAGAGATAATCATTAAAATGGGAACAGAAAGGTAAGAACAATAGTAAATTCATATATAATCTTTCACTTTCATCTATCAAATACCCAGTACAGTTTAATGTTAATTATAAGAAAAAATTACATAAAGGCAAGCCTTTTTCTGTGGGCAAGATAAGTAAGTTTACCCAACAGCCTCATGTCTAACTATTATGGGAAAAATTACAGTTGGAACCTATCAACAACAATAAATTTTTAGAAAAGAAGGTGAGAACTTTAATTCCATTAATGATGAAGACAAATTGGGTAGCTTTGGTACCTTAGGAAAAGAAGAAGAGTAAAAGAGGAAACAAGAAAAGGAAAGAAGAAGAAAGAGACAGAAAGAAGAAAAAGAAGAAGGGTAAAATAGTCTTTTACCTTTACTCTAATGTTAGTATTGTCTATGAAAAATTCCATTTGAGCTGACATCAGCATCTAACGGGACTCTGTTAACAGGTTGGGCCTCTTTGATTAACGGTGCAAAGATTATGGGTGGTAGTTGATGATTTTCCAAACCTTGTGGGTAGTAGATGATGTTAGCAATACTTTTTAGGGTTTACGTGATATATATATATATATATATATATATATATATATATATATATATATTGGAGTAGATTATATCGGCATTTTATGAGTGATATCTGAATCTGACTCTGCCTCTGAACTCGTCTATCCGAATTCGCATCTGAATCCAATTATTTGGATTTGGATTCCCTTAAACGAATGAGGATTCAAATCGAATTCGGATGTTCGGCTATCCATTTACATCCTTAATTTTACTCTCCCCTTTTCTGACCAGAGGGGTTCTTGAAGGGCACAAGCATCATCATGTTTTTTCTCTGCCAGATTGTTATTGTATTTCAACATTTCATTGTAGCCCACCATCTGAATGGTTTCTTGAATTTCTTCTAATTCCACCCTTGATAATTTTACCTCCTTCTAAATGTTAGGAAATAGGAAACACCTTCTGAGACCAAATTCTCCGATGTTGCTTGAGAGATTTAAATTTGTTTACTAATACTGTCACAGCCCATTTTGGGGAATCAAACGTGATATCTAAGTCGTCAACGAGACAACTCGAACCTTCCAGAGACCTACAACCAAAATGAACTACCAAACAAACCCCACAGTCTATACATACAATATCCACAATAATCAACAATAGTTAATAATAATTGCAGTGGAATCACAGAGTTGCAGTGGAATCATAATATAGAATAGATGCTCTTGTCACACCCCAACCGGTTGAACCAGAAGTGTGAGTGAACCGGCTCTAAACCATGGCTCACACCAGGATCTCAATAGACCGTGTCAACCAATCATTCCCAAGCAGTCTAACTTAATCAAGAGTAATACATAGCAGCGGATTTAAAATATAAATGAACTGAATTCTATGTTATAATTAAAATAAATACTCCAATTATTCCATCATTCACAAAATTTAAGTAATAATTATTACAAAGTTTTTAACAGAAAATAAACCAATCACTGAGAGAAAACACAGAACGATCACTCGCATGACGCATCATGCTCGTCCTCCACTGTCTGGGAGTCTAGGGCAGCCACCGTGCTGTAGGCTGGAGCAGTCATAAAGTCCTCCACCGTATACCCTGCATCAAGATCTAAAAGAAAAATATATATATATATATATATATATATATATATATATATATATATATATATATATATATATATATATATATATATATATATATATATATAGATATATATTTGGGTGAGCTCAAACATAGCTCAGTAAAGTACAAGACCAATGTGACAAACAATATACATGGAATAACATTACAATTGGGTCAGGTATAACTTGCAAATATGCTATGGTAAGGTTTAGCGGCCACCGCACCTCCATGCACGAGAGTGTGAGCACACCCAACAGTCAGGCACCTACCACACTACTGCTGTTGCCCCACATCACTCACTCCGGTATAGAGATAGGACTCGAGTCTGGCAGGCAGGAAGAACCACAATCCCATGTCCTCCCCCTGATACCCCATACCATACCAATACCTAAACCCCTACTGGCAAGGGTTTGCAAGTGGATTCCGTTTCTAACCAGTCCTAAATGGTAATACAATATCAATGGGCCTACCCCAGCACGGCTCCCTGCGACATAGAGATAGGGCTCGAGTCTGGCGGGCAGGAAGAACCACAATCCCACGTCCTCCCCCTAATACCCTATTCACACCAAGTCTGCTAAGGTAGATGGTGATACGAAAAAAGGTGTTAGTTGTGGATATATCCAGGGCACACCCCCTTCACATTTCACACACTAACTAAAACATACACATGCCTAACATCCAACAATCCTAGCATATGAAATGCATGAACAGATAATAGTAACAAAAGAAGTAACTACATGGCATGTGAAATGCACAGACATCAAGCAATGAAACTCATATACAATTTTAGTTACCCATGGGTGCAGGATTCTTCGAAAAAGCGCGGGCTGACTCGGAGACCTGGGACCTTGGCTTAGCAAAGAATGAAGGGAAGCTCTTCGAGCTTTCTCCGCCAGCGGCTTATGTAGTGGTCGGCCAACTAAAGCTCGAAAGCTCTTCGAGCTTCCCTCCCCCCTTACTAAACTAAAGTAGTCGTCGGCCTTCTATAAGCGACTTGTCGAGTCCCATTCAAGCTAGTTGGAATGAAAGATTGTAGTCGGCCCGTAATGCCTCCCCTCATTTGCTTGCCTCCTTCCAGCCCAGAATGCCTACAGAGACGAAACTAACCGCGTTAAGCTCACCCTTCGGGTGTCGCTTCCAGCGCAGGAGGCCAAGCATTCTGCCAGACGTCCTAGCCTGAGAGCCCCATTTGCCTTTGGTACTTCAGTATATCTTCAAAAAGAAAAGTGCTACTTCAATGCAGCCTTAATTAATTAATTAGAGTTTGGGGTCTTGTCCCTTACCTGACGCGTGATAATAATCCCGCTCTGTGTCACAGGGTTCACTCACGTTGTCTACAGGTCCTACATAATCATAATCAAATGTTAAAATCCATTTATTAAGGTTTCAGAGGTCAAAACCAGGTTTGGCCAAGCAAACCAAGCTCGGGAAGCATACCGGTCGCAAGTACCGGTCTCAGTATAGTGAGACCAGTATGTGCCATCGGTATGTATACCGGTTGTGGTATATATCGGTTGCACATAGGTGAAGCCGGTATGTGCCTCCGATATACACCACAGGCCCATACCGTCGGACCTTGTGTCCTACCAGTATAGTCCGAGGTCTGGATCCGAGAGCAAGGTCTCGGATCTCCCTTCCTCGTTGGTATCGGCTAAGTTTTCTAGGGTTTCTCCTAACCCATTCTAAGGTTCAAATACTATGTTGGTCTTTTGATTTTGACTAGAATGTCGTATCAAGTCTAGGTTAGATCCGAATGAGAAAACTAATGGAAATCCTAGGCTTTTTGGATCACTGTGCTGCTTCGCGGCTCCGATCCGTCATCCTAATATTACTAATAGTATAGAGCACTTACCGGCAGCGTTCGTCGGTTGGCGGCGTGCTCCTCCACTGAAGTCTCCTTCCTGGACGGCCTCTTCCTCCTTGCTCCTTTTCAACTCTTCTCCAGATGGCTAGGGTTTGAGAAGGATCAATGGAGTGGGATCATCCCTATAAATAAAAGAGAGCCGTTCTTGGGAAGGTTTTTCATGATTGGAAACTTTCCAAGTTTCCATTCGGAGTGAGGGACCCGCTGGAGTCCGTCTCTAGTCGAAATTAAGCATATCGGTCGCACATACCGGTTGGAGTGACCGCAACCGGTATAGTCTGACCGGTATACCCATGCCGGTTGCACATACCGGTTGCACTGACCGCAACCGGTATAGTCAGACCGGTACGAGATTTAGACATTTTTCACAGGTTCTCTTACCTGAAAATTGAGTGGTTCGTCACCCGGCTTCGCCTTCCGGTCCGGTTATGATTGGGAGACCTGTCATCATATATAACCATGGATTAGACCGGGTTTTCAAAGTACGGTTCTTACAGCTCTAATGTTATCATTACATAGTAAGTTTGTTATGTCTTACAACCGTTTCACATTATCTTTCATAATACATACATCCCATACTAAATAACTAGAGTAAATCTGAATATGACCCTGTGGATAAACCAAAACATCATCTATCTATAGGTAGTAAAATTATAGAGGCAAGACGCTGACTCAGGTCCCATAAATGCAATCCCTACAGGTACAGCCCTTGACATGATCTCTCAATGGAATCCCACCAAGAGAAGTACCCTCAACATTTTCAGGATCCATAACTATAGCAGCAGTAGAGGTACCTACAATCAAAGCTAAAAAAAAATTCAATATCGAGGGGTGAGCTCCCATCCTAGCTCAATAAGAAGTCAGGTATCCATGCAATCCTATGCAACAATTTGATGAATGCAATACAGAAGCAAATAAACAAGCAATTGTGAGTGGCATTCAAGTGTGTATGCAATCATGATCGGCCTGTACCCTAGCTCAACCTGTCATCATTGATCTCAAGACGAACCCAAACAATCAATGACACTGCTGACCTAAGAGACCCTCGATGATAAGTGGCTTGTTACTGGGTGAACCGTCATTGACCTCGAGCAACCCTCGTAATGATCAATGGCACCACTGATCCGAGTGACCCTCGATGATTAGTGGCTCATCTACCCTTCACTAAAGCACAAGTCATTTGAGCAAGTTAATGTAGGATGCATGAGAATATAATAAAGAGGGCTGCACCCTAGCAGAGATCCTCGGCTCCACTCCAATGGATTGACCGTGCCCCCACTAAGGTGTAACCGTGTATATGGTCATGTATCGTACTCCCATATGCCACACGATCATATACCCCACAACACAATCATATCCAGATCAACAATCATTTAACATGGCATGTGTACGCAGTAAGTAAAACTATACTTCAGTAGGAATGCCCATTCTACTCCAATAAACTGACCGTGTCCCCATTAGAGCATAGAGTGCCAACATGGCCCGTGTATTGTGTTCTTATAAGCTACATGCCCATCATACATGGTTTCAACAAAGACTGTACCCAGCAGGGATCCCCAACTCCTCACTCCCATGGTTTGTCGTGCCCCTACTATAAGATACAACCAATCCCAACGTGATTCATGAAGTCACCCGTTACATGAACCACCATACATGGGGGGTACCCCAACAGAGAACCCTGGATCCCCACTCCCATGGATTACAGTATCACTACTAGGATACCGACACACCAACATGGTACGCATGCCCATGCTCCCACACGTTACACGTACCATCATACATGGTCATGCACACATAATGATATGAAAGACTATACCCCACAGGGAACCCTGTATCCCTACTACCATGGTTCATCGTGTCCCTACTAGGGTCCAACAACCAACAACATGGCCCGTGTGTTGTGCTCTCACATGCCACACGTCCATCATACAACACCAAGCATGCATAGTTATTGTTATAATGCAAATGCATGGATAGTTATATATATAATTCATTGGATGGCATGTTATGGCAAAGAAATGCACACATAGAAAATACATGCTCAAACTCTACGTGACCCGACCCCTCACCTGTAGACACCAAAGGTGTTGTTGAACCTTGAAGACAATAGAAGGCTTTGTCTACTACCTGTGGTATTTTACCTAATTAATTACATCAGTTTCTTTAGGTTGGCAAACATCTTTTAAACCAGCATGGATAAATCCTAGAGTCCATGTACAGGTCCAAGGATAATCTAGGAATCGAAATGTAGGTCTTTCTAATCATTCCTAGGCTTATAAGTCAACACAGATTGAACTAGCGGATAGAACTGGTTAGTTGTTCCTTCGGCACAAGAGGTCAGTTAACACTTAGTCATTTCTTAAGTATACTAAACTGGAGGATGAATCGGATGGTCAGTCATCCGGTAGACCATCTTCTTCATATCCACTGTTATACAGTGTGGTTTCAGTGGGTCATTCGGAGTCTAAGCCAGGTGGTTAATCATTCGGCAATGCCTCCGCTTGTCACTAAGCCTACGCGGAGGCATAGCCAAATGGAGCCATGCACTTTACCTGTGGAACCTACCCAAAGGGTCGTTCTCCCAGTTAGGTGGCTCCGGAGGTTAATTGGTCTGTTGGGCCAAGGCATTTAACCTGGTGGAGGACTGGTTTTGAGTCAATCAAAGTTAGGGCCACTACCAGTCCTCTGGCTCGTGCCTCCGATTCAGGCCTAGAAGCCAAACACGAACTAGAGAAGGTCTCTTTCCATGGGAAAGGTTTTCCACTGTGGTTTTCTTCACTCTAAGTGGTGGAAAACACATATCTACCATTAGTGAACATAATGGAAGTCATTTGGACTCCATTACCATCTTTATTCATGGAGAGGACGATATTATAGTTCTCTAGGTTAGATTTCATCTCCTTCAATGGAGGTCATTAATGGTGGAGTTCCACCATGGGTATTAACATGCATTTTCCATAAGAATGGAAGAGGAAAGGAGGGAAGAACACTTATGTCACACCCCAAATTTATGATATGTAAAATTTTGGCGGACATCTGGACCACTGATCATTTTAATCGTAGTCCACCTAGGATGCATGCTCAGTCCAGAACATTACTAAGCATTATACTCCCTATAACCCAATCATAGAGTAAATAAAATAGCAAAAACATAATAAACAACTGAGCTCTAATTATAAATACGTAGTAATACTTGTAGTCTGTTCAAGTGTTATCTAAGTCTTAAACCAACATCTCATAGTTTCATATCCCTAATATGATGGGCACTAAAACACTTAAAAAGTCAAGTAACATAAACTAAAATATCACTAATTATGGCTCTCCACTGGAGCGGCCTTCTATCTCTTCGCAGGGTTCCCTATGTTTACTTTTTAGTGTTTGGTTCTTCACCCTCCCATCCTGCCTCCTTAGGGTGTTCTGGTTCAACTGAGAACGACATCCTGCTTCCCTTCTGTAGTACCTATAGTCACAACTAAAAAGAGTGGCGATCTCAAGGGTGAGCTCTCCAACTTGAGCTCAATGAGAAACAAACAAGTAAGCAGTCATATAAATAGATTATGCACACAACAAGGGTCTGGTATAATGTATGTTAACTATGTTAAGGTATGGCCTAGCCACACCTCCCAGAGGTTGACTATAACCTCCATGTATGGGAGTGCTGGGTACTCACCAGCCTACAACCGGTAGCCTTGGTGCCCCCACACGATGTCCCAAATCAAAATGGTGATCGAACAACAAGTCCGGCCATTGAAGCTCCAACGAACACTGCCGACCCTTCCCCCTCATCACTCTATCCTACCAGTACCTGACCCCCTACTGGTTAGGGTTACATACATGGGTTCTGTCACTAACCAGTCCTATATGACATCATATGTACCCTTCCAATACCCTAGTAAGATTCTCAGGCCATCCGTTTTGCCCCCCCAAGATGAAGTCCTTTATTAGAATATGGAACGATACATGGCAATTAATTTGCTCTGTAGGTTGGATCCGACAGTCCCAGACCCCTTCACCATAGCCTACCAAGCATCATAAGTCATAATTACAGTCAATCATGTTATAGATGCAATGCATGCAAAAGTGACAAATATTGGATGGCATGTTATTCTTAACGTAAACACAAGCATGCCACATCAACAACAACATATATGTTAAATATGCCAAAATTAGGTCAAGGTTCTGTTCCTCACTTGATATCTTTTGGTTGTAGTTATCCACGCTAGAAAGTACGTGTTTAAAAGGTGTTCTTATGCCTATACAAGATGTATGGTCATTAGTTAAAAAGTCCTACCTGATACACTTGAATTTATATAAGTTTGGGCTTTACCGGTCGATACATCAGTTGCTACCCTCACGATCGGCTTATGGTCCTATAAAAACCTAGACTTTCTGTCAACTGTCGGTCAATATATCGATCAGTACAGAGTATCGACCTTGACATCGTCTGGCTAACTCTCCGAGAACCTTCTGAGATTGGTCGATCGCTACGCTGGTCCTTACCATACAATCTGGTGTATCGACTACCCCCCCCCCCCTTAATGGTCACTCTTCTATTTAATAAGTTAGGAATTCTTCTTATGATTCCATTCGTTCCTTGCTAGCCTAATGTAGTCTGGTGATGAGATGTATCTTAGGTCTATATACCATCCTAGCAAGCATTAAGTTGATTATTTAAACTAAGCTATTCGTTGGAAAGAGCTGTTCTCTATTCCAGTAACCTACATTAATTTCATCATTGAAGAAGGATGAGTATTTGTCACATCCAATTTTTATCCTTCAATGGAACATCAAGTTTCGCATTAAAGTTTACATGAGTTTAGGGTTTTACTACCATCGCTACAAATTGTCTGCGTACTTTGTCGGCAATTCTCCCACATAAGTGCTATAGAGCTTCACCTTTTTCTTCTCCTTCCTCCCTTTCTCTTGAGAATGCATCAGAATTCACTGAGAGTGATACATACTCAGTGAAGGGTGAAAGAAATGGTTTTTATTCATCTAAGGTTTCTTGATTGGGTTAGACTCCTAGTATGAATAGGGACTCCTATGAAGTTGCCAAGTGACAAGAGTTTGAACTGAGAAAGAATTTCCTTCCCTTTTCCAACTCCCAAGTAGTTAGGATAGTGTGGGTCCCTCCTAGATTCATTCATGGGTCCTAAGAATATCCTAAACGGTCTCCTAAAGTGAAATCAATTGTTAATTCTAAGATTAGGTCTGTTTTGGCCTTACAGGTCGATGGTACCGGTCCTTGGACTATCAGGATTCCCGACTGGTTGGTATCGACCACCACCAGTAATATGGTCAGGTTGGTCTCATTTTGTTCCCCATTCTCCTAGTAGGTTCACTAATGGTGCAATCCTAGTTCCTATTAGGGACTCATACATCTATTTGGTTTGCGGTGGAAAGCCCTTTTAGCACAACAAAAATCCTATTAGACTGAGGTTTCTGGGTGGGGGTTTACAACTCCACCCCCTTAAAAGAATTCGTCCCCGAAATTCCACTACCCTAAGGGTCTACCCGAAGTAACACCCCTCCCTTGAATAAAGTAGTTTACTAAGAGTCCACACTTCTTCTAGTGGGACAGCTTCTTTGGTTTCTTTCTCTAGATGTTTTCAATTGCCTCATTGGGTTTCGTCTTTCCCCCCTATGGTTTAGAGTACCAGGCTGGGGTTCTTATGTTTTTTCTTCTCACACAATGGTCATATGTCATTGCTATCCGTCTCCCCATCATAACTTATTCATAGTATTTCTCTGTTCTGTCTTACTTGTTGGTCTTTGGTTTTATTATATCTCTACTTGAATTGAGTTATGAGTATTAATATTATTTCTCCCTACCACACACCTTAGCTGGTTAGTTTAATCGGTGAAACACATTGTGTCACAATGTATTATTAGGTTAACACATATGTACCCTACCAATTATTCTTAATGTAAATACAAGCATGCAACCAATACCTTAGCAGGTTGGATCTGACGGTCCCAAACCCCTTCACCATAGCCTACCAAGCATCACAAGTCACAATCACAGTCAATCATGTTATAGATGCAATGCATGCAAAAGTGAGATATTGGATGGTCTGTTATTCTTAACATAAATACAAGCATGCAACATCAACCAACAACATATATGTTAAACAAACCAAAATTAGGTCAGGGTTCTATCCTCACTTGATATCGTTTAGTTGTAGTTATCCACGCTAGAAAGCACATGTTTGAAAGGTGTTCATATGCCTATACAAGATGTATGGTTATTAGTTAAAAAGTCCTACTTGATACACTTGAATTTATATAAGTCTGGGCTTTACCGGTCGATACATCGTCGCTACCCTTGCAACCGGCTTATGGTCCAATGAAAACCTAAACTTTCTGTCATTTGTCGGTCGATATACCGGTCGGTACAGAGTTTCAATCGTGACATCATCTGACTAACTCTCCAAGACCCTTTTGAGAATGGTCAGTTGCTACACTGGTCCTTACCATACAATCCGGTGTATCGACCGCCCCCTCCTGATGGTCACTCTTCTGTTTAATAAGTTGGGATTTCTTTTATGATTCCGTTCGTTCTTTTCTAGCTTAATGTAGTCTGGTGATGAGATGTCTCTTAGGTTTATATACCATCCTAGCAAGAGTTAAATTGATTATTTAAAGTAAGCCATTCATTGGAAAGATCTGTTCTCCATTCCAGCAACCAACATTAATTTCATTATTGAAGAAGGATGAGTATTTGTCACATCTGATTTTTATCCTTCAATGGAACATCAAGTTTTGCATTAATGTTTACATGAGTTTAGGGTTTTACTGACGGTGGCTTGATCATTGCTGATCAGCTGTGTACTTCGTCGGCAATTCTCCTACATAAGTGCTGTAGAGCTTCACCTTCTTTTTCTCCTTCCTCCCTTTCTCTTGAAAACGCGTCAGAATTCACTGAGAGTGATACGTACTCAGAGAAGGGTGAAAAACTAAGGTTTTCTGGTTGGGTTAGACTCCTAGTTTGAATGGGGTCTCTTAGGAAGTTGTCAAATGGCAAGAGTTTGAACTTAGGGAGAGTCTCCTTCCCTTTTCTAACTCCAAAGTAGTTAGGATGGTATAGGTCCCTCCTAGATTTGCCTATGGGTCCTAGGAATATCCTAAATGATCTCTTAAAGTGAAACCAATTGTTAATTCTGAGATTAGGTTTGTTTTGGCCTTATCGGTAGATGGTACCGGTCTTTGGATTATCGGGATTCCCAACCGGCTGGTATCGACCGCCACCAGTAATATGGTTAGGTTGGTCTCATTTTATTCCCTCTTCTCCTAGTAGGTTCACTAATGGTGCAATCCTAGTTCCTATTAGGGACTCATACATCTATTTGGTTTGCGGTGGAAAACCCTTTTAGCACAATAGAAATCCGGTTAGACTGGGGTTTCTGGGTGCGAGTTTTATTACTTACCTCTAGGAAACCAGTGCTTGAGCTTGAGTTCCAAGCTTGAGCTCTACATCTTCACCCTTACTCACTTTCCCACGGTTCAGCAAGAGAGAAACAAGGGTATATGGGCTTCCTTTTATAGGACTTGTGGAGAGAGAAAGTGTCCTACTCTTGTACAACCAGTGGTAGTTAAGCGGAGGATCGTTCATCAGGTTATGCCTCCGGTTGAGCTTAAAATACATTTAGGCTTAGTTTCGTGGGCCCAATCCGATGGGGATGCTTCCTAGGTTTCATGTACCTCCTCCTACATGTTTTACTATCCCTAAGTGATCCAAGAAGTGGATCCCACATCATATGGATGGTCAAAAGTCAGGGTGCCAAGTGTTGGCATAGTAAGACCCGATACATAGGGATCTGAACTGGTGAGGATTTCGGGTGTGGGTCTTACAAACACATAGTAAGGAGTTACATGCAATTGACCATTCCACACCTCTTGAACCACATCTTTAAATGAAACATAGTCATGTAGAACCTTTGAATCCAAAATTGTACATTATAGGTTTTGGAATAATTAAACAACTAACCAGCACTGGAGCGTGATTCGATCCAATACGGGGAAGTATACGTTGATATGAATGCTCATATAAATTAAAGCAAGCATCATTCCCAACACTACGATCCAACTCTGCTTTCACATGTCGAACTATTCTATTATTAGTCCAAGTAAATTTAAAGCCAGAAGATGGGAGTCCTACCTGATTAAGGGTATCCAAGAAGGCTTTAAATTCCATAGCAGCCGACGTTGAAAACTGTCTCGAGCCAGTTTTTCATGAGAATACCTGCAACATTTGAAGTCACCCACCAAAAGCCAAGGCACCGATTGACCTCCCATTGAAGCCAAATTCGACCAAAGTGCTCTCCTTTGCACCTTTCTATAGACACATGTTGATCTGAACAAAGCAACACTGTAGGCTTGATAATAATTTTTTTCTAAAAGATCCACAAATTTGGTACTTTACCTGGCTTTTCATTATGAATGAACTCTAATTCATACCCATTTTTGTCTAGTAAAATTCTTGGCCATTTCATCGGGTCTACCATAGGTTCAGCTATACCTATAAGATTCGGACAATGCTCCACTAACATCATACATAATACACGTCTTGAGGTGACGTTCGATATTCAAATCGTCTCCTCCCTGTACTTCAGGGAGGAGGGGCGGCAACCCCAGTGGATGGTAGCCGCGTGGCGGTCGGATGAATCCGACCCTCCGTTCGAGCCGACACTCCCTTGTCGGCTTGGCTTATCGGCTCGAACGGAGGGGTCGGATTCATCCAACCCCACGCGGCGACCATCTACTGGGATGAGACGATTTGGATCCTCGATACTCCATGTATATTCCAAGAGAGGACTTTCATTTTTTACCTTTTTTTTTTTTTGTAAGGTCTGCAACCTTGCTAAATGGGTCTCCATAGCATCTGCCAGCTTCTTTGGTCTACCTGCCAGTCATACTAGGTGGACGTTTTTCTACAGGTGTAAAAACACCCCCCTTCTCCTAGATAGCTTCATCAGCACTCATAATATCACTGAAATTAACCACCACCCAACCTAAGCTAGTAGCAACAAAAGTCCCCCTAAGTGAGTTGAAATTGCATAATCGATAGATTCACCTTCCGGATTCACATTATCCTCATCATTTGCATTCAGAATCTGTTAGTTAGCAGCCTCAATATTACCACCACAATTATCCACAGCAGGATTTAGATCCACACATTGTGCTTCCTTAGTAACCGTACGTAGGCATGCATCATAGGGATAATCTCATTACACACCTAAGTATCCAAAGTAGCAACCACATTTTGTAAACCTACAAATTCACCATCTTCTACTCCGTGTGCTTCCCCGGCATCTACAGCATCTGCCCACCTTCCCATTGCATTCCTTTCCTTCTTGGACTTTCTTGAGCTAGAACACCCTCTGCAATTAGGTTATCCCTCATTACTGGGGTCTGTTCACCTGGACCCAATCCCTCCCTCCTTCTTTCCATAGGTTGATTTTTACACATCCCAGATTTGTGTGCAAAAGAACCACAATTCACACAACGGGAAGATGGTTGGTTCCTCAAATTCCACAGCCTGTTTAAAGAAAAATTGCTGCCCACTATGCAAACGTTCCACTATTACTTTGTCTGGCGCCGCTAGCCGCTTCAACACAAATTCGAGCATAACGGCCTAACACATTGTTCAAAGTGTTATTATCCAGACAAATTGGGCGACCCCAAGCCTTCCCTACCGAAAGGAGAATCTCTTCATCCCAGTATTCTAAAGCCAAACCAGGTAAACGAACCCACTGTTTTTGATATACTACCAGATCTTTATTAATATTAAAATCCGGTTCCCAAACTGGCAGACGAAGGGGTTGACCATTTACTCTTGCAATCCCCCTCTTCCACGTTAAAATTTCTTTTTTGAGCTGCTTTATCTGCAACGTCACTTATTATTCTTTTTGAAAGTGTTAACCACTGGTAAAGACTAAAGAGAAACAAAGGCTACATAAACGTCTTAGAATGAAGAGGCTCTTGAGCAACCAAGGTAATACTGGATGTACTTATTTTTCATCTCTGTGTTATATGGGTTGGTGGAGTGCTTCTTGTGCAAAATTTTTTAATTTTGAAGCTAATTTTCCTCTTTATGTTTTGCCCCCTTCACTGTTCTTTAGACTGTAGCATATATGTCACATATACTGTTAATGAAAGTTCCAATCAGCAAAGATCTTTTGTTAAACTCCCTAACATGTTAGTTAACGTTAAAATTCTTTTAGTATTTTCAAAGTAATTTTAGAGAACTCTTATCATTTACATGGCATCCCACTCCACTTTTCTCCTCCAGTTCTGATTCTCATTCACGTGCATTGCACATTTGGAGCGGCTGAGACTCATTGTTCTATTGGTTCATGACCGACACAAAACTTGATTCAGTTAGATGTTTGTAACGATCAATCTAGAATACTAATAATTTATATCAGTCTGTCTCTTTATTTAGTGATCATAAGAATGGTATGTTGGAAAATGAGGGCCATCTAATTAAGTTATGTTAGTCCGATGACCATGCAAGTCACTACTATGCCATGAAACATCTGTAAGGTGGATCTGCTCTATTTATTTTCCTTTTTTTTTTTTTTTTTTTTTTTTGGGCTGAAGTTGAATGCTTTTTATTATGTCTCTTTCCTCTTTTCTCCTCCTAAAGAAAATGAAAAAGTAGGGGATCAATAAGGGATGAAGGCATGTGATAGATAGTTGATAAGGATCAAAATATCCCTTCATTCTAATTTGAATCTGAATTGTTTTTCTTCCATATGATTACTCTTAGTCTTCCTCCATATGATTTACTCTCTACTTCCTCCAATTATAATCACCTCCTGCAGTCTCTTTATGTCTCTTTCACCTTTACAATGGATTAAACTTCTTTTTAATCCTTCTCTCCCTCTCTCATCTTCCATCTTGATCCAGAATATGATTGTGTTTCCCAACCATCACCCTCTCTCTCTCTCTCACACACACACACACACACACAAACACACACACATATACCTGTTTTGTAATTTTTCATTTTATTTCTTCTTTGATTTCGGTACCATCGACCGGTATGAGTGAATCATACTTTTGTTGGTCCGTTTTTGGTCCGATTTCATACCTGGTTGTCATCCGCTCGTCCCGTCTGATCCGGTGATGATCAGAAGACCTGTTACGACATGAACGAAGGGTTTAGATCGGGTTCATAAAATGCGGGTCTTACACTTCAAGCTTGTGTCATTGATTTCAAATGATCATGGGATGAGAAATTACCATTAATTGAGTTCACTTATAACAACAGCTATCAAGCGACTATACAGATGTCATCCTATGAAGCATTGTATGGTAGAAAATGTCGAACTCCTTTGTTTTGGAATGAAGTTGGAGAACAGAGTATTGTTGGACCAGAGTTTATTAAAGAGACTTGTCGAGTAGTCAACATTATCAAGGAAAGAGTCTGAATAGCTTAGAACCGTCAGAAGCAATATCCAAATAATCGACGCAGAGATCTCAAATTCACCATAGGTGGTAAGGTATTTCTGAAAATAACTCTTATGCGTGGGTTGAAAAGGTTTGGACAGAAGGAAAAGCTATGTCCCAGATATATTAGACCTTATAAAGTTCTAGATAGACGTGGAAAAGTAGCATATCAGTTAGCACTACCACCATCCATGTCAAGTGTGTATGATGTATTTCATATCTCATTACTGAAGAAGTACATCAGAGATCCAACGCACATGTTAACAACGGATCCACCGGATTTGACTGAAGATTTGACGTTCGAAGTAGTACCTTTTGAGATCACTAGCCGGAAGGTGCAACGTCTTCGCAACCGTGACATTTACTATGTTAAGGTTACTTGGAGAAGCTAAAATGTAGAAGAAATTACATGGGAAGAAGAGAACGTTATCCGAAAGCAATATCCTCACCTATTCGACTCGGAATGTATGTGTAAATTTTGAGGATGAAATTTATATAAGAGGGGGGAGTTGTAAGACCCGCATTCCACTAACTTGGTCTAACTGTGTCGTGTCAGGTCTTCCCATCATTCCTGGATCAAGTGGGCCGAGCGTGTGAAGATAGATCACAAACCAGGTATGAGAATCGAGTTAAAAACACTAAAAACAAACCTAAGGTCGCATACCTGGGTAGGTATAGTCGACCATAAGGAAGGGAACAAAAATCTCAAATCCAAAACCCCATGATCGATGATTTTGACCCTATGGTCGATGGTTTATGCAACTGTATGATCGATCGTGAGAACCCAGATCAGACTCCGAGTTTCGAAAACTTTCCTAAACTAAGGGATTGCTTTCCTAATTGAAAGAGGACTCTATATGGAGAGTTTTTCTCTATATAAAGGTCGTCCCTCAGTCCTTTTTCACTCTTTTAGAACATTAGTGAACCCTAGAGAAAGAAAAAGAAGAGAAGGAGGAGAAGGAGAAGAAGAAAAAGCTAAGGAGAATATTTTACTGATAAGAGATTGGCTCTCTATCACAAGCAAAGGTATGAAACGAATCTCTGAAGATGTAAGCTCTAAGTATAAGACTTCTATGGAAGATAGATAATATCAACCTATTATGATCTATGTGATTTCCTTGAGAAAATCCCAAGGAAAATCATGAGGAGTGAATTTGATGATTAGGGTCGATAAGAAATTACTAATGATGGCCATAGGATGACCTTAGAATAAACCCCATTGAAGAACAGAAGAATTGACCCAGGAAGAACTCGAATTGCATGTAGACTGTGACCAGAAATCTCAAGGTCGCAGCTACGGTCGACCACAGCATGACCAGTATGACCAGAAGATCGACCATAGGCATTCGGAAAGATTTCAGAAATCATATGGTCGCAGCTACGGTCGCACCATATGCGACCGTAGGGTATCGACCGTAGACAGTATGGTCGATACAGCATGAGACCATAGGACCAATCAGACACCTATCAGTGCTCTGTTTCGATTTCTGACTACTGTAACATGTCACATATGAATCCTAACTTAAATTCATATAACTTTTAGATTGTTAAATCAATTCAAAGAGAATTTCAAGGCTTGGAAGGACATCGAGTATTGCTAATAGGTGAGGGAACAAGACCTAAACTAATTGGTTAATAACAAACTGTTTATTTTTATTGAGTCCAATGCCATGATTGATTCTATGCTTGTATGCTTGTAATGTGCATCTCACATGTCATCCAATATTCCTGCTATTATTGTTTATGCATATATAATTCCATTTATTTATGGGTAAAAGACAATTACCTCCCCTGTAACTTAGCATATTGACAGTTGACCCCCAAACATTTCAAAAAATACAGTTACCTCCCCTAACTAATTATTAAAATCCAAATAAGTCCACCTGTTAGGAATATTCCATTATATAGTAACGGTTGGAGTTGAATAGTTTTTTAAATCCCAAATTACCCTTTTAGAGTTTCGAACTACCCATTTTACCCTTACTTAGGAAGGTTACTATTTGGCAGAGGAACGATTCCCCCGATTCCTTGCTTGCTCACCACTCACTGTCATTCCGTTTTTGAAACCCTAGAATCGCCGTAGAATCGCCGTCGTCTAACACATTCTCCACCGCTGCAAATCCATGAACATTGAAGTGGCTCATGATTCGAAATGACTGAAATGTTTCCGCTGAAGGAGTCATCAAAATTTTTCTTGCTGAGATGTTGAAGCAGTTTCATCCTGTCGCTGCAAGGGGCTTGAAGTTTCCATGTTCCTTCGAAATGTTGAAGCACAAACTGCTGCAAATCGTTGGGAGATTTGACCTCTTCAAATCTTGAAGCACAAACCAGTTCGAAGCATAAAGCACTGAACGCGAAACCGTACCTGCTACTGCAAACATTGAAGCACTGATATTGTAAGGATTGTATTTTAATTATCGTTTAGGGTAGCTTTTAATAAGTAGTAGGATGCTTCATCTTCGAAATCCCCAAATTTTGGGATTGTTTAATGTCGACATTGTTCGTATAAAGAGGAACCACTGAATAAACCCTAAAAATAATTTACCTTTCTATTCCTCAAGACTGAAGTAGGTCAACGATGGAAGAGAAGGAAAATGAGAGGAAAACGAGTGCTTAATCGAAGACTTCTCCCTCTGAGCTTTGTCCTTTTCGATCAAAACCAGTGCTTCAAATACCACTTAAGGAAACGTGGTAAGTGAGGTAGAATGAGAAGAAGATGAGATTTGGGTTTATTTTAGTTGGATATAAGAGGGTTATATTCATCTTTTAACAGTAATAAGATTTAAAATATGGATAAAAGGTTGAGGGTAGAGTTGTCCATAAAAAATCTAACTTTAACGTCGTTAAAAATTGGACCTATTTGGATTTAAATAATTATTTAGGGGAGGTAACTGTATTTTTTGAAACGTTTGGGGGTCAACTATCAATATGCTAAGTTACAGGGGAGGTAACTGTCTTTTTCCCTTTATTTATAATATAATGATGATGATGATGCTAGGAATAGGCATGTGAATGTATGTGTGGTTGGTGTGTTGGATGCGAGTGGAGCATCAGGGGGAGAACGTGGCATGGTGGTCTTCAACCTCGTCACCAGACTCTAGCTCTATATTTACTCAAGTCTTGCCCACTAACATCGTCGTATCGCCATTACCTTAGCAGAACTATTACATCGTAGGGCATCAGGGGAGGTGGTCTCGGACCGTGTGGTCTCTGACTCTATCGGGGGACCTTAGCTCTATCTCTATGGACGTATTGAGGGATGCTGGGGTGAGGCCTTGGATACACTGTTTAGCATTAGGATTGGTTAGTTGCGAGCCCAGTTTGCAAGCCCTCGCCAATAGGGGCTTACGTGTTGGTATGGGTAGGGCATCAGAAAAAGTGTTGGCAGTGTTTGATCCAAACACTTTAGCTCTGTCTCTATTCCATGGTGGGTACATGTGGGACGACAATGGTGTTTGATCCATTGGGCGGTATAAGCACCCCATTTTTGCCATTTCCAGCTGAACAAAGTCTTACTGGTGTGTGGACAACAAGGGAAGAGAGATGAGTAAAAAATTGGGTTTTGACTACGACCTCGAGGTAGTTTTTAATGGGTCCTACAACAAGGTCACAGGCTGTAATCTGCATGGATGCATAGGTTATGGAATTATCTTCGAAATGAGACCAGAATAGCTCAATTCTAATATCAAGTGTAGAAGATATGGTCATTTTAGTAGGATGATACGTACAAGGGAGGTTTTCTGAAATTATCATAAATAATCCCAAGGGCTTTCATGCAAATTATCGTAAGTTGGATTGTTGAAATTTCAAATCATCATATCTTGATCATCTGACATCTGAATCATATGGTTTAAGTTTCAATGTTCCTTATTTTCAGTCCTTTTCAAAATGGACGTGAAGAATCCCGGATAGAGGCCATCGGTGGGTCCCATGCAAGCTTGCATGCAGAATTATCGATAGAACTTCATTTCTTCATATCTTGGCCGTTCTACATCCGATTCAGATGATTCAAGGGCCATTTCCTCATTTTTTGTATTCTGTAAAGTGGACGTGGAAAATTTGGGACAGAGATCTCCGAAGGATCCATGCAAAATTACATACTGAAATGACCATTTAATCTTTGAAAATTCATATTTTGGTCACCTCACATCCAAATCAGTTGATTTCAGTTTCATTATTCCTCATTTTTATTGCTCTATAAAGTGGACGTGAAGGATTTTAGGCAGAGGTCTCCGAAGCATCCCATGCAGAGTCGTTAGCCGAATTATCGTAAAATGGCTTGTTTAAACTTTAGAAATTCATAAGTTGGCCATTTTATTTCCAAATGAGGTGATTCAAACTCTAATATTATTTTATTTTTTGTGTTCTACAAAATGAACGTGGAAAATTTGGGGTAGAGGTTGTCGAAAAATTCCAGGCGGAATGGCAGCGGAAATGGCCTATGAAATGATAGAGGGAGAAAAAATTAATTTTTCCTAACCTAGCTCAACCCAGCTCAACCCAGCTTAGTCCAACCCAGCTTAGTCTAACTCAGACCAGTCCAAACCTAATCAATTCAGTCCAAGTATGTACATGTGCATCATATATATTGTACTATATTGTATTATATAATATTATGTCTATGTATATTAATGTAATATATGATAAGATAAAAATATAAAATAAGGAAAAACAACAAAAAGGAAAGATTGAGAAGGAGAGAAAACGTGAAAAAGGAGATTTTTTTTTCTTTTCGGTTTTAGGGAATAAGATCCAAGAGATTGAGATTGAGGAGAGAAAAGGAAAGATTGAGAAAGAGAGAAGAGACGTGAGAGAGAGAGGATCTCTTTTCGGTTTTGGGGGAGTGAGAGATTGAGATTGAAAGAAAAAGGGAGAGATTGAGTGGAGAAGAAGGAAAGAAAAAAAGAAAAGAAAGAGAAAGAGAGAAGAGACGTGAGAGAGAGAGAGAGGTTGACTCTTTTTCTGTTTTGGGAATGAATGAGAGAGAGATTGAGATTGAGAGGGAGAGATTGAGTGGAGAAGAAGGAAAGAAAAAAAGAAAGAGAAAGAGAGAAGAGACGTGAGAGAGAGAGAGAGGTTGACTTTTTTTTCTATTTTGGGAATGAATGAGAGAGAGATTGAAAGGGAAAGGGAGAGATTGAGTGGAGAAGGAAGGAAAGAAAAAAAGAAAGAGAAAGAGAGAAGAGACATGAAAGAGAGAGAGGTTGACTCTTTTTTGGTTTTGGGAATGAGTGAAAGAGAGAGTGAGAGTGAGAGAGAGATTGAGTGAAGAAGAAGGAAAGAAGAGGAAGAAAAGGAAAGAAAAGGAGAGATTGACGTGAGAGAGAGAGATTGAGTGAAGAAGGAGATAAAAGATAAGTGAGAGGACGTTATGAGGGTTTTTGTTTTTCCTGTTTTGGGGATGGAGAGAGAGGGAGAAGAAGATAAAAGATAAAAGAGGGGACGTGAAGTGGGATTTTTCTTTTTTGGGTATTGAGATTGAGAAAGAGACAAGAAGAAGAAGAGAGGAGCAAGGAGGGAACCCACTGCGACTCCAAGTAAGTTTCCCCCCTATATTTTATTCTACCTGTTCTAAATCCATCGAAATCCATCCTTCATCCATCTTCTTGCTACTGTCAATCCCACACCTAAACAAACCGTCAGCCGTTCATGCACTGATAATCCCCACTCTTAACACCTGTTCAATCTCCATCCATTAACCTATACAGCCATCGACTTGCAGCAATCCCTCTTCATTGACACTTGCCCAGCTAAGCCTCCACCGAATTGCACCATCTCATTCATCTTTAAATCTTCCCAGCCTCCATGCAAACCAAGAAACCAGACCATCTGGCCGAGCATAATTCCATCACTACCCTATTAACTCATCACCCACCTGGCCGATAATACAGTCACCACCTCACCACCTTTTTTTTTTCTCTGATCCCAATCGAACCCAGCAACCAACACAGCCCCACTTGATCACTTCCAATCTCTACCTGTTCGTCCATACCATGCAAACCCGACAACATCTCCTACCTTATGGTAAACGTGTTCCATCTCCATTGGCTCATCAACATTTGTATCAACCCACCAACATACCTTCTATCCATTATCTTGTACTTGTGCAGCATCATCCCATGCACCGAATACACTCCATATCACTAATCTCACTACCTGATCTCAGCCCATCATCACTCACTACTTGGTCATCCTGATATCACAATATTGACCAAATGATTCTAATTAAATCTGGTCCATTAAAATGTTAATTTCTTGATCGTATGATTCTAATTAAATCTGATCCATTGAAATGTTATTTTCTTGATCATGTGATTCTAATTAAATTTGGTCCATTGGTATCTCAATGTAGATTTCTCGATCATGTGATCTCATCCATTGGTTTTAAAATTTATTTTGACCATATGATAATAGATCTCATCCATTGATGTTAAATTGTCGTAATCATGTGATGACCAATTCAATCTATATATCATCCCCTACATTTGTTCACCCCCCATGCATCATAGCCATTTGATTTGCCCATCACACCATCCGATCATCACCCATATCCTCTGATCATCATCTACATCATCTGACCCCCATTACCATTGATCTTGCAGCTCATCACAACCCTTGATTTTACATCTCACCAATGCCATTGATCTGGCACCACGTCACTATTATATTTGGATGCACACATGCTTGCTATATTGTCTGCTATACATGCTCATTGCTATATCTATCTGCTACACATGCTTATTGCTATATTTGTCTGTTATACATGCTCACATGCAATATTGGATACATTGCCATGTTTGGATTATTCACATGATCATTATTATATTTGGATAAGCACTGTCACCTACTATATTGATTTTCACATGCTTTGCTTGATTCTCACGTGCTTTGCTTGATTCTTACATGCTTTGATTGATTTTTACATGCTTTGATTGATTTTCACATGATTTCCTTGACTCTCACATGCTATATTGGATGCACACTCTGACTATTATATTTGGAATGTTCTCAAATGTCATATTGGATGTACATTTTGATTGTTATATTTGGAATAATATCATTGCTATATTTGGAATGCTATCACTGCTATAGTTGGAATGTTTTCACTTGCCATATTTGTCTTGGAAAGAGATAAGTTGAAAAAATAATAATTAGGATAGAAAACCCTAAAAAATAGACAAAGCACAACAATTAGGGTAGAAAACCCTAAAAAATGGAAAGAGCACAGCAATTAGGATAGGTACCCTAAAAATGGAAAGAACACAGCAATTAGGGTAGGAAACCCTAGAATGAAAAGAATAATTAGGGTAAGATAAACCCTAGAATAAAGAGAATAATTAGGGTATGAAACCCTAAAAATGAAAATCGCAATGAAAAGGGATAGGAAACCCTAGAAACCTAAAAATGGAAACAATAAAAATAATAGGAATTTAGGTCTCATCCCTAGAACCTATTGACAAAAATAAAAATAATAGGAATTTAGGTCTCATCCTTAGATCCTATTGACAAAAATGAAAACAATAAAAATAATAAGAATTTAGGTCTCATCCCTAGATCCTATTAACAAAAATATAGGAATTTAGGTCTCATCCCTAGATCCTATTGACAAAAATAGAGGAATTTGGTACACATCCCAAATCTGAATGATAGGAATTTAGGTCTCATCCCTAGATCCTATTGACAAAAATGGTAGGAATTTGGTACACATTTCAAATCTGACTCTCACAATCATTTCGAACTACGTCATACCTGATTTCTAGGACAAACCCCAGAATACGTAGGCAATTTGGGAATCCCAAATACGGTACAAAGCCACCTATCAACCATCCATTCAGCATAAACTTCAACTTGAACAAAAAATCTAATTGAAGCACATGCATAAATCACTTCCATAATCTTTAATCACAAAACCCATTTCGAACTACGTTTTGGACTTGATTTCCAGGATTGGAATACGTAGGCAGTTTGAAATGTCTTACACGTCTCAGATTCAGTCCAAGACTGAACCATCTTTGGTCCGGTTCACTGTATAGTACTGTACTCATTGCTTGTTTATTTGCTTTTAAACATGATTGGCTGAACCCTAGATTAGAATAACTTAACAATTTGGTTTAGGACATCCCCCATTGAACCTTAGTCATCCAGTTGACCAAGCACAGTTAAAATTAGAGTTTAAGGAAAGTTTAGGAAGCCGATATTGATCGGGCGGTTTGGGTGCGTAACACATTCCCATAACCGTACCCTGAATACTTACCCGATCTCTTGCAGACCAAAGAACTGATACATTGGGTTATGAGTCAATAGAAGTCTTACCTTAGGGTGAGGCTATATTTTTAGAGGTCCTAGACCTTAATCTAGGTGGCGACTCCAACAGATTAGTGATCTTCATTGATCCGGATATTTTCTATCCCGAGGAGGATCATCATTTCTCATTGTCCTCACATGCGAATTCACACACTCGTGTATAGAGGTGCGGCGGCCACCAAACCTTTCTATAGCATATTGTAAACTTATAACCAGACCAAAGATATGAATTGAATGCATGCATATGTTTGTTGCATTGTTTTGTTTGCTCATTGAGCCGTGATGTGTGCTCACCCTTTCGACATCGAATATTTTTAGTTGATGGTGCAGGTCCTACTGTTGAAGAATATATGAATGTGCCAACATATGGACACATTGCTGCGATGGACGTAGAAGCTGAACAAGGTGCGCATGATTCATCATGCGAGTGCAACCAATGTGTTTTTGCTTAAGTTTAGTTATAATTTGAACATCAGATATGTAATTGATTATTTATTTTTATGTCTTGTGGTTTAGAGATAATTGGATTAAATACTTATTTATCACTGTTAGACTCTCAGTTCATTATCTGTAAGACTTTCGCTTATTTGTTTATTGCCTCTGATTATTAATGTGGAATGTCTGTGTGGTTTGATATGGTGGTACGATCTATACGAGATCCTGGGTGAACCATTGGTTTATTGGTGGTTCATCACACCATTGTAGTTAGACCAAAATTGGGGTGTGACAGGGAAAAGCCCAAATATGCATTCAACCGGTTGCTATCGGTCGATTGACCAATTTGGTTGTACGATCTACTGATTAAGCCAATTCATGGGCTTGGGCTTGGTTTGATCCATGCCATTGGAAATACTTCCTAGGTCCATTAAGTCTTTTTACTCATACTCATCCAACATTAATCACTCAAGGGTTTGACACGACAACAAGGTAAGGGTCAAGATATCTGGGTGCCAAGGGTTGGCACAGTGAGACCCGATACAAAGGATCTGAATCCTTGAGGATTCTGGATATGGGTCTCACTTTATCTCTATTATATGGTGAGTGATGTAGGGTCACAGTGGAGTTGATAGGTGCCTTTTTGTTGAGTGTGCTCACACTCTTGTGTATGGAGGTGTGGTGGCCGTTTATCCTTACCATAGCACATTACAAACTTAAACCAGACCAAAGAACTGAATGTGACGTCATGCATATGCTTGTTGTATTATTTTGTTTCTCACTGAGCTAAGTTGTGAGCTCACCCGACGACGTCATATCTTTTTAGTTGATGATGTAGGTACCACTATAGAAGATTATATCAAAGCACCTTCTTTCAGAAGAGTAGCGGCATGGGCACATGGACGGTGGAGAATAAGCATGACTCATCATGCGAGTGCCTCTACTGTGTCTACCTGTAGAGTTTACTTGTGTTGGGATTATAAGGCATGTAATGAGATATTAGTGTTTACATTTTGGTAAACATTGAGATAAGTGGATACTTATTTACTCATCATTTAGATTCTCAGTTCATTAATAAAAACTTTCACTGTTATCTATTTATTCTGATTTATTAGTTATATGTATGGTTTGAATTGTTAGCACATTCCTATGTGATCCTTGCTTGAGTCATTGGTTCATCGACAATTCATTCACACTTCTGGTTTGAACAAAATTGGGACGTGAAGCTTTAACAGATTTGGATCGATCATCCCGTCATATAGGGTTGTCATCCTAACATGTGGACTGAGGTTTTTTCTATCTCCAGAGCCTATTTAAATGACAAGAAATTCCTCAAGGACTCACCTGGTTTCTGCTTGATTCTCATTAGGTGGTTGGAGTCCTTTCTGGGAACAGCTTGAGTTTAGAAGTGATGAAAGAAATGATCACTCAACTCATCAAAGCTCTAGATCGAGTTGACTGAAAGGTTGTTAAACCATAGTCGACCTAGACCTTTCAATGTAAAGGAGAATGCCCTACAGAGAATGGCGTCATTGTACTTATAGAGGAGCATCATGGCGGAGTAATTGTCGAGATGCAGCTGAGGATCTGTGGTTCCATCATAGAGATCGATCTTCAGCATCCTAAAGTTATCAGGTCACTGTGTATCCATGATCTCCCTAGAAAAGGCCATGTCAACATAGTATTTCCTTTTCCTATGGGCACTCACTCTGGTGGCCTGCTACTTCTCCAGCTTGGCTTGCATGGCGAGTATTTGCTACTCAAGTGTTCCTAGATTTGAAGCTGGTGCTTATTTTCCAGACACAAGTTTGTTTGTAGCTGCTCGCTTCTGGGCGACTGACTTATCAGCTCGAGTAGCATTTATTTTTGCTTGTATGTCACTCTGGGAAGTTCTGTCGCAATAACTTCCTTGCTCCCCAAGTTGCTCATGCACTGATCTTCTCTGTGCATGATTGAAAGAGGCTTCATCTTCCTCATCATCTTCAACATTGTAGTCTTCATCAGTGGTGTCATGGCTAATGAGTCTAGGCATATTGGAGAGAGGACCTCCATTGGGAGATCACAACGCTTTGTTGGATTGTCTAGAGTGAGAGCGACTTACTCCTCCCTATGCCCGTCTCTGTGCTATGGTTTGTACTCCCAGAATATTGGTGTTTCGAGCAGGAGCTGGTGGCGGCGGTGGTGGCATCATCATTTGGGTGAGCAATGCGATCTGTTCTGTTAGTTCCTTGAACTAATCCTGAGTGACGAAAAGAGCAGCCGGCTTTTGGGTTTTTCGGATTAAAGCCTGGTGGAGGGTTGCCTTCTAAGGGTGGTTATCTCCACCTTTCCCAAGGGGATCCTCGTTGCGGGATTGACTCCCGTCGACTTAGTCATCCCCCACCGGTATTATTGTTATGATGTCTGGCCATATCAAAACTTAAATAATTGAAATTGACTTACTTGGAGAATGACTCAGGGCCCCACGGTGGGCGCCAAATTATTGCTGTTGAAACTGGGCTAGCTAATGTGTTCCACCTCTTGCAAGAAAGATGAAAGTTATCGGAGTCAGACAGTGGAGTCCAGTGTCCACTCCAACGATCAAGTCAGTAACAAAGCAAGCAGTATGGAGCTTACAAGAAGAAAGCAAGTCCCTTAGAGAGTGGGGTTCCCTAAGTATCCTCAGAGTGAGTAGAAATTAGATGCCCTTACCTGTGATCGTCGAGTACATAGATAGACGACACACCTATAGTTGGAACTGGACACGCCATCCAGTGATAGTGTTAGAATAGGAATGTATGACTCTATGGGAGTCAATCCAATCTTCTCCTATAATCGTGGGATGAAGATCCTACGACTGGGTGAAGTTGCCACCTCTGACCTTTCAGGTCATCATGTACGCCCTTTGCTGGTGGAGAGTCCTATATGAAGTCCAACTCTCTCCATCGTATCCTAATAGGAATCTCCATAGCCCTCCAAAGATCGACTTAAAGACCTAATGTAAGACCCGCACTCCACTAATTAGGTTTAGCTGTGTCGTACGAGGTCTTCTCATCATAGCCGGTTCGAGCGGACCAACAGTGTGAAGGAACTACAAGGCTAAGTAAGTAAATTAACCCAAAAATAGTGTATTTTGGTTGTGTGGCCGATTGACAGCTGTTGTATGGCCGACCACATAGCTAGAAAGTAAGGTCAGTCAATTTTAATTGAGTGGAAGCACAAACTACCTTGTGTGGTCGACAGGTTCTATGACCACACAATCGACCACACAAACTCAAAATCGATTCTGAGATTTGGAAACTTTTCGAGTTTAAGGGATCTCTTTCCTAATTGAGAGAGGACTCTATATGGAGGTTTTTTCTCTATATAAAGGACGTCCCTTAGCCTCTCTCACTCTTTTAGAACCAATTCCAAAACTCTAAACCTAAGAGACAAAGAGAAGAAAAAGGAAAGGGGCTTAGAGAAGAGAAGCTGCAGAGGAGGTCGCTATCCCTCTCTGTAGAAGGGACAAAGGTAAGGAATCTATTCCTATAGATGTAGGTTGGTTAGGATTGATCTCCCAACAATGAGTTGATGACCTAAACCTAATGTGTGAATGAGATCATGTGATTCTCAATTGAATCTCAAGAGAAACCATGGAAATAGGTTAGGGAATAAATTGTGATGGAAAAACCCATAAATGAAGCCATAGAACTACCCTAAGAGGTGTTCCAATAATGAGCTAAGTGTTAGACTGAGAAGGACCTTCGAACAAAACCAGTAAGTTGTGTGATCACATCAATGGTCGACCACAGAGTGACCAGTGAGCGACCACACTTTCAAAAATTTCACAGGGTTGTGTGGTCGCATCAGTGGAAGGATGATGTGCGACCACACAGTCGACCACACAATCTCAAAAAGCCTATTTTGAGGCCAAACTCGATGTTAAACTATTGTAACCTAATATCATCAAACCTAATCTAAATTCATGAATTTCCTAGGTTGTCTACTAGTGCAAGTTAATTTCCAAAGCTTAGAAGAGAGTTAATACTACAATCTAAGGTGAGGAAACAAGACATAAACTAACTGGTTAATAACAAGCTATTATTTTTTTTATTTGTCCAATGTTATGATTGATGCCATGTTTGTATGATTGTAATGTGCATCTCATATGTCATCCAATATTATTGCTATTCTTGTTCATGTATATTTACTTTATTGTTTTACTTTATTGTTGATGATGATAGGAATATGCATGTGTTTGTGAGTATGGTTGGTGTAATGTGTGAGGAAGGGTGTGTGATCCCTAAACCATGCATCATATTGACATCGTCGTATCGCTGTTACCTTAGCGAAACTTGTACATCATAGGGCATCAGGGGGGTGTTCGCGGACTATGTGGTCTTTGACTTTGTCAATGAATCCTAGCTCTATCTCTATGAACATATTGAATGATGTTGGGGTAAGGCCTTGGATATATATGGATGGCATTAAGATTGGTTAGTTACGAGCTCAGTTTGCAAGACTTCGCCAATAGGGGTATACGTGTTGGTATGGGTAGGGCATCAGGGGAAGTGTTGGCAGTGTGTGATCTGGACACTTTAGCTCTATCTCTATCCCATGGTAGGTGCATATGGGATGGCAGTGGTGTTTGATCAGTTGGGTAGATTCACACACTTGTGTATAGAGGTGCGGTGGCCGCCAATCCTTTCTATAACATAGTTACAAACTTAGACCAAACTAAATATATGAATTGAATGCATGCATATGTTTGTGCATTGTTTTATTTACTTAAGCCATGATGTGTGGTCACCCCTTGACGTCGAATATTTTTAGTTGATGATGCAGGTACTACTGTGGAAGACTATATGGAGGCGTCGTCGTACGGACATATAGCAGTGATGGATACACAGAGTGTGGAAGACGAGCATGACTCTGCATACAAGTGCTTTCAGTGTCTCTATTCTTAGTTATTTTCTATTTGAGAGTTATGAAAACTTGTAATAGAATATTAATTATGTTTTGAGTTTATTTGGAGATAATCGGATTATTTATTTATTTATCATGTTAGACACTCAGTTCAGTATTTATAAAGACTCCTGCTATTTATTTAATTATCTCTGATTATGTTGTGGAAGATCTTGGCTTGATCCGTTGGTTCTTATGACGGTTCATCACACTACTGGTTGTCCAGAATTGGGATGTGACACCAAACACATGTGAACCCACACATGCTACCTCTCACCGCCATGGAAGCGCCCTAGAGGCAACATTTGACAGGACAAGCGTCATCCTCTCATTACGACACATAGATGGACACGTGTTGCTCTATGATTAGTCGTTCGAAATATGCTATCAACATTGCCCATCCAAAGAGGTTTATCATGCACCCGTAGTCTTCCTTGTTTCTCATGCTTTTGAAGTAGTAAACTCCCTGAACTACCAGACCTGAATGGCTATAAGCGCAAAAATAAACACCTAAAAATGTGACTACATCAGGCTCCTGACCAGAATCTGACATCGGCGAGAAGGGATCAAGTGCGTCCCCTGAGTGTCCGCTAGCGATCACTCCTCAAACTAATATGTTATTAAGGCTTTCCCAATTACAGGAGATCACCCTCCTCCCCCATTCTCTCTCCTCCCTGTTTTGTTCCATCTCTTGCTTTTCTTTTTCTTCGCGCATGTGGCAAGCATCTGGCCACGGCTTGCTACGGAGCCCATGACAGCAACATGTGATCTTCCACAGCACTGGTAGAGGAGAATTGCATTCATCGCCAAGTACTTCACCGGCAAGTATATCATATCATACATCAACATCCACGGCTTAGACCAGCATCTCGACTTAGATCTCATGAAATCTGCCTAGTTAGCAATGGCGAAATCTACTTCAGACTTCTGAAATGGGGAGTAAAAACCGCGATCTTCCACAGCACTCATTGAACATTTGACAATGTGGGGAACCTTTGGCCTCTTAACTTTTTTTTTTAAAGGAACCTTTTATTCTGTGAACCTAATCAAATAAAATCAACCACAGGCAGTTGCAAAACCTTTCTAAAACCTTAGGGACTGACAAGACAAACCATGAAAAATCAGAGGGATATTTTTGAAATCTACTTTTGATGGAGTGATGAATGACGAAAGGGTAGACAAGTATGTAATCCATTATATTGCCTCTTGTGCTATAGAGGCACAATGTCCATTGGCTGCAACTGATAGAACACGGCCGGCCTATAGCCATTCAGTCCAATTGAATTACAATTTTATAATGAATGTTCTGACAATAAATTACAACTGGAAAACAAATTTTGTGGGATCATGGATCAGGGCTCACTTTGCATACTTCTGTATTGAAGCCACAATCCATTAAGAGCAATAGCCATGCTCGCTGCTGTTCTGAGAGTCGATCTCTGGGGCCTTTAACTTCCACAAGCTTGGCCTCACCCGCATACTCTCCACAGAAGCGCCAAAGCAGTAAATCTGGCATCCCACTCGACCAGCTTCGATAATCCTGGGCCAAGTGGCGACAGAATGAGGCCAAGCAATGGCCACCAATGCATGTAACAGCGGCCCGTAAGTCAGACAAAGAATGCCGGTCCCAATTAACACCTCGGCAAGCTGTACCGATGTGTGATTCCCATGAAGTTATCAGGATCTCTTCAGCCATACCATCTTGAATTTTCTCTAGATGAGATTCTATAAGGTTCTTTCTAGCAATGTAGAAGTTGTCAGTCTGAAGATCTAAGGGTGCCGTCTGCAATAAAAGAGAGATCAACTTTGAAGAAATCTATGTACTGAAAATGTACCAAATTCATGAAACTTAAAATAGCAAAATTATTACATTTAATGACCCAGTTTTTATACACGAGACAAGTAGATACATGAGCTACATGGTCATGCATCGGGCCTTTCATCCATTAGGAAAGGCAAATTTGATTGACGAGAGCAGCCAGCCCCTCTATTATATTAGCGGGTAGGTTAAACTTTTCCTCAAGCAGAGAAGAGATTTGAGATGAAAAAGACGCTAGCATTAGCAGAAGATCATCGATCATACTTTCTTGCCTTAGACACTATTGAGGAAGATAAATTCACGGACAGACTATATTATAATTGTCCATCTATTCCTATCCGACAGTGGAAGCAACAGCCGTGTATGTGCACGGCTGTGCACAAAAACCTTTTGCCTATATTTAGTATGTTCTTAAAGAATTTATAGAACCAGACTTCAAGATAGTAGAAGTGAAATAATTAAGCGAGATCAGGGAGAAAAAACAAACAATAACAACAACAAACTTAAATTGTATTGTCAATCCAACGATCCTCACTAATTGTGTCTAACTCAGCAAAGCAAGAATACATACAGAGTATTTATGCAATCAGTACAAGCAAAGTTTCTTTATTTTTTTTTTTTTTTTTTTTGGGGTAACTAACAGACCTTTAGTGAAAAAAGAGAGTGCATTGCTAGCATACAAGGACTTGTCACATCAAGCAATAAGGTATAAAGCACTAAATGAGGATCAAATAATAGGATAAGACCCCGAATTTGATGTATTTTGGAGGGCCAACCCTAGGGAAACCTCCCCAGGCAGGTCTTCCGCCACATAGAAGGGTGTGGTGGCAATTCCAACTCTTGGATAGATTGGGTGCATTGCAGATTCGCCGTGTGTCACATTTCAAAGCAAAACTCAATTATCAGTCATCCATTAACTGTCAACAATTTTCAACAACTTGATTTTTCGAGGATTTTGAATGCTCAACTCTGACATGTGACCAACTCCATCTTGTTGGAAACTGGATGAGTAGGGGATCTCAGGCCCCACCAGTCCATAAAATTTAAGCCCAACTGAACTGCTATGTCACTGATATTAGGATTGTAGACAGAGGTATCCTCCTGTGGATCTGGGGCGGAATCATTTCCCCCATCATTCTCAATGGTAATGATATGATGTTTCCCATTTTCTCCAGTATAAAGGATAGGTTATTGATCTACTAAAAACTATGAGACAAGATGCTCTATTTGGCATCAGGTCCAAGAATGCTAAAACTGATCATATAATAGAAAATTTGTTATTTAGGAGCCAAAGCAACCTTACCAGTCTAAAATAACTTATTAGGAAACCAAGAACGAAAATAAATACTCATGTTAACCAAATGAGGTCCGTCAGTAATCCAATTCCTAGAACAGTAGGCTTTCAGGGTGATATAATCCAGCAACCCATCTGCCCAGAGCACAAAAGTGATGTGCCAACTGCCTCTAAGAAGTTCACAACACGGCCCAAGTCCTGAATTTCAATTTGTTCATTCAGTTTTATTTCCAAACAAAATCACTAGTTGAAATTATTCCAAACAGCATCACACACAATGACACACCAAACAAGTGCCAATATACACTAGGTTGTTCAGTTACCATAATTTTTAGTGGTTTTATGATCCACTTCAGTCAGTAAGCATATACTGAAGATGAGCCCTTGAAGCCTAGTGTAACACTATCATGTGCAATAGCTGATTAGCATATGTTAGTTATGCAACAACAAAAAGCAGGACACTTTCAAACAGTTTCTACAGCTCACCCAACCAAAAAACAGGAGGAAGAAAAGTAAAAATTATTCGCTAAATATTTCAAGCAGCTTTTTCCCTCCGAAGACTGTTTAGTAGAAAAAGAAGACCCTCATATCGTCATAAACAATTGAAGGAGGTTCAGTTAATATAAATAAACATCACCTACATCAAGCCTGAGCACATAATCAATATACATGGGAAGTAATAATACCAATGTCATGAAAGCAACTTGGAAAGAGCTGGCATCTGAAAAAGGCTACATATTTCTCCTACCTGAAATCTGGTACGGAAGACATCTGGTACATCCGCAAAGATGACGTCCCACATAAGAAGCCCAAAGATCATCATCCAAATGCCACTTTCTGCATGGACACCCTGCCACCCACCCCCATCCCCAGCATAATACTGCAAGACCAGCTGCTCCACACCACATTGCTTGCCATCTTCACCATAATACCTATTTTTCATTCCTGTTTCACAGTTCAAAGGCCTCCCCAGGATATGTACCTAACTTGTAAGCCAATAAAGATCTGTTCAACAACTAAAGCAGCAATAATCTGGCAAATAGTGATAATAAACAGATTATATATATATATATATATATATATATATATATATATATATATATAGAGAGAGAGAGAGAGAGAGAGAGATAAGTTTTTAAACCACCAGCATGCAGATTCTGGCCTGTAGGACTTGTTTATCCAGAAAGACTCAGTAAAAAAACTCACCTCATTGATCTTTCTCTTGACAGAGTCAGCAAAGCTAGGAGTTTTCCAGCGTCTTGGAGGTTTTCCCAAGCGTAACACTCGCCTTTGCAATGACATTTTTGAACCAGAACGAACCCATGGATCTAGTAACCCTTCTTCAGCAACCAAAAGGCTCTCACAAACACAACCTACATGCTCTAAATCCACCGACAGCCTCAGGGTCCAATATCCTCTTCTACCATCACAAGTAACTGCACTTAGCAACAGCTTGAGGAGCCTTATTGCATCCTGATACCTGAAAGATATAGTTCTTTAAACAGATGCAGTGGGATAGCAAATACTAACAGATACTGTTACTCATGGAAATGAATGATAAAAAAAAAATGAAACTGAATAGCTCAAAAACAGAAAGCGATGGAAATGACAAGTAGAAGATGACCCTAACCCTGGAAGTTCTCTAGGAACAGAGAACTGTTACCAGTAGTTGAAAACAATAACAGAAGTCCCTCTCTCTCACTTGCTCTCGCTCTCACCCTCTCTCTGGCAAGATGAAACCAATTTCAATGTAGAAACTCAAATATTGTTAAAAGTTGTCATCCTAAACAAAACAATTTGAGTGAGGAAAACACTATGTTAAATGGTAGGACACAAAATCCAGAGTGAAGAAGACCAAGTGCTCTTGACTGCACCTTTTATCCACAGGATGAACCAATATCAATTTAGAAAATCCAATATTATTAAGAGTTTTCAGCTCATACAAAATCATGAACTAAATAAGCCAAAGCATGTTCGTATGACAAGGTAACTATGGAATTCAGGTAATGGTTCATGTCCCTCATTAAGAGACCACCTTCTGCAACCAGTTGCTTGGAAAAATTTAACCTGACGTCATCTAGTGCTAAATAATAATAGGCCGGCGGGAAGTTCACTGGCGAGACAAATAATGTATCTGCAGTTCAAAGCAAAGAAATACTTACATATATGGAACCCTCAATGAAGCAGAAAAAATGTAAAATGAAAACAAGATGTGAAGATCCACAGTTTGCAAGTGCCAACCAGTAAGCAAAGCAATTCAATAACCACCAGAAAATATGCCTTATTAAAAAAGTTGACCTTAGTTTTCTCCCTTGAAATTAATGTCAACCAGTGATCTATGTAGGGGTCCAACACAGATTGCCCAAACCCATTTAGATCTTGTTAACTAATACTATTGTAAAGGAATGGGTCTGTTTAGCCAGGCCCATTACCGATTAGTTTTAGTGATTTCTTATTTAAGTGTTTAGTGACGGGCCTGATTATTCAGGCCCAATACCGATTTAATTAAGAGCCTATGTGGCCTACTTATCTCTTATCCTTCTTTTATTTAGTTTGTAACTAGGACTCTTGACTTGTAAAGTCCTAAATCTGTCTATTAGTTATTTAGTTTGTAACTAGGACTGACTTATAGAGTCCTAGATCTGTCTTGATAATCTTTTCTACGTCTATAAATAGTGGCTCTCTCTCTCAGTTTTGACTGTTTACTAATTCTGAATTCTGTAACAGATATTAAGAGAGGGAATTACGTTACAAAAGGACAGATTGAACAACGGATCCAAATTGGATACAGAACATTCTCAATCTGGTCACATCACTACCATACTTCAACTGCATTAATATTTAAAAATAAATAAATAAGTAATAATAGTTTCATGTACAGAATAGGATATATATATACAAACTATTTGATCGTCCAAGACACCAAGTTAGTAAAATAAACCTCCCATAAAAGAATCAATTCTTCAAAAATAGAAAAAGAAACAACATTGTTTACAAAAGGTTCTGAAGCATAGAAAAAAATCCCAAAGGAAGGAGGAAAGGAGGAGAAAAGAAAAGACAAAACCAAATATAAAAAGAGGAATAAGAAGAAGAAGATCAGCAAAGCAGGGAGTCATGGTAAAAATCTCCCGAGGAAGAAGAAGCAACACCAGCGGCAGCAAAAGGTCTGCAAGAACATATAGAAGCAGCCTAAGGCAAATGTTTTTCCACTTCAAACCAGAATAGAATGATAAGCAATATTGCACGAAAAAGACATCGCAGTCTCATTCTTAGATAAAGGTATACAGCTGATACAAGTCAATGATTCAACAAGAGAAAGCTGCTCCAGGCGTTGTGCTTGTTATCATTCAATAAAGAGATTGGATGAGAAATTAAGGTTTTCAGTTGTTGAGAAGCTATGGTTGTGTGGCAAAGATGAGGGAAATGACAGAAAAGAGATTTAGGTATTGGGATCAGGTACACAGCCATATGCAGATTCAGATTATAACCTCAAGATATACCTGTTCTCATCCAGGATGTAAATCAGAAATTTGGGCTACCACTGGGAAGAGGCAGGTAGATGATTCCACGATGACCCAGTACCAAACCCGGTTGGTATATGAGGCAACATGAACTTGGTTTGGATCAGGACTTGAGTAGTTAGGCCCACGTAAAGGAATTTTTCCAATACTTCCATGATTATGCATAGTTGTCAAGGCACCTCCTAGGCAACGCCTAGGCGTCCAGGCAGTTTTTATAGGCCTGAGCGCCTTATGAATATGAGAAAGGCAGTCGCCCAGGATACCTGGGAGTCGCCTAGGGCGCCTTGGATGCCTAGAATGTTTGGGCGGCCGTCTTGTTTTCAATATGTCTTTTTTTGTTCTCATATTTTCCCTTGAACTTTGAATTTTCTTTATGAGATTTATTAAGCTAAACAGGAACAACATTTATCAGGCAGTTTTTATTTATGACTAATATCATTTAAGTAAATGATCACTTACTTAAAATATTATTCATTAATAAGCAAATACCCCCCATTTGAATCCAATAAAAATAGTCTAAAATTCAAATTCCAGAAGGATAAAAAATCAACCTTCCAATTCAAAAACAAAAACCACATTTTTGGGTGCGAGGGCGATTTTCAACTTCCAAATGCTAGGTTTTTTTCCAAATATAAAATTTCCATAAATCTTATTATAGTAAAGCATCACTAAAAACCAAGAGTGCGCCAAAATAATCTCTTGCTTTGATGCCCAAAAATAATTTACATTCAAACGACTTTAAACAGCATGCGCATACTTCGAACAAGGTTCGACCGGAATGTAACTCCTTCATTATAATTCAGATTCAAGCAATCTCGGATTTGTTGAAAAGCTTATTAAGCTAGCTTTGCAACGAATTCGAGATTGCTTGAATCCGAACTATATTAAAGGAGTTACGCTCTAGTCAAATTTGTTACAAGTACACAAATGTTAGTCATAAATACATGTTGCCTACTTAACTCATTATTTGTTGCCTTTTTGGTTTTCTCATATTAATTAAGTTATGTCTTAAATGTTGATTATTTATGTAGAACGCTGCATATATATAAACATTAATATAGCATTGGCGCCCAGGATGGCCCCAAACGCCTTGGATTGCCTTGTTGCCTTGACAACTATGCCAGATTATGCCCCACTAGACTATCAGCAACAGAACACAATGTTGATACTTGGCCCACTTAAACAAGGTATCAAGATAAAGAAATGCGAAAAGACCTTCATTACATTTTTCTTCCAACTTATCTTATTAAATTTCTATCATACCAAGGTAATGTAATTATATACTAGTGCCACATAATTTTTTGATTTCTTGGTTTTCATTGATGAATGCCTCGATCTCTCGTTGCCAATCAGCATAATGGTTGATGCATGGCCCTCTTAAACAAGGCATCACAGACAAGTCTCCAATACATCATTCCCGAGCTGTAAACTTTTTTTCTTTTCTTTTCTTATCTTTGTTAAATTTTCAAATTACAAGCAAAATTTAAAGTCTTAAAATGGTCAGATCTGTTTCTATGGTTCCTTGCTTCCATCTATTGGATATGCTTTTGTTGTTGTTTCCTACATTATTATTAATGGATATGCTCTATGATTTCCATAAAGTTTACAACTTCACAATGTTTCTAATAATTTCCAAACATTGACTAAATACCCCCATTTTGGAAATAAAATTTGAAACGGATTCCAATGCTTTCCAACAGAACAAACAATAAATTACCCTATCAATAACTGGTAACAGAATAAAGACATACTTGTGTTCATGCTCAAGAAAGGAAATGCCCAAGGTAACCACTTTTGAGTAGACCCATAAAGCCGTGTAACGTGAAAGAAATGTCCCTGCTGATTTAGATGACTGAGTTACTTCATCCCTAGAACTTGATATGTGGGCTTCAGATATCTCTATGCATCTCATGACCACCTTGGTGATATTCTCATCAAGGGATTGATCCATTATTTGTGCCACTTCAATTGCCTGTTCCAGATAAGTACAACAATTAGTAAAGAACCCAAAATTTTGGTTGAGTTTCTGCAGAGAAACCAATTAACACCTCTTCATATGCAAGCAGCTCACTTCGACCTGGAAAAATCTGATTCACAGTAATACACGTATAAGCTGGATACTTGACTATACCCAAATCAACCAGTAGAAAGGCAGACAGGTCTTTCTGTCCATCAAGGAAAAAAAGTCTCTGCATGAAGTAAAAAGGAGTCAATATTAAAGAACCATCAGGTTATATAATTCAATTTCAACATAGAGTATATCATTCAAAGTAAAAGAACAGCATAAAAGTACCTCAACACGCCAAAGGAGGAACTCAGCAGTCGAAGTAATCCGAATGCAAGTCCCTGTTCGATCCAGAATCAGGCTCGGCAGCGAAGGGCTTCACATTCAAATATGGAAACCAAGAAAAAGAAAAAAAGTCAGAATTTATTCTGAAATACCAGAGGCCTGCTATAACAAAGTATATAAAAACATACAAAGCCCACTACCACATTGCATCTTTATATGAAGCTAGTATCCATGCCATAAAATCCTGCTTTTTTGTACAGCGGACGCCTTTCTGAAGCTTCAGCAAACAGAGTAGAAAATATTTTAGAAGATCCATTAGAATGGAGTGAACCAACTTCGACACCCATCCTACCATGAATGGCGTGAACCGAAACTTCAATATAGTTTTGTTAGGAGAACCAAGCTCAATGGTTAACTAAGGTAGGACCAGTCCCCAACTCAACAATTTAGGAACCAAGCTCATGGTAGAATCAATTCACTAACATACCAATAGGTACAGCAATGCACATCTCACAAATCAGCAAAACAATTACCAAATAATGCACACACACTGGCCGCAGGGTATTAGAAGAACCAGAAAACTTGCCTTGCTTATATCTGTCAAATTACTAGTTGGATGGAGCTGAAATTATGATCAAAGGTAGGTCTCCTAAGTAGAAACAACTCCTCAAAATCTCTGCCCATTTTGATGGTTAGATAGAGAGATATGGACTGACTCCCAATAAGAAACTGGGAATAAAAAATTAATAACTCTCAAGATCAAACAAACCAGCCATTGGGTGATGATCAAATTGATATCAAAGGAAGGGTTTGATGAGGGGAAGATCATAACAGAAATTGAGGGTCGTCCAATGGGTAGCTGAGGAGATATAGCAGCAAGAAGTTTCTGCAAGGATACCTCATGAAAAGTAACCATGAACTCTCTTTGCATTTAACAAAGAAAGGAAAAATTAATGAAAAGATAGAAGATAGAAGAGGATAGGGGATATGACCTTAGGCATTACACCGTAAGGCCTAGGCAGCCTCTCACCGCCGGAGGTCTTTCACCTCAAGAGTCTCTCACTCCAACTGTTTCTCACAGCACTAGATAAAAACCAAGCTCTTTCAATAATTCAAAACTAAAGAGCAAAGCTCCATAACAGAATATACTTTATGGACCTCCAAGACAATGCAACCATAAGACAAGGGTACTGCTTACGTGAGAAGTACTTGTGAATAATACCTAATCTTTAGGCTGCAATATACTATACAAACCGAACTAAATATAACAAAGAAAATAGAAACTCTCCATTAGCTAATGCTAAAAATAGAAACTAGCTAAGAAAAACTTTCTAATATTTCTTTAGCTTACAAGAACTTACTATACTGAAAAAATGGAAAAACTACAGAAAAGGGAAACTAGTAAAACTTGAAACACGACAAGCTGGAAATAGAAACTGAATCTGCTGCCTTTCCTTGTGACACACCCAGTCAATTAGAAGCTTCTTGGAGAGAAAGTCAACTTGCAGCAGCCAACAGGAGAGACCCTTGTGGGGCCACGAGTACTGTTCACGTGAACAGTACCTTGTGAACAGTATTAGGTGACCTGTACTGGCTAGAATGAGCTGCAATTGGCTGACCCAACCCCACTGGCCCACTGTTGGCTGGGCTAATACTGCATCATTAACACTTACGGAGATATAAAAAGGCATGACCATCCAATGCTTGTCCCAAATGTTAGATGAGTACAGTTCTGACATAGCCATATCTCTTCCTCTCCATTTCGGTCAATGGATTCAAAAGAATAGGATTTGACAAGCCAGTGGCAAAGGAGATACAGATTCCAGTAGTGTGATAGTTTGAGCCACAGCAGTGATGAGGAATGAAACAATACAGAAGCTTTGTTTTCTCCCATGATTCAAGTAGGCACTTATGTGGACAAAACATCCAAACATTTTAGCCTATACAGTTAATGTCATAATGTTGGCCTAGTGGTATTTTGCTCTAGTCATTACCTAAGGCATAGATTAGTCATTAGTGAATAGGCTAGTTTAATTAAAGGTGACAGGTGAGCAACAGCTCTAATAGGTCCTAAAATTTAATTTTGACAAGGATTGTTTCCTAGGGGCCAAGTTAGATTAATCTTTATATATGGGAGTTGAGATGGAATCTATCCCTTGGACTATGAAACGAAAACGGAGTTATATTCCATGAAAGTTTCAAGCGCCAAACTTGAAACCCTAGGTGGGTTGTACTCTTTCCTCCATTTCTATGTTCTCTTTCGTCTGTTTCCTTCTTCCTTTTTCCTTCTTCTCTTTTTCTTTCGGTGCTCAATTACAACCATACATCAAAAAAAACCTTATTTATTTTGATCCGCTTGCTGAAATCACTAATCTACTACTTTTTTTCTCTCTTATATCTTCTCTTTATCTGACCCTGCTAATTGTAGGATAAATTGTCCTCTATTCATCCTAGTGATCCTACATCAAGGAGGGTTGAACCATTCAAGGTCCATGGGTTAAAGGCATCAAGCAGATCCTAAAGCATTACTATGCTTTTTAAGCATCCCATTCAAAATAGTGACTAGACAGTCTTAAAAGGGCAGTCATCTTTTAACATTATGCCTTTGTCCAAAATAACTGAAAATGATTATTCATCATCTTACTTTCACACTAATTGTTGTTCATCCATTAGAAGAGTTACAAGAAATGTAAGTAAATAAAATTCAAAAGCTATCCCAAAACATCTCAAGAAAATACCAAAACATCTAGATCCATCACCCTTCAAGTCACTATTTATCACTGTACTCCCAGGATTTGACAACATCAAACAAAAGAAAATTAACAAATCCCAGAAATAACAGTAGTAGATATTGAAAAGATCTTTCACACAATGGTCACTCAAAATTCAAATCAAATACATCAGCAAAGTTGTGCCCTGGGAAGTTGAATACATCACATACAAACGAGAGAGGAATAGAGGATAGAAAGTGCTATGTTTTTCACCTATTAAAATTTCCTTAAATTATTGCTAAAAATATAAACCATAATGTTCGTTCCCAATAAAGTGCAAAATTTGACCACAGCTCCATGGCATAAATGAACATGCATTCACAACTTGTACCCATCAGAAGGTTGAAGGAAACCACTCCAACAAGCCAACTCTCACAATCTAATCAGGTTATATAGGCATTGATCATTGTTCTACAAAGTCAGAGTTGGATGGTATAATAGAAAATTAACAGAAGGAAAGGTTAAAACAATGTTTGGCCCGTATCTGTCCACACAGAAGACCTCTTACTGTGCAGTCATCAGAAGTCATTGCTTGATATAGGAGCAAAAACTATGGCAGCATCCAAATTTAGGAGGAGCCATCCTGATGCTCCAAATTAACAAATAGAGCAAATACAGGAATAACCAAAATATAGAGGAGCCAGCACCTCATTCATGGTCATAAAATCCTAAGCTAAATGTTATTTTTCCACATTCCAAGCTATAAATTTTTAGGACCCCTACTATGCCCCACAAAATTTCCTGAAGCTCAGAAACAGAGAGGACATCATTCTTTTGCTCGTACACAAGTTAAATGAAAAAGAAGGGCTGAGAAAGAGAATGAGAGGCTAGCAATACATTACACAATATCAGCAAGATAAGGAAAGATCAAGATATGAAACCTTCAAAGTTGGAGAAAAAATTCACATCACTCAAGAATAGTAAGCATAACATATTTAGTGATTTTATTTTCTGTTTAAGAGGGCCGGGAAGAACATTTAATGAGATTATTACAAAGATGAGATAGTGGTATATGAAAGATAAAATGCATGCAAACCTTCAAATGTGTCAGACTTGAAATTTCTTGTAGCTCTGAAACAGTGAGCATATCTAAAACTTCCTCAATAACCTTGGCATTCATTTCCTTCATTGATTCTAAGGAATAAATATAACCTGCCACTGTTATTGGAAAGCTGACAAATTATCAGAGATTTAAAAAAATCAGAAACATCCAAAAGGTCCAACTTACATGTGTGATGTGAAAAAGTAATAAACACAGTAAAAAGAAATAAAATTACCGCAGAGTCCCTTGATTGCTTCTTGACAATCCAGAATTTCAGCATATGAAATATTTGATATCCGAAACCATGGCCCTGAAAAAAAAATCATTTCTTCAAGAGTTTTTATGAGTTTCAGATTCGAATGTTGCAGAAAATCTGCTTTAATCTCCATAGCCCAGAAAAATGTGTTTAATTCCTTTCCTCCAGAACAATATAACAAAATGATATTGTCACACCCCATTTCTGAAACACCAAGGCTATGACTAGAACGCTTACCACCGTCCCAACCTACCGCTAGGATCTTGACACTGTGTCACCACATCACACCATAAACCACATAATCAGAGTAAAAAATAGTAATAAATGGAAGACGTAATAATATAATCAAAGGGTATTATCAACTGAGGATTCTAAATGATAATCCAAGTAGAACTGTGTGTTATCCCTCCTTTCTCGGTTCTGCGCTTTTGTAGCCTTCCTTTTCTACTTTGTTATATGGTTTCAAAGCGGGTGCTGTTTTGAGAATCGTCTAAAGCTCTTCGTCGTGGTGTGCAACCACCATTGCTGCCTCTGCTGCTTATCTACCTCTACCACTGATATACTGTCCCTATAAACTTCACTACTGCTGCTTTTGATTAGATCTGATCTAATCTGTTATGCTAATGCTGATCTGGGAGTTTGACCTACTGCCCTCTTTTGCTGCTGTTCAGATTGGTTATTGTGACTGCTACTGCTGATTCTTGCCAAACGAGATTGTTTTTATTATTGCTGCTCAGATCTTAATTTTGCTATTATCAAATGCTTTTATTGGTCAAACTTTCAAGATCTAATCAGATTTCAAAACCAGCTGGATAAGACTCAATCTTCCTTGATTCTATTATACTACTATTGCCATCAATTGTTGGTTTAATTTGAAGCTGATTGCTGATGTCGATATTGACTGATAGAGTTCTATCAGTTGAGTGTTTGCTTGATATCTCCTTATCCCCACATCAGATCCTTATCAGATTTGGTAATTGGTGACCTAGCCTAGTAGGTTACGACCTGCCTAAGTTTGACCATCATCTGAAGGTCAAATTTTGACTTTTAAATTACGGCTGAAAATCTACTTGCATCACTACCCTATTCCTAGTCGGCTAGTCCCACTAGGACTTCTGTTATCTCTCATAGCCACCATTGGATCGTATCTAAATTTTTATGACTAATTCTAGTTGTCATTAATTACTTGCCTGTCATTTTTTGTCCACATCTATTGACTGGATCTTTGACTTTTTAATTAATGTCAAAAATCCACTTCCCTTATTATCCTATTCCTAGTCACTAGGACTTCACCATATTTCTTAATCTAACCGTTGGATGGTTTTGAAATTTGGAATTCCTACTGTTGCTGTCTCCATGGTTCGTAGTGCAGCATAACTTGGTTTCGACCTTAGTCGAAAGGAGTTCTTAGGTCGATTTCAATTAATACCAGGTTTCAGGACTGAAACCTGGTTGGTTTCGATCAAAACCTGGTTTCAGTGTAAAATTGAAACAATCTCTCATATAAAAAGCACATGTCTGGTTTCAACCGAGAGCTTCAGTATGCGATTTTGAGAGAGCTTTTTTCTCATTTTTTTTGCTTTACATACTTGATTTCTTCCTTGAATCTTTGGATTTTCACAAGATCTCTCAAGTTTCTTCAAGAACAAAAGCCTCTCAACCCTTTTCTTTCTCTCTAAGGTAGACTATTATCTCCAAAAGTAGATTTTACATAGAATGTGCATGCAAACATCATGGTTGGGATTCAAATTTTTATTTGCTTGTTAGAATGGCCCGATCTATGAATCTATGGTATTGGTTTTTTTTATTGATAATTGTTGAATGATGGAATGACTTGTCTGTAATAAACAGAGGTCCTCTTATTTATAATGTGAGAATGAATACAAAGAAAGAAAGAAGTAGTACAGGTAGTACAATACAGATAGTACAATGAGGGTAGTACAAATGTACAATACAAGTAGTACAATGAATCTAGATAAAAAATAAAATACGTAATATTCTCAACACTCCCCTCAAGTCGATGCATATATATCATGCATGCCCAACTTGGACAATATCATATGGAAGGATTTCCCTGGCAAGCCTTTGGTGAAGATGTCTGCAAGTTGGTCCTCTGATCTGACAAACAGAATCTCGATTTGTCCACTGTTCAGTTTCTCTTTGATGAAGTGATAGTCTACCTCAACATGTTTTGTCCTATCATGCTGAACCGGATCATTAACAATGCTAATGGCTGCTTGATTATCATAGAATAATTTCATGGACTGGCTATATATAACCTTCAAAATCTTTGAGTAGTCGTTGTAACCATAGTAGTTCACATATTCCATGCGTCATTGCTCTGTATTCTGCTTCTGCACTGAATCAGGCAACCACATTTTACTTCTTGCAGCATCAGGTTACCAGATTGCCACCAAAGAATGTGCAATAACCAGAGACAGACTTACGATTAGGACTTCCAGCCTAATCTGCTTCAGTATAAGCCTCCACTTGGATTTGTTTATTTGGTGAATCTAAAATGGCATATGCCTCCATTTTCAGAGGGTCATTAGGAGATAACAGGATTCCTCTTCCAGTGGCTGACTTTAGGTAGTGCAGTATCCGATAAACAGCCTCCATATGTGTAGAGTATGGGTCGTTCATAAACTGGCTTACCAAACTAACTGTGAATGCAATATCTGACCGTGAGTGGGCAAGATATATGAGTCTGCCAACAAATCTCTGATATCTTCCTTTATCTTCTGGTGTGCCTTCTTTTTCCCTTAGCTTGGTATTGGGATCGAGAGGAGTATCACAAGGTCGAGCCCCCAAGTAACCCTGTTTCTGAAAGAAGATCAAGAACATACTTCTTTTGAGACATATAGATGCCTTTTGCAGATCTGGCAACTTCAATCCCAAGAAAGTGCCTAAGTTTGTCAAGGTCTTTGATCTCAAACTCTTTCCCTAGAAATGCCTTTAGTTTCATGATTTCATCATTGTTATTGCCAACAATGATGATGTCATCTACATATACAAATAAGGCAGTAAAAGTATTAGGCAAATGTTTTATAAATAAAGTATGGTCAACATTGTTTTGAACATAGTCAAATGCTACCATAGCTTTATTAAATCTTCCAAATCATACTTTAAGGGATTGTTTTAGACCATAAAGAGATCGCTTCAACTTGCAGACTTTTCCTTGGCTTCTATCATCTGTGAAACCCGGTGGGCAGTCCATATAGACATCTTCAGTGAGTTCTCCATGAAGGAATGCATTTTTTACATCTAACTGTTGCAAGTCCGAGTTGTGATGTACAGCACAGGACAGTAAAACCCTAATGGTAGTCATTTTGGCCACTGGAGCAAAGTTTTCTTGGTAGTCAATCCCATATGTTTAGTAAATCCTCGTGCAACCAATCTAGCCTTGTACCGATCAATAGTCCCATCTGGTTTTTGTTTCACTATAAAGATCCACTTGCATCCTACTAGCCTTGATCCTGCAAGAAGTGGAACAAGATCTCATGTACCATTTTTCTTCAGAGCCCTCATTTCTTCCACCATTGCAGCTTTCCACCTTTCATCCACAATTGCATCCTGCCATTTCTGAGGAACAGACACAGAAGAAAGCGAAGACACAAAAGCACAGAAAGAAGGGGAAAGGGAGTCATAGGAAACATAATTGGAAATAGGATGTAGGGTGCAAGCCTTAGTGCCTTTTCGAAATGCAATTGGAAGATCAAGATCAGAAGGAGTAAGTTCTTTCCCAGAAGAAGACTCAGTGTACTCAGTTTCTGGATCCAGGGCTAGCAAAGAGACATGTGCAAAAGTGGTAGTAGCCTTTCCTTGCTTGTCTTTGGCACGGCTATAAACTTGCAGAGGTGGCTTAGTGGTTGGATACTCGAATGGTGCAGTTGTATTAACCACTTATTCTTGGACTATTTCTGGTACATCAGGTATATGCGGTATAAATTCATTAGGTATATCAGGTGCATCTTCAACTGTCTGTGTCTCCCCCTGTAGAGGAGCTGGATAATAGGAGAGATGCTCATGAAAAATGACATCTCTACCAACAAGGACCTGACGAGAGGGAAGATGATAACACTTGTATCCTTTCTGTGTTGCAGAATACCCTAAAAATATGCACTTTAATCCACGTGGATCAAGCTTGTCAGGGGAATGATGGTCACAAGCATAACAAAGGCAACCAAAGACGCTAGGAGGAAGAACAAAATCAGAATTTCCAAGTAAGATGTCCAAGGGAGCCTTATTGCCCAAAACTCGAGAAGGAAGGCGGTCGATCAGGGATGCTGCAGTAAGGACAACATCACTCTAGTATTGAGTGGAAACATGTCTCTCAAACATTAGTGCTCTAGCTGTTTCAAGTAGGTGGCAGTTCTTTCTTTCAGCGACTCCATTCTGAGCAGGAGTGTCCACACAACTTGTCTGATGAATTATCCCGTTATCATCCAAGTATTGCTGAAAAATCCTTCAAGATATTCCTTACCATTGTGACTACAGAGCATCTTCAACTAAGTTTGAAACTGCGTCTTGATCATATTGTGGAAATGGCGGAAGAATGCAAAGACCTTATTTTTTTTATGCATCAGATAGACCCATGTAGTATGAGTGTGACAATCAATAAAGGTGACAAACCACCTATGACCAGAAATAAAGGTAGTACGTATTGGACCCCAAACATCAGAATGGACTAAATCAAAGATACAAGGACTTCTCGAACAAAAGGTAAATAAGAAATACAAGCCTGTTTGGCCAAAACACAGGCCTCACATAATAACTCTTCTTTATCACATTGTTTAAATAATTTTGGAAAAAAATGAAATTGAACAGCAGAAGAGGGATGCCCAAGACGGCGGTGCCACTGCTGAAAGGTACTGATTGCGGAATGGGAGGAAGGTGTTGAACGACCATTGTTAAGCAACTACAGGCCACCATGCACACTACCATGTCCAATCGTCTCCCCCTTTTCCAGATCCTGAATCACATAATAGGTAGGAAAAAAATGTTACTTTACAATTTAAAGACTTTGTAAGACTACTAATAAAGAGTAAATTTGTGGACAAATTAGGAACATGTAGAACGGAATTCAAATCAAGAGAGGAAGAACAGTGGATGGATCCATTTCTAAATATAGGAGAAAGGGATCCATCAGCGACCTTCACAGTATTATGTCCAGAAAAAGGAGAGAATAAATAAAAGGACTCAGAGTAACCAATTTATGTGATCAATGGCTAGTATCTATAACCCAAGGGCTAGAAACAGAGAAAGCACAATGACCATCATGAGAAATACCTGACTGAATAAAAATAGAACCTGGATTGGTAAATGCAGCGCAGGAGGCGGTCGAAGGAGATTCCGGAGAGTCTGAAGTTCTTGTGCAGAGAGTTGTGGTAGAGGACCAGTAGGAGGACTTGCTTCAGTTTGATGTGCCTGAGGTGCGTGAGAGGACTTTGCCTTGTGCATACCTTTTTCCAGGCATTTTGCTTCAAAATCTACCGGCTTGCCATCAAGCTTCCAACATGTATCTTTGGTGTGCCAGAGCTTGCTACAATACGCACATTTGATAGCATCACGGGAAACAGGAGAACTCTTGTATGTTTGAGTATTTGCCTGGAGATTTGCCTGGAGAGCAGACCTATCCGAAATAAAAGGGGACAACATTGTTATTCGTCATTAGTCCTCTAACTGTACCATGGAATAGGCCTGTTCGAGGGTGGGGAAAGGGTCCCTGCTGAGAATCTGTGAGCGGATGGGATCAAGCTCCACATCTCCACATTTAGTCCTGCCAGAAAAGTATAAACCCTGTATTTCTCTTCTCTTTTGTGAAATAAGGTAGCATCTTCTTCACATTTAGCATAAATAGAATTATAAAAATCAATTGTTTACCAATAGCTCCTCAACTTAATAAAATATTGGGATACAGCCAATTCTTTTTGGATAGTTTCATGAACACTTTTTTGAATGGCATAAATTAAAGCAGCATTCCCAACTTGGGAATAGGTGTCCTTAGTAAACTTCCAAATTTGTCCAGCAGTATCCAATAACAAATAGCCCTCGGCTATAGTGGGTTGCATGGAATTGAAGAGATATTGCATTACCAATGAATTTTCAACATGCCATTTCTTCAAAACAATGTCCTTAGTCGGAGGTTTTTCCTTGGTGCCGGTGAAATAGCTATAATTGAGAGTTGGGTGGCCCGAGACCACATTAGGTAATTACCACCATCAAGTTTAGTGGTATTAGTGGGAACAATGAGATTGTCCATTTTAAAACTCTCTATCCCAGAAGAGGTTACTTCGGATGTCATCCTTGAGTTGTGTATTCAAGAACAGACACCCAAAAACAATATGAACAGCCTCCCTATTTGGTTATAGCACAATATATGGAGATCAAAGTAGAAATATCACTTGTTAGATATCCTAACTTGTCCCATGTGCAACATAATATATGAAAATCAATTCTAGTTTGCATCCCCTTTTTTGCTTATTGGGGTAAACTTAGAAACTCATTGATATCTGACCAAACTGAACCATATTATTAATATCCAGATTGATGAAAAAAATTGATTTCCAATAAAGAGAACAAAAAAATGATTCGTAATGAGGGATAAAAGGAAGGGCAGTACCTATATCATTGTATGATTCCCTCTCTGGTTGCTGCCCTTAGTGGGGAGAAAAAAAAAACAAAAGGAAAAAAAAAAAGAAAAAAAAGGAAAGTCAGTGGTCGGCGGTAGTGGGCTGGCAGATGGCGGTGGTGAAGCGGCAGAGGGATCTGGCGGTAGAGCTAACTTGATTCTGATACCATGTTGAATGATGGAATGACTTGTCTGTAATAAACAGAGGTCCTCTTATTTATAATGTGAGAATGAATACAGAGAAAGAAAGAGATAGTACAAGTAGTACAATACAGGTAGTACAATGAGGGTAGTACAATGAGGGTAGTACAAATGTACAATACAGGTAGTACAATGAATGTAGACAAAAAATGAAATACGTAATATTCTCAACAATAATTTATTTATTGGAATTTCTATTTGAAAAAATTGATTTTCCTACAACTATTTTTTTTTTTTAAATATGAGTAACATATGTTGTATGGACTTTAATTAAGTATATGTTAGACATAAGAGGCCGATCTACAATGTGATGATAGTGTCTACACGTGGCCTGTCAGCGACTATCAGAAGAACTCAGTTGGGAGTAGTATGTCGTGGGACGCATATGCGCTGCAATCAGAGGAGCATTATGTCATCAGTGGTACAAAGCTCATGGTTCAGATGTACCACGAAGCTCAACGAGGAATTGATTGGGGAGACTTTCAAGTATATTAATTTTAAATGAATGCTTTTATTGTTTTAATTCCATAATTTCATTATCAATACATATATTATTGTTAGATGATGTTAATTCTTCATAGTTAGGACAATGTGGCTTAGTTTTCTAGGGACATTGGCATTTAGCATTTACAGCATACTAGCAAACTTGGGTCCACACCACATGTAATTATTTTCGATGCCTTTTTTTCAAACTAACATGTGAAATAGGTGTAAAAAGGATTAAATAGGCTACACAAAAAAATATATAAAAAAATAAAAAAAAATAAAAAAAATCAGTTCTGGGCCTCGAAACCATGGAGTCAAGGTTTCCCAAACAAAATACCAAGTTTCGACCGAGTTTCGGTCGAAACCCGAGGGCTCTTTCTACTACCTACACCTGATGCAAGTTCTACTACCTCTACTAGCTACACCAAATGCAGCCTCTACTACCTACACCTGTTGCAACCTCTACTGCCTCTTCGGTCATATTGGAGATACCACTATAACACTATTGCTGCTCCTGCTATTGCTGATGCTATTTCTATTTGGTTCACAGTAACCTACATTGTCCTGCTATTACTGCGTGGTTTACAACGACCTATACTGTGCTACTGTTGCCGCTTGATTCACAGTGACCTATATTGTGCTATTGTTGCTGCTTGGTTCACAGTAATCTATATTGTACTACTTTATTACCACTGCTGTTACTGTTGTTTAGTTGATACATCGGTTCATAGTAAAGCTTATGCTAATGTTGCTGCTTAATTCACGGTAACCTATACTGTGTTGCTTTACTATTACTGCTACTACTGTTGATTCATTGTTTCAAACTAAAGCTCTCGTTGTTACTGCTGCTTCCGTTGCTACATTGTTTCAAGTTAAAGCTCTAACATTCCCCTGTGCTCCAGCTTGAGGGGGGGTGTTAAGATATAGGGGTTGTTATTGTAAAGGAATGGGCCCACTTAACTTAGGCCCATTCCCCCTTAGTTATAATGTAAGTAATGGCCTAGATTAGCAAGCCCATTACCGATTGGCTTTATTTTGTTATGTTTGTAGTAGGCCTAATCATAAAGGCTCATTACCGGTTGTCTTAAGTAGACTAGGAATTGGTCTTGTTGACGATCTTTCTACCTAGTTGGATTGTAACTAGAAGACTAGAGAGTCCTAAGTCCTGTTTTTGCTCTCTTCTGTTTTCCATATATATAACAGTAGGAGAAGGGATCATTAAAACATATTGTCTCCTTCCCTCTCTCTCTCTCTCACGGTTCTGTGCTTGGGTAGCCTTCCTTTTCTATTTTGTTACATACTCTTCAAGTAGTATAACCAAAATACGAAAAAGTACACAACAAGTCCAACTATAAAGTAATTAAAACTCAAGCTTGGCCTCTGTAGGCATAGGCATCATAGGAACAGCCAACACCATGAGTCTCATAAGTTGGATCTTCCACATCCTCATTGTAACCCTTTACAACGTACGGAGCATCCACATAATTGGCTACAATATAATCTATATCAAAATCTGAAATGAAACACTTACATGGGGGAGTGAGCTTCACCAAGCTTAGTGAGACGATTGGGAACATGCAAGCAAGCAATAATAGGCCCCTTCCTAGCATCTCAGTTATGGACACATCAACATCATCCGAGACATCATCCCAACTCCAAAACATAAACCTTGGCACGAAGGGAAGGTATTACGGGACCATGTCTGACACTCCCAACTTCAAAAAATAGACCTTGGCATGAAGGGAGGTATCGAGCCCATGTCAAGACCATGTCCGACACACTTCCAACACCAGAAGAAACCTTGGCCAAGAAAGAAGGCATCACATCCATGTCCATACCCTATATAATGGGCCCATGCCAACACGTAACCCCCTGTTAAGAGGTGTGCAGTCACATGGAAATATACACCTAGCCACATACAATTCTACATGCCAATACAAATCCATGAGTTGCATACCTGTGGGAACCACAGTATCGGCCTCCACCATCGGCCACCACCATATCCCACAAGTGTACTGTAAGGAGTAAACAGGGCTCACACAGCAATCATGGTGCTAGAACAAACCTCGGTCATACCAGACTCCACACGAGCTAAGTAAACATCCAACATATAATATCAATCAATAGTAAAAAGAAATAATAATGCAATGCATAACAGTGGCAAAGCAGTTATTAGATGGCATGAAAGCAATCAGATAATGCATGTATATTCACATATGACAATTATATAAATATTTCATAAAAGTCAAGGCAAACGCACTCACCTTGACGGTGTTCGAGATTTGTACGTAAATTCTCCCGTGAAATTACCCAATAAGTTTACCTAAACATGTTGTATTTGAGTAATTATTAGCAATTGCACATAGGGGTGAAAGTTTTACCCTGACGGCCCGAGCCCACCCAGAACTGCCCTGAACCCGGTCAGGGCCTAACCCGGCCCGTACCCTGAAAAGGCCCAATCAGGGTACAGGGTATTTTTTACCCTATTAGGGAAAGGGCAGGTTAGGTTTATATATATATATCCTAATCTTATCTCCCCAACTCCATTCGTCTCTCACTCTCTCTTTCTCCTAGCAGCAGCAGCACTGTGCAAGGAGCCACTCAACGTCTCAGCCCCATCGACCATCATGAGTTTTCTTCTTCCTCTTCGGCGACAGCCTGACTTCTTCTTCTTCTTCTTCTTCTCCTCTCTCTCTCTCTCTCTCTCTCTCTTTGAATCATCTATCTTCGTTAAGTCTGATTTTTTTTTTTTCAAACCATTCTGTTCTACAGTACTAACGCCTGTAGAGTATCATGTGGCTTAGTTTGAAGATTAACGAAGGGAATTTTGCTATGATTCGAAAATAGAAATTGATATCTAACATTTGTAGAGGAACCTATAGATTCTGTTTCAATTTTTTTGTCTTGGAGGGGATTAATGATGTTATTCCTCTGATCTTTGCATTGTAATGGCTTCAGCTTGAAGTATCGCTTGTTTTACAGTTTCTTGGGTGGGTTCGGTAGTGGGGACTAGTGGAGGGGCTTTGAGTGGTTCGAGTGTTTTTGTGCGTGGTCCAAGAGCTTGGAAGGGCGATCCTGCAACCGGTAGTTCCAAGAATTTTACTGCTGGTAGTTCCAAGAGTTTTGAGTCTGTCACTGGTAAGCACTATGATTTTTGATTTAGTGTTCAATGATTTCGTTAAATTGTGAATTGAATTTGCTTTTTCCCTATCAATGTGCTTTTGGATGCACTGACATAATGTTCGGCATTTTTATTTTATTTTTTTCTTTTTATTCACTTCATGATCTCTGATAAGCACTTTGTTTTCTATTGAAACATGAAAATATTTGTTTTCTATTGAAACATGAAAATATTTCTGTTATTGATCGATGCTTTGCTGTTCCTTTTAGCCAGTTATTGTTTTTTTTCTATTAGAAAGCACTTTAACTTTCAAGACTAGAATTTAAGGAAATTATTATATTTTTTGAAATGCTTTTGTGATTGATTAGGATGCTAATTATTTGATGAAATGTGATTGAAATTTTTAGGGTAAATCAGGGTAAACTAGACCCTGATTTAGGGTCAATCAGGGTAAATCCAGCCCGGCCCAGCCCAATCAGGGTAAATCAGGGTAGAGTAGGGTTAGGTAGTACCCTGCCAGGGTAGGGTAAGGGTTGAGGTTATGTACTACCCTGAGAGGGTAGGGTAGGGTTTGGGTTAACATGAAAATTTCTTGGGTAGGGTAGGGTTTGCAGATACCCGGCCCAACCCGACCCTGTTTCACCCCTAATTGCACAATATGTTAAAAGTCAAAGTACAAGCTCCATTCTGCTGGTCTAGGGTTTGATCCTATTCTTCAATCAGGCTATTCAATAGGGTTAATCGAAGATCGCCCCGTAGAATATAGAATGACTACGGGTTGCTAAAGCATCGAGATCATTCTAATAAATACCCTCTACTGGATCCAGGCTGCAAACTGAGGGTGCAGACGGTAACATCTGAAATCCCTAATAGGTCATTTGGGTGGCTACAAGTTGATGTTACCAGTTACCGGCTGTGACTGGTAGGGTCAGTTGGTAGACCGTAGATCTTGACAGACCATACTAGAGGCTACCGGATGATACTACCTGACGTGGGATTTGCAACCGGTAGGTGCATCCGGTACGTAGTTTTCCCAAACCGAGAAATTTATCTTACATCTGATCTTGTTGGCATCTCTTCCTCGCTTCTATGATCTTCCCAACTTGGTGGGGAACATGACAGCATTCGTTTAAGGGTCTCTAGGTACTCTAAGATCACACATTCGATAGATTTAATGTCTCCTTCACCATTCTCTCCCCCTCCTTCAATGCAATCCATCAGAATTCTCTCTCTTACCTTGTCCATTAATGACTTTACGAGATCAGGGAGCTCACACAATCAGGATGAGTTATCTCCATGGAATAATAGAATCAAATCAGTACAAACAAAAGAATGGTTAGAACCATATTTCTAAATCTCGGCGAGATCTCAACTAAATCTCGGAAATCTTGACCTCTTCGAGATCACAAAATCTTGGAAATCTCGACCTTTATATGTTCAAAAAAGGTAGTGTCTCGGTGAGATTTTCGAGATTTCGTCGAGATCTCGAAAATCAAATCTCGAAAATCTCAGAAATCTCGAACCTCACCAAGACAAGGTTCAGATCCAAGATTTAAAACCTTGGTTATAACCTCGCCTTAAGATCAAAATCGAAACTTTTCAATGGTTCTCTATAGTATGGGAAGTCCTCTAATGGTGGTTTCTTCCAAAAACTCTTTTTATGATTGGAGTTCAGCCCTCCTCTACAGATCCGAAATTGGCTTTCTAAACTCTCGCTTTTCTCTCTTCCTCAAGAATTATGGTCTTCCTATGATGATCAAGATCTAATGGGAAGTGGGAAACATGAAGAGAAAGGAGGCCTCCATGGTTTGGTAACTTGGGCAGGGTTTTACCCCAATTGCCACTTGGTAATCTCCTGGGAACTGGAGAGAGATCTCCATCTCCCATCTAAATCACCTCCCTAATCCTACTCAAACTCTTCCCTATCTTCTCTGTGCCTTTCATATTTCCACCAAACATCTAAGATCATGCAGACTTGCTCCTTAAGTCTTGCCCCTTCTATCCTGTATGCCACATGGCAAGTTACTGCAAAGTGGCTAGGCAAAATACCAAAAATTAGAACAAAAGTCTCCTCCTTTATGTTTACGGAGGTTTGATCCCATGACCTCCACTAGGCCCACACTTAATTTCACCACTAGACTAATCGATCAACACTTGTTATTAGACCCAATTTTAATTAATATAATTGTGAATCCACATGGTTTAATATAATGTACACGAAATCCGTACTTGACCAGGTGGGTCCTACTGCAGATGGGACCAGGCTTCTGCTCTGATTGCCTACCAGCTGATGGTGCTGGCTGCAAGCTGCATACAAACTGCAGGGTTTTCCCTGACTTTCCCCCATTTGCCCCGTCAACCTTCATGGCCATAAGGGCCTTCATCTCTGGGTCATGTACATGCTATAACCAAGACTCATACTCTATGGTAGGGTGTACTTACAATGTAACAGTTTGGGTAGTCTCACTGGACTAAGCTGGCTCCGAGTCCATGGTGTCTGCAATGGTAAGGCCCGTCATCGAACAAATCCAAATTAGTTTGGGATTTTAGGTACGGGTCTTACAAATATATTTCTAAGATTTTTGTTGCTCTACCTGGGGAGAGGCCAGCTAACATTTATAAGGGCATATAATCTTGCAATAGCAAGCACATAAATCAAGAAGACAGAAAAATTGGTGACTTTTAAAACTAGATCAAGCTTTCTTCCTTTTCATTTTTTCCTGACTACCACAAGGAAGGTGGAACACTGAAACATGTAAAATACAGTAAGATTTTCCCAGGAAAGAAATTAACCACACAACACGCATTAAATGTTTTAGATGTCCGTATTAAAAGATGGAAAAGAATGAAAAGAGGATTGGTTGCCAAGAACTAGAATAATAGACGGAGGAGCCTAAAACAGATTAATGGATGATGTTCTATGATAAAAAGGTTCCAGGAAAATCCAGACTGAAACAGAATATACAAAACTAAGTATTAGAAAAATAGTAGGTAATATCAATGACCAAGAAATACACCAAAGCGACCATGAAAGATCGAAATTGGAGAGGATGTAGATCACATAATTAGACCTGGCTTGATTAAGTGGAGAGGTGCTTCAAAGTTGTTAGGTGAAGTGCATAAAAAAAATTGAAATGGAAATATTTATAAGGCTTAAACAGAATTCTGGCAATGAGTGCAGTTTAGGTGCAGATGTTGGGAAGGTTGAGAGAAAGAGTAGAAAGGATAGAATACTAATTGAATCAAGTTACTTACAGGAACCTGAGACGAGAGATTATGCAATTTTAAGGTGTTAAAAGGACAAAGAGAACATAAAATATTATTTGAATCAAGTTCAAGAAAAATACATGAGTTCCTATTATTTTAATCGAAGGTATGAGCCTAGTTAGACTGACAAAAGTAAACTAGGTTCCATATCACCAACCTCAAAGTAACGGGCATGAGGCTTAATTTTGTTGAATTGGGTAGGTCTGCTTTTAAAATAGAGCAACCAAAAGGAGAACAATTTCCAGCATCACCAGTGAAATCAGTGAAAAGGGACTTGATCATACTTTCAAGCACAAGATATAAAAAGCTCTGATATTCATACCATCCGAGCAAAGCAAAAAAAAATGGCATTACTGAAAAATTAAGTTATCCCAACCCTGGGAAAGAACTCCCTGACATAATGAAAAGTAGTCTGGATTCACCCAAAAAAAAAGTAGTCTGGAAAACAAGCAACCTTTTCGTGTATAAAGACGAACAAGAAGCCTCTGACTATCATCTGAAAGTGAAGTAAAAGATTCTGTAAACAGAATACAAATACCACCTGTTAGAAATGCTGAAGGAAGTCAAATGGTGAAGCAGCAGTATATATGTTGTTCACCCATAATACCTAGAAATAGTCTTTCATCGTCCAAGAAAAGGTGGGAATTAGAGTTTAAAACCTCATGAATTATGATAGAAAAGTTCTGCTGATATCTTGTCATGTTGGGGGGAAATTTTTTTGTATATTCAACAACACGAACAACACTTTCCCATAAGGACTGAAAACACTGCCAATCATTGTATTCTTTTTCATTATGTGGCATCATTTCTTGGCAAACAATCTGAATTGGAACAGCGTCAAAAGAATGTTTTGGAAGAGACATCACAGTTCCCTGAAAAACAATCCCACATGTGAAGTCAGTCAGAACTCAAAAGACAGCAAATTTAATAGTGCATTTTACATCTTAAGATTATAATAGGAAAGCAATCCAAATGAAAGTGTGTCAAAAAGAAGAAGAAACATGCTGGTTTAGTATGGTGTTGATTCAGATCGATTTTCCCTAACATACCAGCGTGGAAGGAAGAAGAAACATGCTGGTTTGTTAGTCTGTGGTTCGGCTAGACCAGATTCTGGTCTGGTTTGGTTCACTACTTTAGTCCAGCCTGGGTGGTCCTATAGTTATGATCTTTACTTTTTGTACTGTTCTAAAAGGATGGAGTAGTTAGTAAGAGTGCAGCCCAACAGATTTACTTTAGATTTTTATAGGATCCTAATTTTATGAGAAAACACAAAAATCTAGGAAATCCCATGCATCAAGGTCAGATCTCTGTCTTCTTTTCATCCCTGCACATACTAGTTTCAATGTTACTGTTACTCTCTAACTTGCTTTGCTGTTAACTACTCTTAGTTTTCAACTCTACTATCAGATCAGGTTCTAGTGTTGTATCAACTCCTCCGTCCACCAATCACAACTCTGTTTGCTGTTCTCTGCCTGTACTTTGATGCTGTTATAGCACTACTGCTTCCATTACTTTCTATTTTCTGCTAATTTTTTATTTCTGGTTTACTTGCTAATTCTGTTCAGCCTTGCTACTAATAGTCTTTGTTCCTGTTTTGAAATCCACTTGCTATTCTTGGGAGTTAAGTCACTACTGCTGTTAGTTAATCTGAGTTTCAATTTTGAGCTAGCAGCTATTTTAGAAATTCTTGGATAATTCCAGTTCTGAGAGATGGATTAACTTCAGATTTGCTTAACTGTCCTGCAATCCCAAATTCCCAATAGACCATAGTTCGAAATCTCGGTTCTCGAGGGTGTCTCGACCCTTGAGAAAACCGAGATTTCCGAGACCGAGATCTCTCGGTCGAGATCGAGATCTCGGTCGCGAGAACCTGCCGAAACTCCCAGAGGGTAAAAATGGGAGTTTCGACATGTTTTTTTATGGTTTAAGCCATTTTTTGATGTTTTAAGTCCATTTTAGAGCCATTTTAAGGCTATATATTGCAGGAAAATACTTATTCAACATATATAAACACATTTGAAGCATAAAAAGTAATCACATTATTGAAAAATCATACATTCATAAATCATAAATCCCACAAAATGACATAATTTACAAGTACTCATTATATGAAAGACTTAAATACTCAAAATGAAATAATACATTCCCATTAGTCCATCCCAATGTCTAATCATATGTAGAGTGGTGTGCAGGTTCCATCTGATCAGATTGACTTTGCTGAAGAAAATATATCTCGGTCTGATAAACAAAATCCTGCCACGACATCCTTCGGCTATAGAAGGTCTGGTGGTCTTCCACATATTTCTTATACACATGATCCGGGAAGTTTCTAAAGATACCCAACTTTGGATACAATTCACTATAATATAGAGTAAAGTGAGCATATATTGGCTAGTGTGGGGGCATGGTTCTTTGCAAATTTGGGACTGAAAAGAGATTGTCCACAAAGTTTGAGCCAGTCTGTGATGTAGCATTACTAGTATCAGCGGAATAATCATATGCACTTCCCATCATGTGGTCATCATCACCGAAATAAAAACCGTATGCCGAAGTAGTGCCAAATCCATGAGCACTCCACTGCCCCTGCTCTTGTCCCCTGCTACCCTCAATGCTCAGTCCTCCAAAATTTGTAGACATGCTATCAATTTCAACATCAGGCATAATATCAGGATTAGGAACGATGTCAAAGAAACGATCTTCTTCTTCTTCCACTGGTTGCAAAGGGCGTTCCCGTTGACGAGACCTACGTGTATACCCAGTCGTAGGCCGTAATGAAGATGCGCGTCCACCATGATCTGGATCCTGTGTAACGTGTGTATACAGACTCTCACCGATCCATCTAATAATGGGTACAGTCGGTCTAGGATCACCACCACCACCCTCATCACCACCACCACTACCATCATCACCATTACTATCAGAAATTGACCAGCCACTTTGATCCATTGTATCATCATCGCCTTCTGAGTCACTACCCAGACAAGCCGGGGGTCAAACGGTCAAGCGATCGTGGCGTGTACACGACCCTCATCCGAGGACATAAACCGCTCGAGATTAGAACCCATCGGAGCAGACACAGTGGGGTCGGGCATCCCACTATCACTGGAACTGCTGTCTCTCACCCATTCCACATAGGGATCCTCTTCATCTGAAGATAGTTGGAAGACGTCGGCTAGCTCGATCAGCTCTTGTTCATTTCTTTGTTCAAATTTCAGGCATTATACCCTCAGTTTCATGTTGTAATGGGCGTAGACCAAGTCATTTAGCCGTTGAGATCCCAATTTATTCCGCCTCTTTGAATGGACAAGGGAGAAAGTACTCCAATTTCGCTCACACCCAGATGCGGAACATGTCTAAGATAGGACTTTGATTGTTATTCTCCTCAACTCAGCTGCATGCTCGCCATACAACAACCACCACTCAGCTGCACAAGATGAAGAACACATTTTCTAAATAAGATATGTTACTTGAAAATTTTAATTTCCATAATTCCATACCAGGATCGGTCTTATCTCATCCAGCCACTACAGCGGGAGTTCCAAAACTCTCAAGAGCATCTCTGAACGTTTTCATCTACACCTATTTCAAAATTTATAACCATTAGCCATTGTAATATGTGGATATTCAAATAAGTCGACACTTAAACCATACAACTCACCTCCAGATTGATTGACCAGTGCTTGTACAGTATAATCTAGCACCAATTTTGCCACAACATCTTTTACCGCACCGATAAGGTCAGAATTGAGCCCAAGCACATGTGAATATTGGTACTTGGGGTTTAAATAGTATGCTGCAAAATATGAGTCGCCAGATTAAAATAGAGTACCAACTATTAAGTGGAACTAAATTAAAGACATTATTAAATATACTCACTGACCTTTTATGCAATGGGTGCATCAAATGACTCTCCCATCGATCTTTGATAATCTTCACAAAATATTTGTTTCCACGTGGAAGCACGTTTTTATACATTCCTTCAACATACCCATGGCAAAGCATATAAATGTGGCATGGTGGGGTCGGAATCTTGTATCCACTAATTTCAGCACCTTCACCATTGGCTCCGAATTTTGACTACATCCTTCGAGTGTTCTCCAAAATTCCTTTGAAGCTATAGTAGTGCTGCCCGAACCCAGGAGAGTTGGACTCCCTCCACCCAAACCAGTCCTCGGAAAGCAAACATCGATCCGGAGGCCTACCATCTTTGCCTGAAAGCTCTTTAGTGCCATGTAGTTGGTAGCAAAACGGCACGCCCCCTTTTAAACCTTGGTTCAAAGAATAGTCATGGTTGTATACAAATGTTGTCACTTGGCGTGCTTGTTCAACCACTTGCTTTACTTTTTGAATCTTGTCCATGTCCTTCAACATCAAGTCAATGCAATGGGCAGCACATAGAGTCCAAAAAAGATTATAGTTGGCCATCATCATCTCTCTTGCCTTCTTGTAGTTGCTGCAATTGTCTGTCACAATTTGCACCACATTTGTAGCACCAACTTCGTCCACCACTGTCTGTAGCAATCCATAAATGTAGTTAGCATCTTTTGTGCATGCGGATGCATCCACGGACTTCAAGAATGATGTCTTCCCATCGCCGTAGACCATGAAGTTGATGATGGACTTTCTAAGTGGGACCAGGTCCAACCATCACATTATAGTGAACCCATATGCACCCCAATTATTCTTTAACCCTTCTATCCATACTTCTAACTCTTTTTTAATTCTTGGGAGATAGACATTCATCACTTCATATAGAGTGGGGGCTTTAACATCAGGACCAGCCTGAGCAACTGCATCAAAGAAAGGCTGATAGTATGGGTCACCACTGGCATTTGCTGGGATACTATTATAAATGGACCACCTAGCAAAGGCATCCCCAATAAATTCTTTTGTACCCTTTCAGTTCCACATACTCTTCAATCTCTTCTGTTTGGGTGCCAGCCTTTCTAAAAACTGTTGGATCCTGCTGTAAAATCTCTACATAATCCTCATCCCTAGCAGTAGGTGGTGGTGTCTGGGGTTGTGCTCTAGTAGTTTTTGATCTTCTAAACATAGAAACCAACCCTCCCTTACTCCGTGTTTGTGGTTCTTCAGGCTGCTGAAATGATTTACTACCACCTGACCCTAAGGCTCTTTGCCTCAACCTTTCCATTTCCATCTCATGGCTGACTTTACTAGCCATTGTTGCCCGTCTCAAATCTCTGGCTTCTTCCTCAGTCAAACCCCTGGTATCTAGGCCATCATCATCTGAACTATCATCATCCAAACCACGCACTGTACCTCGGATTGCCTCCTCAAATTGTTGTTTACTTTTTTCTTTCTCTGCCCTTCTCTACTGGCCTCCCTTCATCTGTGCAGTTATGGCCCTGGTAATCTCCACAGGAACTATAGCACACTTTGCCACGTCTGTAGAAGTCTCACTCAAGTGTTGTTTAAGTCTGATAATCCCACCAGACATAAGCTTCTTCCCACAGAATTTGCATTGGGTCTTCTTTCTATCACCGTCAATGGCGGTACAATACTGTCAAGCCATGTCAGTACGACCAGCATCACTACCTCCCTCACGAAAACCCGAAGCAGCCATAATATTTAAAACGAGACACTGTTACATAAGATGATAAATAGAGAAATTTAAATCAATAGATTTACATTAATAAAACTTAAAATTGAAATATATAAAAGCATCAAATATGCGAATACAACTCAAAACACATTGAAATTACTTTTCAAAATTTTAAAACTATGTTACAAGACAACAGAATATTTTTCTTAATTTTCCATAATTATTTAGATATTATTAATAATTTTGGATATTAAATAAAAATAATTTATTTTTCAAAAAATATAATCCGACAACATGAAACCGTTAATTGGTCAATGATGTTCAACATATATTATTTTGAACACCAATAGATAATATTCATATTTTCTTTACTAATTTTTTATTGCTGGAAAATAGAATTTATTAATAAAAAATTCATAAAAATAAAAATATGTACAGAAAAAAAAACTGAAACCGTGACCGCGTAGATCGGCCAACGATGTTCAACATATATTATTTTGAACACCAGTAGATAAGTATTAATATTTTTTTATTAATTTTTTATTACTGGAAAATAGGATTTATTAATAAAAAATTCATAAAAATAAAAATATGTCTGAAAAAAAAAAACAAAACCGTGATCGCAGATCGGCCAACGATGTTCAACATATATTATTTTGAACACCAGTAGATAAGTATTAATATTTTTTATTAATTTTTTATTGCTGAAAAATAGGATTTATTAATAAAAAAATTCATAAAAATAAAAATATGTACAGAAAAAAAAAAACTGAAACCGTGACCGCGTAGATCAGCCAACAATGTTCAACATATATTATTTTGAACACCAGTAGATAAGTATTAATATTTTTTTTATTAATTTTTTATTGCTGGAAAATAGGATTTATTAATAAAAAATTCATAAAAATAAAAATATGTACAGAAAAAAAAAACTGAAACCGTAACAACGCAGATCAGCCAACGATGTTCAACATATATTATTTTGAACACCAGTAGATAAGTATTAATATTTTTTTATTAATTTTGTATTGCTGAAAAATAGGATTTATTGATAAAAAATTCATAAAAATAAAAATATGTACAGAAAAAAAAAACTGAAACCGTGACCGCGTAGATCGGCCAACGGTGTTCAACATATATTATTTTGAAAGTAAACTGATTAATATTTAAGAAATGTATTTTTTTTTTAAATAAAATAAATATATTTATATATATACAGAAAAAAAAATGAAACTGTGGCCGCGTAGATCGGCCAACGGTGTTCATCATATAATATTTTCAACACCATCTAATTAATATTTATCATATTTTTTAAATTTTTAATTGCTGAAAAATGCATTTTTTTAACAGAAAATCAAAATACAAAATATATATGCAAGAAAATAATTTCGAAAGGATGAGGTTGTAGATCGGCCTAATGACTCTCACATATATAAATTTCATGATGAACCAACATGTATTGAACATATTCATGTAAAAAAGTAAGTTTTAAGGGAAAAAACCATACCTCAAACCTTAGATTTGCAAAGAATAGGTCAAAATGAGCCTCCAACAGCACTTTGATGGAGAGATTTGCAAAAAACAGAGGTTTTTGAACCTTAGATGCAAAGTTGGAGAAGAAGGAATGGAAGAGAAGAAGAAAACAGAAGGAAATTCAAAGAAAAAATGAGTCTCGGTCGAGATCTCGACCGAGACTCTTATTTATAACTTGAACCAGTTCGAAACTGGTCGAGACTGGTCGAGATCCAGTAGAGACCCAGTTTTGAACAAGTTTCTCGTCTCGACCCTTTTGAGACTACCGAGAAGGTCGAGACCGAGAAGGTCGAGATCTCGGTCTCAACCCTTCTCGGTCGAGTTTTAAAACTATGCAATAGACCACTCGGCCTAGACTTAGACCTGATCTGATCCTTATTGGACTGGCTATTGGTTTTCTCCAGCTTTGGCTTTATCCTTGACCTGTGATTCTAGAAACCACTTTGGTTTCTAAACCCTAATCCTTGAGTGATTAGAAACCCATTAGGTATAGAGATCAAAATTTGCAACATTGTCCAGAATAGGAGACACGAATTACTTATCAAAATTGACTCCAAATAATATTATAAGCCAAGAATACAGTTGTTTTGCCAAATTAAGAGTAGTTTAAGCAAAAAGAACTTCAAAAAAAAGTATTGTTGGTACTCCCCCCCACCCCCCAAAAGTGTTATCCCCACATCAAATGTGCTCCACATTAAAAGGAGAGAGCATCCTGCACAAGACCCAGATTATAACACCAAGAGTTCCAAACTTCCACTCTTCAAATGTATAGGAAACACATGTACTCATGACTCCATTTACCAAATAACTCTATACAGAGTGAGAAACTGAGAAACATATAAAAATGACAGCTTCTATTTATTACTAGATCTAATAGCACGCATAGATAAAGAAGGACCATAGATAGGATTAATACCTATTGTTGCCAGTAAATACTAATGAATTAGGGCTACCAATAAAATATTTTTAAGAGAAGATAAAACTAATTTGATAAGCATGTAAACAATATGCAGGACAAAAATTTAGCTCGCATTTTCAATCCAGATGAACCTCTCAGGTAAAGTATCCAGCATTCCGATGGAAACTATGATTCTCAATGATCATTCAAAGATTTGCATACCTCAAAGTTCACACAGTACTTTTCAATCAGAGGAGAAAGATACTGAGCCAATGCTCGAGGAAGAAAACCAAGCATTTTACCACGTTCAGAATCCATAGAGACAACCTGATAAAAAAATATGATTGCAAGACAAATTCAACCAAATTTAAGTAAAAACATAAACTCAAAACAAAGTTGCCAAGGTAAAATCATAATTAACCTTGATAGCATTGGGATCTTTAGGATTATTGGGATCCCTAGAAAGAAAGATGCTAGCTCCTTGCTTTAACTCAACTTCATCACTGAACCTACGGCCGACAATATAAGTCTCAAGAGTTGCCCCCGATATGTCATCTTTAAAGGTACCCATGGTAAGCTGATGCATCTTAAGATTACAGACAAAGGGAGGAGGAGGAGGTTCGTCCACCTTGTTGTCAAAAATTCCTTCCTTGGTTAGGTTCTCTTCCAAAACCGCTATACAAGTTTCTCTATTGGATGGTAAATCCAGAGGCAACAAGAATTGATTTCTCCTATTATCTTCAGTGGCATCAAATTGAGGCAAAGTAGAGGTGTTACACAGAGGACTGCCCTCCAGATTCCTACGTGTTGAGTTGGACTCCAAATTACTGGATTCATCAGAATGAATTTTATCTTTTGATCGGGAGGAAAACATTAACTCAAGAAGTGTTCGCTGGGTCAATTTACGTTTGGTTCCTCTGGATAAACATGTATCTGCAAATCAAGTGAAACCATAAACATCTAAACACATAATTAAACAAAAAAAACAAAAACAAAAAAAAAGGGAACAAAAAGTGCAACCAAAGCTAGCAGTATAAAGTTGGAATCTGGCAGACCCATCACCCAAGTTCATGTAACCAAAGCTTGCAGTATAAAGTTGTAGTGGGGCAGACCCATCACCCAAGTTCATATATCATTTATTTATTGAACAAAAAAGAGAAACAATCTCCTCGACAAACAATAATAGTTCTGTTGGGAGTAATCCTTAAGTCCAGAACCTTAACTACCTTATATACTTGAAGAGTCCCTTCATTTAATAGTTCGAACTTTGAGATGAAAACTTAACATGATATCAAAGCTCCAGGTTCTCTCCTTCTGGTCACCGAAAAAAAGGGACTGTATGTCACGTGTAGTGCCACCCAAAAAGGGGTAACACATGAGGGGGAGTGTTGGGAATAATCTCACATTAGTTAAATCCAAAACCTTAGGTGCCTTATATATGTGAGAGCCCCTCCACTTAATAGTTCGAACTTTTGAGATGAAAACTTAACAAGTTCCTTCTCCATGCTTACAGGGAGTCCTTATAAATGCCACAAATAGCCATCAATATGGATACTGATATTTTTGGCCAAACGTTTATATCAGAATGGCTTTCTAAAGCATAACCACCTCACTTATACAATTGGGACAAGTAAAACTGCATAGTTAACTTCTTGCCAAAAGGAAAGCCTTTACTGGACTCATAGGCATGCAAAGTTGCAAACACATGAATATTGATATGGCTGATCCAGGACAGTCCAAATCAATTCTAATGAAAAAAAAAATATGCATCACTGGCTTTGAAGGATTGACATTATATATTCCTAAAAGGTTCTCGGTAGGGTATGATGATCATCCAAAAGGTTTGAATCCAAGTTAAAATATCACCAACACAAAGCAAAGAATCTCACCAAGCAACTCTGTACCTCACAGTTATGTAGGCAAAGCCCAGATTTTCATTCAAATTCTGTTATTACTGATGTAGAAAAGACGTAGCATTGGGCTTATTTTAGTGGAAATAAGTCTTGGTTTGGGTTCTACACATGCCGGGACTTTGGTCCATGCATTTTCATTGTAATAGGCCTAAACTATGAGTAGAAGGTATGGGATTAGTGTGTTAGCAGCCTAAATCTAGTTAGATGAGTCTTTATCAGGTTGAATAGTCTTTATCTAGATAGATAAAACTTTCAATGCTTTAAGTCTTTTATTGATTTTAAGTGTTTTAAGTTGCTTTAAGTTTTTTTCCTTTATTTTAGGTTGAGTTTTAATAGAAATAAACTACCTTCAATGTAAGTTATGGTCCGGTTTTTTTTTTTTTTTTTTGGGTAAGTAGATAAAATTTATTAGAGAAAACCACCCAAAAGGAGACAACACAACCCTAACAAGGAACCTCACCAAACCAAGGGGGCAAAAGCCTAATGAACATCTATGCACCAGGCTGTGAAAACTTCAAGACTACCCCTTGTCGGGAATTTACAAGTAGAAATCTTTTCTTGGACTTCCCCCTTGAGCCGAGCAAGATCTCTTTTGACATCTTTCGGAAGCAAAAATCCTGGGGTTCTTCCCCCCCCGATATTGTAGATAATCGAGAGAACATAATCTTAGGGATGGAATCAAGATCTTTTCCTTTGAATCTACTATTCCCCATTCTAACCACTTGGTATCAAAGGAGTCCGGCCGGATTGAGAAGCCGGATACACTACTCAAACACTCTTTCCGGATGAACTCGGGAGAAACACAATTAAAGACTATGGGTCTTGTTGTCCCCCCCCCCCCCGGCCCCCGGGCCCCCCCCCCCCCCAGCCCCGTTGGAGGAACTACTATCTTCCCGATAAGGAGATTTTCAGCTGAGGAAGGGCATCCCAAGCACACTCCCCAAGTCACAAATGAATGCTTTGGGATATTTAAAGGGATCCAGCAAATAGCCAGTGGTCGATTGCAAAAATAGTCCACCCCATCCATTGGCCTCCATTCCGTTTAAATAATCCCATATGTTCCGGGGGGGGGGGGTTTTAGAAGGGGAGGGCCAGGGGAACCTCCCCCCCAAAAAAAATTTTTTTTTTTTTTTTCTCTTCGGGGAAATTGGATTTCCAACTGCCAAAGAGGCTCTCCTCAGCCAAGGGTGTGTCACGAAGCCCAAAGAAATGCCCATCTTTCTTTTCCTTTCCCCCCCGGGGGGAAAAAAAGGCCCCCCGTCCAGGGAAATTTTTTTGTGATTTCAAAAGGGGTCTTCTTCTTGTTTTAATTCTAATATAGGTTTGAAAAGAGCTACAAGCCTGGACACAAAATTATGAAGTAAAGTTATGGTTGTTGTCTTTATTCTCTGTGAGACTCAGAATGGAGCTTTGGGATTCAGCTATGCCAGTGGGATGCTAGAAAGATTGGTGGGATGTCAACAAATTCCTAGGTGTGAAGCCTGAGGTCCATATCTTTTATCATCTTTTTCTTCCATCTTCAAGTACGTAAAAATCCTGCAACTTTTTAGATCTGTTACTATCTCCATATTACTGTTAAGTTTCTGTTTTATCCATTATCATCATCCATCGATTCTGTCTATCATATCTCCCAATTCCTCCATTAGACGTTTAGAACGATGTCGTCTTTTGATATTTCATTCTGTTATACAGCATCATTACATAATCTGGTCATTCATTCACTGGCTAGATTTTCATGTTTTAATTTCCTCCGAAAATCTGCTTGCATCATTCCATTAATCCTTCTCCATCTAGGACTCCTCATATATTTCAATCAATCTGTTAGATTGATTTGATTTTTGGACATATTGTTCGTTATCATATTACTTGCTTCTGTTTTAAATCTGATCCCTATCTACAGGATAAATTTTCCGTTATTCTCATTATCCCAATTCTGGTCCTATCCAATTCACTGCGATTCTGGCTTTTGGGAATCCTTCCCTCATCAGTTTCATTAGCCAACAAGAAGCTCCTTATATAGAATGGTTAGGAGGGTTCTAGACTTTTATCGGGACTTCCTCCTAGACATTTTGACCAATTAATGAATTTCACATTTTCAAGGTCTTTCACAACTAACAAGAAAACTAACTTATTGTTAAGACTACACTACTTTAGATAATAATTACAATAGAAAATTTCTCCCACCTCCCATGAAGAATACCTTTAAGGCAACCACCCCCCAACTTGACACACAATGTCAACCACCTCTCCTGCTTTTGAAAATATTCCTTCCCAATCTATTTGGTGATGAGATTCATCATCACCAATATATTTAGGACAATAATACCCCTTTGAAACTTTTTTTTTGATAGATTAATTAGATTTTTCTTAAAAAAAAATAAAAATAAATGGCCTTTCCACGAAATAAAACACTATTCTTCTTTTCCCACAAACAAGATCCTTTCCTGCCAAAAATGGATGGCAATAAAGAGTCTGGATTGACCTCCGACGACCTGAAAAGCCCATTGTTACCTGTCCAATACCTTACGGAGATGTCGACGTGGGACATCCATTGATCTTTGGAATCGATTCTCACAACCAACAACCTGTTCATACTCTTGGGACCCCTCTCTTGCGCAGCCATCAGTCTCTTCGTGAAGCTCGACGGACCAAAGCCCGAAACAAGCAGGAACATGCTGGCGGTGCGGGCATGGGTGTTCCTCTGGTGGCTTACTGAGGCAGTTCGGTGCTAGAAACATCACAGATTTTGCCAAAAACACAAGGCCAGTTTTGTGGGGAGCCCGTTATGGAGACAGCGACATAAACCACCGCAACTGTTTGGATATGCCTTTTGAACCCCATAGAAAATTCCTTTGAATATCATCTAAGCTATCAGTGATCGTGCTGTGGAGAAGGAATGTCGCCATCTGGTAGGTGGGTGACGAACTTAAGAGAAGATTGGAAAGGGTGGGTCGTCCTGCTCAAGATAATGTATTCATCTTCCACTTTGAAAGCTTGGATTTCATGCGAGTAATAAGAGAGCGGAAGTCAAGAACTAAAGAATTGGAAGGGAGAAATTTCGGCATTTGGCGAATGCCAATGAGATGACTTATTGACTATTTGACTTAGATGCTGTTGGAAGTAAATGGAACTTTTTTCCAAGTTGAGCTGCTGGCCATTAACATCTTCAAACAATTCAAGGATTGACTTGATGGATAGTATGTCATTTGCAATGGCCCGACAGAAGATGAAACAGTCAGGACCTGCCTAAAGACTCAAATGCCTTTAAATATTCCCTCAACCTGAACAGCATAAAGCATGCGAGACAGTCCCTCCATAACCAAAGGAACTGCCTCAGTAAGCCACCAGAGGAACACCCACGCCCGCATTGCCAGCATGTTCCTGCTCATTTCGAGCTTTGGTCCGTCCAGCTTCACGAAGAGACTGATGGCTGCGCAGGAGAGGGGTCCCAAGAGTATGAACAGGTTGTTGGTTGTGAGAAACGATTTCAGAGATCAATGGATGTCCGGCGTCGACATCACCGTCAGGTATTGGACCGGTAACAACGGGCTTTTCAGATCGTCGAAGGTCAATCCAGACTTTTTATTGACATCCATTTTTGCAGGAAAGGATCTTATTCGTGGGAAAAGAAGAATAGCGTTTTATTTCGCGGAAAGGCCATTTATTTTTATTTTTTTAAGAAAAATCTAATTAATCTATCAAAAAAAAAGTCTCAAAGGGGTATTATTGTCCTAAATATATTGGTGATGATGAATCTCATCACCAAAAAGATTGGGAGGGAATATTTTCAAAAGCAGGGGAGGTGGTTGACATTGTTTCAAGTTGGGGGGTGGTTGCCTTAAAGGTATTCTTCAGGAGAGGTGGGAGAAATTTTCCCTAATTACAACTAACTGTTAATGCTTCTCTTTCCAGCACATATTGATCTTGTAACTTCTTGACAAAGTCTTGGACTGGAATTAATTCATCTTTTGTCAGCACACATGCAATAATTACTCTTGACCCATTTCTTTTTTCTTTTCTTTTTTTGGGGAGGGGGTGAATAAGTAAATGTATTAACAACACCCAAAAAGGGAGAACAAACCTGGATATCCAAAAGATAGAGCCAGGCTCTTTACAAACTGCTTACAAACAAGGGCATTAGCCCAACAAGGAAGAAAACCAAAAGAAACTAACCACCTCAAACGGTGACCAGATTCCACGAGGACAAAATAAGTCTATTCCTAGCCGTATTCAAGGAGGGGGAAGATAACGGCATAATGATTCCACGAACATCAAAGATAATGGCTTCCTATATCTAGGCCAAAGTTCCTGGATTTGGCTGCTCACTTAAGATTTCTCTCGAACCATATATGATACACAGTCACAACAAAGGCAAGCTTGGCAAGAGTAACTGAAACTTGGGCTAAAATATTTAGGACTTGAGGGTACGGCCTGAACCAACTGAACTTAATTTAAGCCCGGCTCCTCCCTCCTTGCAATGGTACAGTTTGGAGTATAATTTATCTGCATCAACTTCCCAAATTAAAATAAACCCTACCACAAGTATTGTGAAATTAAGGGATAATCTTGGCGTGGTGCACGTCCAATTTCATACCAAAACAGTATTCTGGCCGCACACGAACATGGGGAATGAAGTCTTCAAGATATTGCTCTTGAAAAACTCAGGTGGGATCACTCCACAATCTCAACATCTAGGTTAATCTACTTGAGAATGGCGCATCTATAGAGTCTTCCTTGGCTGTTTTTTCAGCCACCACTTCAACTGTAGTGCCAAGTTCCTCATCGTCCACTGCTTTAACTTTGCTTGCTTCAAACTCCTCAATGTAACCCTCCTTTACAGTAGGAACGTCAAGGATTTGCTCTTCCTTGGCATCACAAATTGCTCAAATCTCTTCAATATTAACTTCGACTTCAGGTTCTTTTGTTTTGAAAGGAGGTTTCTTCTCTTCCCATAAAGGTATTATGGATGATTCTGGGACACCCAAACATTCCTGCATTAGAGCCATTCGCTTATTCAGTTCTTGGAATTGGGTAGTCATCAACTTCATGATTTCGGATGGTTGGACATTTGTTTCAGGTGTTGGACTGGGGGTACTTGCTGTTCCTTGTATAGCTTTGATACCAAATGATGATATTCATGGTTTGGTCCTGAACACCTGATGATAAAATCAGAATCCTAACTAGATAGCACAGCAGGAAAGTGAGAACAGTAAAATTGATACCAGTTTATGCATTGTCTATTCCTTGCCATCAGCAACCAAACCAAGGATCAAGGTGCCGGTTTCGAGACCTGTTTCGGTCAGGCTCGAAACAGGCACAACTCGGCGAAACCAGGCCGAAACCTAGTATTTTCCACCAGCTTTATTGACTCCATGGTTTCGAGAGTTAAAAATGTTTTTTTTTTGTCTGATTTTTTTTGTGTACCCTATTTAAACCATTTTACACCTATTTCTAATGTTAGTTTGCAAAAAAGACATAGAAAATAGCTACATGTGGTGTGGACCAATGTTTGGTAGTATACGCTAAAATAATACACAAATGTCACAATGTAGTAATGTACTAAGCTACTAACTACTAAGCCACTAATTAACAATATTCATTAAAAATTAATACATTGATGATTGAACTTAGAAATTAGAAACCTCACCAGTTAGTTCCATGTGAAGCTTTGTGGTACATTTAAACCACGTACAACATACCATTGATGGTGGCGATGACGCTCCTCAGATTACAGCACGTATGTATCCCAGGACATGTTATTACTCCAATTGTTCTGATAGTCTCCAACAGCCCACCAGTAGATAGAGTCATCAACATAATATAAGTACCCTTGTCGAGGGTAAGGCTGATCGAGTGTGTGTGTGGGTGAAGCAGGAATAGGCATGAACGTCGGAGGAGGAACATACTGAAATATGGAGTCAACGAACGACGATCCAACAGTGTCACTGCCAACACCTGAGGCTGAGTCATCTCTAAATTGATTGTTGGGGTAGGAACTAGAATAACCCCCGTACCCACCACCTCCAACCCCACCAGCCCCAGTAGTAGACCATCCAAATCCACCATGTGCCGTCGAACCCATACTCTCACCGCCACTCTCTTCAGGAATTGCTGGGCTCGAGGTCCGTGTGATCATAAATTCTAGTGCACACCAATGACCAGTCCCTCCAGTCTGAGAACTCTCCCCTAAATGCATCCCCTCCATACTACTAGACATGGTCAATTATCCATGGGATCTGTTTCATCCATCTCCTCCTGTGGCATGAACCACTGACGTGATCCTCTAGTGTACCATTTACTACTACCACTAGGCCGGGCTCCGTGGTCAGTATCTTGTGTAGCATGATCATACTGAGTCTCCCCTGTGAATCTCAAGGGAGGCGGCAATGGATCTAGCTACAGTGGTTGGTCATACTGATCAAGCTCATTGCGTAAGACAGCATATCTGTCATCACCACCACCATCATCATCATTATCCCAGTACCACTAGGTTCACTAGTATCAGTACTACCCTGGGTGGCGGAAGGTGACTGTGTTTCTCCAGAAGAAACCGGCCAATCACTCTCAGTCTCATCACTATCACCAGTCTGAAATGGACATCTTACCTGTACGTGGACTCTACCCTCAGTAGCCATAAACTCGCCCACATCAGCCTCCAAGGCTCCAGCAATAAGAGGACTTGGTCGACCACCAGCCTCATCTAATTGAGGCTCACCACGATCTGTAACCCACTCGTTCAAAGGATCAACTTCCTTTCCCTCCAACTCAAAGATCTCACTCAGCTCAATGGGGGTCTTAGCATCTTTGTCCCTGCTTAACCATATGTGCTCTTCTTTCAGTCTCAAATTATAGTGCACATACACCAAGTCCTCAAGCCTTTTTGCACCCAACCGGTTTCGTCGTTTAGTATGTATAAGCGAAAATATGCTCCAGTTTCGTTCACATCCCGTGACGGAGCATGTTTGTGATAGCACATTCACTGCTATTGCACAAAGGTTGGGTGACTTCAACCCGTATAGGACCCACTATTCAGCTGCAAAATAGCATAGGAAACAATATTAGATGATGAAAAAACCCACAATGGCATATTGGCATCCATAAAGTAAGTATACATACCAAGGGGTGTTGATTGTCGACCAGATTCAGCCGCCACCCTACCAAAACTCCCAGTGGCATCTCTAAAGCTTTTGAGCTGAACCAATTTTGATAGGTAATAATCTTAGTAAAAATAGAATTCTTATAAATTATATTGACAACAAAGTAAGTAAAAGTCTTACTTCTTGCAAAACAATAGACTGTGCTCTTGCGTTTGGCTCAAGCTTGGCAACCACTTCTTGTACTGCATCTATCAATTCTTGACGCATTCCCAAAAAATAGCAATACTTTTAAAAATAATTTTATTTATCAAGATTTTCAAAGTGAAAACAGAAATATTTTATCATTTATTTATATTTATTTTCAATTTAATTAATTATTTTATCAATATCCAAAAATTAAAATAATTAAATAAAAACAGAAAAATAATTCTACTCCATACAAAATGTAGACCACCCTATTTTGTTTAACATATATTTAATTCAATGCCATACAACATGTGTAAGACATACTTTTTTCAAAAAAATAGTTGTAGGAAAATCTTTTTTTCAAACAGAAAATCTAATAAATAAATTATTTGTCAAAAAAAAAAACTACTTCCATGGATTCATAGATTGGGTGTTAGAATCAAACATATAAAAATTTGGAAGCCATCCATGATGTTTGCATACCATTTCATTGAAAAATACACAAAATGGAGAAAATAAGTTACCTTAAAGAGAGAGAAAGGAGTTGAGAGATGAAGAACCTTGAATAATCTTGACAAATTTTGACATCCCTTGAAGAAATTAAGTTTTAGGAAAAAAATGGAGAGAAATGAGGTTGGAGAGCAAAGAGGGGAGAAAATCAGATAAAGGAGTCGAAACCTACTGATTTCGAGTAGGTTTCGACTCTAAAAAGGGGATGGGGGTTAAAGTTATGGGTCGAAACCATGGTTTCGACCGAAACCTGGTCGAACCCAGTGGTTTCGAACCGAAATTATGTACTGGCCAGTTTCGAGCCTGGGTTTCATCTCGCCCAGGCTCGAAACCGAGTTGTTCGAAACCTTGAAAAGTGAACCAAACATCTTTCGAAACAATATGCAAATAACTCGAAATATTACAGAAACAAGGAAAAGATAAGATATGAAAAAGGGCTTCTCACCAAGGCCTTGGTTAAAATCTCACCATCTCACCAATGACCAACCCAAAGCAAGGAATCTCACCAAGGCCTTGGTTAGTATCTTGCTGGAATCTAAAGTTAAGAGTGGAAAACATGAATGCTTGCTCAAAGTTGATTGTCAAAGACTGGAGTATGTGCCATAATGGAAATCAGGACTCAACCTGTCACATTTGGATAGCTTGGAACCATAATATTCTTGAGGCTGAAATTTTAATCTCTACAAAATATCTCCTCAATGCGAAGATGAAAATAAAAGATCCAACAAGAGTCTCTTTTGCACAGCAGTATATGGTGCTATTTCCAGAGAGGGTAGGGAAGACCTTTGGAAAGACATTGACTCAATTCAAGGGCTGTCTCAGGGGCCTTGAATTCTTGCTGAGGATTCAATGTAATCAGATTTGAAGAAGAGAAAAGAGGAGGAAACTAGCCAGACGAGAGGGCTATGGAGGATTTCACTCTTGCTTGGAGAAGCATGGTCTCTCGGATCTTAAATGGAGAGGCCAATGGCTCACTTGGAATGATGCTCAGAAAGGTAATAGAAGGGTTTGCTGTAAATTGGAAAGGTGTCTTGTTAACTACCTATGGCTTGATCAGTTCGGATTCTCTGAGGCAGAATTCCTTCCTCAAGGAATATAAGACGATAGCCCTTGTATTATCAAGGTTGAAGACCCAAAAAACTTCAGTCTGAAGCCATTCAACTGTTCAAGTTTTTTAATTGCTGGATGAAGGAGCCGGATTTCTGGGGGGTGGTTGAGAGAAGCTGGAGATTGAAGGGGACCCACATACATCCCCCATCCTTTCAGTGGCAGCCAAATTAAAGAATGTCAAAAACTCTCTCAAGGCTTGGAATAAATCCAAATTTGGAGAGGTTACAGGGTCAAAGAGAAGGAGGTGGCTTTGGCAAACATCCAGACTATGCTTGAAGATGATCCCTTTACTTCGGCCCTTGCTGATTCTGAAAAAAAGGAGAGAGTTGAGCTCATGAAAGCCCTTGCAGCAGAAGAGGATTTTTATAAGCAAAAGTCTTGCAAAACATGTTTGCAACTAGGGGATGGGAATAAAAGCTTTTTTCACAAGGACGTGAAAAGCAGGCAAAAATTGCAATCATATCATGGCTGTGAAGAATAGTGAGAACCCTGGTTGAGGAGCCTAATCAAATTAAAGAAGAAGCAATGAGGTTCTTTAAGAACCTGATTGGTGAAGTCTGCAGCACCCCCAGAGATCCTCCTCATGAGCTGATTTTTAAGAAAACAATTTCTGATGAGCAAGGTTTGAACCTTGTGGCTGAAGTTGGCAATGAGGAGATTAAGAATACTATCTTCGCTTTCAAAGAGGACAAAAGCCCCCGGTCCAGATGGTTTCAATGCAACCTTCTTCAAGCACTGCTGGTCTCTGATCGGTAAGGATATTATGTGTTAAATGGTTTTTTACCAATTCATTCATGCCTAAATCTATCAATGCAACCTTCCTGTGCCTTATTCCAAGGGAAGATTCAGTTGACTCTTTTGCCGGGTTCAGACCCATAGCTCTGTGCAACCTATTGTACAAAATCATAGCCAAGATCCTTGCCAATAGACTTCAAAAGGTTACGGGCCATGTTGTGTCCAAGAACCAATCGGCATTCATTAAAGGAAGAGTCATTTCGGACAATATCATAATTGCCATGACATCATCAAAGGTATTGATCGTAAAAAGTGTTATCCTACAGCTGTGGTTAAAGCTGATTTACACAAAGCCTATGACTCCATTGACCAGGACTTCATCTTTGAGGTGTTGACCAAGATGAGATTCCAGATAAGTTTGTGAAATGGATCAAAGCTTGCATCAACTCAGCAATGTTTTCAATCCTCATCAATGGTAGTCGGGCGGGATTCTTTTAAGGGAAAAAAGGTATTAGGCAAGGAGACCGAATCTCGCCTTACCTGTTCTCCATTGGCATGGAAGCTCTCTCTATGCTCATTGACAGCGAAGTGATAAATGAAGAATATCAAGTTGCTTCAAATCTGTAAGCCCCTCAAGCTTTCCCATCTGCTTTTTGCTGATGACTTGATGTTGTTCATTAAAGCAGATAAAAGCTCAATCTTGATGACTCTTGAAATCCTGGATACATTTGCTAGCTGGTCTAATCTGAGGATAAATAAACACAAATCTAGCATTTTCTTGGGTGGTGTCCAGCAGAGTCTAGGAGATGATCTGGTTCTGAGTTCGGGGTTAGCCAGGGATTCATTCCCATCAATGTATTTGGGTTTTCCCCTTTGTATTGGAAGCTGAAAGCTAACCTTTGTCAGCCAATTCTTCTGAAGATCCAAAGAAAAATGGAGGGATGGAAAACAAGGTTCTTATCTCAAGCCAGCAAATTGCAATTCATTCAATCGGTCTTGCAAGGAAATTACCTATACTGGTCGGTGGTGTTTGAACTTCCCAATAGCATTGTCAGAAAGCTGGAATCCTTGTTCTCTAAATTCTTGTGGGCAGGCCCTGAGATTGAGAAAAAGAAAATCCACCCTGTCTCGTGGGAGAAGATTTGTAGGCCGAAATCTGAAGGGGGGCTTGGAGTCAAAACGGTGAAAGATATGAATCTTGCTGCCATCCTCAAGCAAGTTTGGAATGTTGCCACCAAGAAACACAGCTTGTGGGTGGAATGGGTCAGCATCAGGTACCTCAAAAGAAACTCCATCTGGACAGTTAATCCAGGGTACTGTGACTCCTGGGTTTGGAAAAAAAAAATGCTCAAGCATCGAACTCTTCTTCTGCCTCATGTCTCTCATATCATTGGAAATGGAAAAAACACTAGATCTAGCTTGAACCATGGCATCCATCTGGGATTCTTGGTTCCCTTGCCAGCCATGGCATTGAAAGGAGGGGAACTCCGGATAGGATGGCCACAGTGGATTCCATCCTTTGGGATGGAGATTGGGACCCCAGTCCCTATTCTCTTAGGGATCTCAACTTCGTTTGGAATGAACTCTGCAATGTTCCTAGGAATCAAAGCCACATGGAGGACCAAATCAGATGGCAAGGTAAACCAACATCTTCTTGTAATGCCAAGGGCCTTTGGAACATGATAAGATTGCCAAACGAAAAAGTGTCATGGGAGAAAACCATTTGGTTTGGTGCGAACATCCCCCGCCAATCCATGACCTCCTGGAGATGCCTCATGAATGCTCTCCCAAGTCCAACCAGTGACCAACTTGAAAAGAGGAATGTGAATATTAACCATAGCTGTGTGCTTTGCTAGGTAGGAATTGAAGATCAGCAACACCTGTTCTTCGAGTATCTTTATGCCAAAGATATTTGGAACACCATCAGGGCTCTTTGCTTCCATGGGTGTTCCAAAAACCGGTCGGTGACACAGGAAGCAGAATGGATTGCAAAAAAAGCTCACCTCCTGGGCGAAGTGAGAAAGATTGGTAAACTTGGTTTTAGTGCCTCGATCAACAAAAAGGAATGCTGGGGTGAGATTCTAGCCTTGGTTTTTCGTTTCCCCTCCATGTAAGGAATGCAAGAATTTTCAGGAACAAGGCAAAGACCAAGGATGATGTGATTAGGAGCATTAAAGCAGATGTTATTTGTAAAGATAATCTTTTGAATTTTCAGGGGGCAAACTCCCATCTACAATCAGCCATTGTCCAGAAATGGGGTTTAGCTAGTGATCTGGGGTGAGATTGTAGCCTTGGTTTTTGGTTTCCCCTCCATGTAAGGGATTCCCCCCCCCCCCTCTCTTCCCTCTCTCTATTTCTTTTCCTTTAAGAAATAAAATTTACCTATCAAAATAAATATATATAAAAAAAATAAAAAAAATAAAAAAAAAAACTATGTATCTCACAGTTATGTAGGCAAAGCCAAGATTTTCATTCGAATTTTGTTGTTCCATTTGCTTACAGGCAGCATTTTCAAGGTCTTTCATAACTAAAAGGAAACTGACCCATAGACTAAATAAGACTTCACTACTTTAGATATTAGTTAATGCTTCTCTTTTTCAGCACATATTGCTCTTAAAATTTCTTGACTAAGTCTTGGACTAGAGTTGATTGATCTCTTTTTCAGCACACATGCACTAATCACTCTTGATCCATCTTGACAGGAGTTAACTGAAACTTGGGCTAGAATATCTAGGACTAGAGGGTCAGGCCTGAACCAACTGAACTTAGTTTAGGCTTAGTTCCTCACTCCTTGTGATGGTACTGTTTGGAGTAGAATTTATCTGCGTCACAAAAGGCCAGTGTGAGTATGGATTACTAGAGAATTACAGCTTACGCACCACCCCAAATAGGATTCAATGAGAATACTATGAATGATTTTCGGAACACATAGATAGAATAGTTCAAAGAATTAGTCAAGGTGAAAAGATCATTATAGGAGGGTATCTAAATGAGCATGTTGGAAGAAATAGTATAGATTATGACATAATTCATGGAGGATATGGTTTTGGATATTAGAATGAAGAAGGGACTTCAAAGAATTTGTTGTTGCTTATGATTTATCATCAATAAATACATGCTTCAAAAAGATAGACGAACATTTAATAACCTTCAAAAGCAAGCAAAATAGTAGCCAAATAGATTTATTTTGGGAAATTTACTCATACCTCCCTTGGACTTAAGTCTAAATACAACCTCGACCCAATAGTTTCTGACAATTACACCAGCTCCCTTTTAGTTAACAGTGTTAAGCATAAAATTTAAATGACATTTCTACCTTGATGGGGTTACAAGCAATAAGGATTAACAATGCCATCTCCAAACCTCTGTCTCGCTCTTCCCTTTCCTCCTCCTCATCGCTCTCTATCACTACCATATCCAACGAGTCCATTCAAAAGCTATTCTTCTTTTGCTTCTTAGAAACAGAGCAGTGAATCCAAATCCAAGAGCCCAAACAAGAAACAGTTAACAGAGGAAAATAACCATGTATAAAGGTAAAGGTGTCATTTAAACCCTCGGAGACGTACAACCAAGAACTTCACGGCAAACAAAGGTTTCAACTGCGGAATCAAAACCACAAGCCCCACACTCTCCAACAAAGGCTTCATAGCCCGAATTGCCGTCGAGAACTGAATCATCCCAGTCATGGCAATCTTTTTCGCCTCTGCCACATCGATATTCAATCGAATTGTATCAACAAGACAATCAACATCAATCTTGATTTCAACGAAGACATAAAGACACCTTGGTGGCATCGATGGGGATCAAGTAGCTATGGCCATAATGGATGAGGAGCTCAACGTCAAGGGTTATGACAGAGAAATCATTGACATAACATCAAGCTTCTTAAGGGCTGGGAGGTTTATGTAGAGATCAGAGCACAGTCGAGTCACCATAACCTTGAAGGTCCCACCGCCAGGACATTCTTGCAATGAAGAAATAAGTTCCACAATCAAATCACTCACGCATAAGAGCCATTCCATCTCTCTACACCACATTGCCTTCTTCTACAGTGCCAATGGCTCCAGCCTCCACAGCTCCCCAAGAACAGTAACTTGCCATTTTTTGCACCCAAAACAAGGAAACATTAAAGAAAATTTAAGGGAAAGAATTCTAAAGAAAAGCAAAATGAAAAACAAAACAAACCAGATAGCTTAACTAGTCAATAAACTTCAGCATGGTCTGGTTGTTCTGCGGGGGCATGTCATTCAATGAAAAAAGGAAGGGTTTTTTCTAAGGCAATCTTTCGAAAGGGGAGAAAGGAACCCGTGAGCTAATCGACACTCATGGAATTTTGGGGGCTTAAAGTTTTGGTGAATCAATTGGGATTGTTGGTGTTCACGATCCGTCTTGCCAGCGACCCTCGTTCTCAGATGTGGAGACGTTAAAGGAGGAGATGAGACCGAGTCGTGTTGGAACCTAGGGACAAGGGCGGAGGACGAGCCAAGTTATGAAGGAGATGACACCGATGATGATGCCCAATGCTATGGCTATGATTATCAAGCGGTAAAGGAAGGTGGCCCTGCAGCATTGGTGGTCATGGAAGGTGGTCGAAAGGTGAAAGTGAAAGACAAAGAAGATAGATTTCTAAGGCCAAAATTGTCATTTTATGTTTCAAAAGGGCAATATAAACATTTTGCAATCCGAGATATTTCAAATTTTGAGGGCGAGCTAACATCAACAATTAATAGAAATCCTAACGAATTGGGGCTATGAGTAACAAGGTTTGGCAATTAGGGGTAGTACGTGTAATTTTCGTCAACTTTAGGGTAGAGGTTTTAAAAAGACCTAAGTCCAGGGGAAGTACAAGTAAATTTTCTATTAATTTTTAATTAGAAGGGCTATGGTTATTATGTAAAGATTGTAAGGTTATATCAAGGGACAACTTAACCATGCAACATAGATTACTGGTCATACATGTATTTTAAAATGCCGAATCGTAGGAAATGTGAGATTATTTATCCTAGGATAAGAAGGTAGAACTTAAAAAGAGAAAACTTGAAGTTATAAAATAGTAACACTAGCGAGGTAGGGCATAGATGAAGACACAAATATGATGTGGAATAGATAGCTACTTATATTAAAAATGTAGCTAAAGAAGTTCTCGGAAAATGTAAAGGAAAACAATATTTTATTTAGGGAAACTTGGTGGTGGGATGAAGAAGTTCAAGCAGCCTTAAGAGTAAGAAATCTAGTTTAAAACTGCCAAAGGGTTAAGGCTAAAGGGGATCTAAAAAAGTTATAAATTTGCTAGAAACAAAGCTAAGAAAATAGTAGGAAACACAAGGACTAAGAAATATGACAATCTCTACAAAATTAGGGAGAAAGTAGGGGGAAGATATCTATAAACTAGCTAAAATGAAGGAAACGAAGAGTAAGGATTTCAACAACGTTAGATGTATATCGAGGTTTCTGTGATGGCCCAATGAGTGTGCTTTAAAGGGATTCGGTTACAAGAAACCTTGTAATCAATGTTACATTGAGACAGACCCTTTAGAAGTGGATGAAATCTCATAGAGCCCATTCTATTAACTGATTCTATATAATATTAAATAAATAAATAGTTTCATCTCATCATATTTGTCGATACATTTCCTCTTACTGAAAAGGAAAAGGATAATTAAAACCATCTTCAACACTCACAAAAGTTCAACAATCATGTCAGAATCGTGGGGAAGGGTGCTCAAGGACCAAAAGTAGTGGAACACATTTGAGAGCTATTTATCATGAAATGTCTCAAAAGGTATACCACCATTCAAAGACTTGGCAATCAAAACGAAGCATTTGTTTCTACCTATTCGCAAATAAGAACCATAATAGTACAGAATCGATATGAAGGGGAAAAAAAAATAAGAGAGAGAAGACAATCATACCCAGATGAGAGTTTCTGCCGTAATCCATGAAAACTAAACCAAACCATTTGAGAACTATTAATCACGGAATGACTGCCAAACATGCACCACCATACCAGATCTTTGGCAATAAAAACGGAACTATATGTTTATACTTATTCGCAAATGGGAATCAATAGAAAATCATACCCAGATGAGAGTTGATGTTGTAATCTGTGGCACGCAGTCTATTTCCGCAAACGGGACAATCAACCCAACCCGAATCGCAAACCATATCACCACTTGCTCCAGCTTCACCATTTCCAAGGATGTCCATTCCATGCTCCGATGGTCCTTTGTCCGAGCAAGACGGGACTTCGCCATTTTCCTTTTTGAGGGAATTCGAATAGCTCTGAAGACGACAAGTGGATCCGAAATTAAATATGAAAGCCCAAAAAACACAGAAAGCATAGAAGAAGAGACACAGAGACAGAAGTGTTACAGTCGAATGCGAAGGGAAAAGATATTGGCTGTTGGGGAGGAATCTCCTCCGCTTGCCGATCAGTCTGATCAGGCTCTCTCTTCCGGTCAGCATAGATATTGATAGGTTTGCCCTAATAAGGAGACATTCCCACCTCTTCCTCACCTGTGCTGTGTTCCTCGCTCTTCGCCTTCCTTTTAACTTGTCCCGCCAAATCTTACAAAGACCCATTTCGAGAGTTGAAAATGAGACCGGGTTAAATCAACTCGTTGCAATGGGTGGATTTTTCTTTTAGGATAAATCACAGCTTTAGGTTTTCTTTGAAATAATTTTTTCTTTTTTTTTCTTTTTTTTTTTTTTATGAGCTATTTATAAAAAAAAATCATGAATGAAAATTATTTTCGAACAAAAATAAAAAAATTGATTGGTATTACAAAAGACATTATACAATGAAAAATAAATTTAATTATGACTATGTTACTGTTATGGGGGAAAAAATATCACCCAATGGAAATCTTACAAGTGGCACCCAAAATCACTTAGACCGATTAGGCATGATAAAGTGGTGCTCGGCCTTATCTGGTCGGAGTCATAATTCTACCGCTCGGAGTTACAGTCCTATTTGGACACGGTGCTGGTCGGAGGTATAGACCTATTGGGTTACGATTCTTGGTCGGAGGTCAGAGTCCTAGGGCAACTATGTCACGGCAGAGGAGTCCTTCTCCTTGTGTGATACGACGCCAACTATCATGGCCCTACGACCACTCATATGGTGACACGAGTCACTCTCCCTGTTGATCGACTTGGCTTCCTTGGCTACAGTCTCCCACTCCTGCTCGGAGTCTATGACTTGGGTGTCCCTCAGAGCGACACTTGGCAGTCCTATTGGCGATCTACTTCACTGAGTCCTGGTGCCTCCATACCTCTTCCCAATCTCTATAAGTAGAGGACGATCCCTCAAGGTAATTCACTCACAATCACACATCTCACAATCTAATCATTCTCGTACGCTCAAACTCTCTCATCGTTCCCCTCTTTCTCTAAACTGGATATAGCTTCCTGCTATCTCTTGACTGTTTACATCGGGAATCTGACTTGGGCATCGGAGTGTACCCGGGGCTTAGTCGTCCAACTCCGTTGTCTCATCTCTGGATTGCAGGTTGCTCAGATCGCAGACCGGTGGGCAATTTTCGACCATAACAATTACTAATATAAATTGGGAAACTTTTACGGACCTCTCTTGTGTTTTCGCAAATAGACATGATGCATTGCTCATTTGGAATCAATCCAATGGACATCCCCTGTAGTTTACAAATTGTTACACTTAATCTCAGTTCATTAGTTGTCCTACACTAAAGAATGACTTATATGGTACTATAACTTTTTTAAATACCAAAACTACCCTTAATGAATAAGTGGAGTTATTTTTTACCCCTCCGCAACTTATCTCTCTATACAATTCCTTGTCCGGACCTCCGCCTACCCCCTTCCTCTACAGCCTCCACCTACCGCCGTTGTTCTCTGCAATCCATGAAGCAACAAAAAAGGTCACCCCACGAAGCTGAAAATCGTACGAAGGTGTCGCCGAATCCCCAATTTCCTATGCAACTCATCTATTCTACAATTTATTATCTATAACCTTTGCCCCACCCCCTTCCTAAGACATTTTGCACAAAGCAATGTATGAGAGTCGCAAAAACCAAAGCTCTCTTTATCTTTCACTGACATATCAAACCACAAAAAAAAAAAAAAAAAAAAAAGATGATATTGATGCTGAATGAGAGGAGGAAATAGATAATAATAAACGAAGAAAAAAAGTAAATTTTGCAGAACGTGAAATCTTCATGGATCTTTTCATCTTGAGCCACCAACCTTTTGTCTCTGTTTTAAGTCTCACACTCTCATCATTTTTCAATGCTTTTGAGGTTTCTCAACTCCTCTAACTCTAACTTTTACCACATTTTTCTCTTTTTAACTCTCTCTTATTTTGGGTAGTTTGTGATGAACCTGAGTCGACACTAAGAGGGGGGTGAATCAGTGTATAAATTTTTCTTTGACTTTAACACTGCTACCCAAAGTTGATGAAAAAACAATCTGTCACACACACACAAGTGTATGTAAATCTACCTCGCTACTACTCAGTGGCTAGGTCTACCAGATTTGCACATCCATCCTGTAAACCATTCAACGCACTTCGCAATATATGGAAAAATAAAACAATCAACACAAAGATATTACGTGGTTCACCACTACAGCGTGTGATGGCTAATCCACAGAGTAATGCCCAATGGGCTTCGTATTTCTCAATACACTACTTTTAGTATTTCACAAGAAAATGATGTTAACCTTATGTTTTTCCAGCATAAAATTGAGAGGGCATAACAATGTTAAGATTCAAGCTATGACTGCCAATGTCTAACACCCACTGAACACAATACAAAAGAATAGTTTTGGAGTTATAACAATGTCCTACTATGTTTTTCCCACTAGTTAGGCACTCAACAATTTCAACCTAAACTAGCACACAATATATCGAAAGCAATAAATAAATAGGGATTTGAGAAAATCTCACAACCAATGCTTTCAAATGACCGACGATCTCTTTGGAGCTCCACACTGCTCTCAGGAACATTCAATAGCTTTCAATGATGGTAGAACTTGATTCACAAAGCATATCTTACTCGTAGAGATCCATTCTCCTTCTCACAACTCCACAATCACCATTGATATACAATAATTGCTCTATCAACCTCTCACAAGTATTCAAAATGCCATTAATGAGCAATGGAGAGCTTGATTGGTGATTCCCAACATAAAAAACCCTAGAATTCCCTCTTGTTTCTTGTTTTTAGGATGTTTTCCCTTTTTTTTTCTTTGTAATCCCGACTCCCAACACCACCCAAGAGATAGAGCATCCAAAAACATGGAAACTGCAACTTGTACCATCCGATTTGGGCATTGGATGGCCGAGTTATGGCAGTTTGAAGTTCGGTCAATCATATTATTTCAAATAGAATCTTTTACAGCCTTCAGTACACCTACAACGTGCCTGAGCAAAGCCAGTGATGACACATCAATTGCTGCTAAGGGGAAAGGCATCTTCGTCAGCGGTCTTTGGATAACCTTATAAAGGGTGGGATTTGATAATGGCCATAGGATCTAATTAGATCACGTCAAATAGAATCGGCATGAACTGCGGCCTTTGGATCAGGATCTCCACCGCTGCTGTAATGAACACGCGCACGTGCGATCACGGCGACACCTCCAAGCAATGTGGATCACTCAAATAGATTGCATTTGACCAATGGGATGCCTCGCAGGAGAACTTTGATGCGACCACCGAGAAGCACATGATCCCGCATTTTCTCATGTCGTCAGATGGGCATCTAAGCTGCGTGGCTCAATCTTGGCCATCGATTTTGAGTCTCCTTCTTTTTAAACGGACCAAATTGCCCCTAACTTTATATGTAATGGCCTCTGTAACCAATTTTCTATCAAACAAACCCTTAGAAGCACCTTTTGGCTGAGAGGTGCTTCTCTCTAGGCCATTTATCGTATGCCTACTATTTCTCTCAAGGCAATACGTTGAATACTTGGTGGGCGTGCGATAGGACTTGCGGGAGGAGCCATGCGCGCATGCGGCAATAGGCCTACGGGCTAGCTGCTGCTGGCGGCTTTGGCTGTTGGCATGCAGCATGGCTTGCGGGCTGCTACTTGCGGGCATGCCATGGCTGCTGCTTAGCTTGTGGTTGTGGCACCTTGTGGCACTTGCTGCTACTGCTGCTAGCCTCGGTTGTATCATGGCTGCTGATTATGGTGCAGCGGTCCTCGATTAAGCTGGCTGCCACGGTGGCATGCCACCTCAGCACTGTGGGTCCCACCCATCAATTTCTCTCTCTTCATTCTCTCTTCTCCTTCATTCTCTTCTTTCTCTCTCTTCACTTATTTTTATTCTTCAGATGATGCCATAACACCAGAATCACTGTACCATCACCAGTGTCTTTGCCACATTACCAGTGGGGCCCATAGACAGTCTCTTGCATTAAACATAATCTATTTTGCCAACAATTACAATAAAAAGTGGAACAATCTCCCCCTTTGAAATTGTTGGCAACTCACTCCACACATGAGAACTCTCTTCCCCTTTAATAATAAGTACAAAGGGACATGCTACATAGGAGTGTCCACCGCATCTTTCCTGTCACACCCCAATTCCACACTGTTCAGAATGGTGTGATGAACCGCTAAATAAACAACGGTTCAACCAGGATCTCTAATATGCTATCCCCGCGTTATCCAAACTTTACACGCATCCACAATCATAATCAGAGTAATACACAATAGCAGAAAATTTATAAATAATATGAACTGAGAACTAAAATGATATCCATAAATAATAGCAAATTATTCTGTGTTTAACTGAGACATAAATACTTAAATACCAAATACATGTCTTATAAATCCAATAAAGAAACCTATGAAAAATATCTAATCAAATACACACGAGTTGCACTCGCAAGAGAGATCGTGTGTATCATCTTCAGCTCCAACGTCCATAGCTGCAAACATTTCCGTACGCCGACGCATTCATATAATCTTCAACTGTATAACCTGCATCATCAACTAAAATATTCGACGTCGAGGGGTGAGCACACAACACGGCTCAGTGAGTAGCCAAAACAATGCAACATTACATATGCATGCAAAAAAATCAATTTATATCTTTGGTCTTGGTTTATAGTTTGCAATGTGCAATAGAAAGGTTGGGTGATCAAAGGTTAACGTTTATTGATACCGCCTCTATACACAGGGTGTGGAAGCCCGCCCGAAGGTTAACGTTTATCGTCGTTCCCATCTACCCTACCATAACATTATACAACAAAGGTTAACGTTTATTGCTATATAATGCTATACCAACACGTAAGCCCCTGATCACATCTCCCCGATACTCGCCGCATCAAGACACCAACCACACACATACAATCACATGCCTATTCCTATCATCATCATCATCATCATGTTATAAACAATAAAATAAATATGCATGAACAAGAATAGAAATATTGGATGGCATCTAGATGCACATTACAAACATATTCGCATAGAATCAAACATGGCATAGGACTCAAGAAAAGAAAAACAGTTTATTATTAACCAATTTAGTTTGGGGTTAAGGTTCCTCACCTTAGCTTGCTAATAGATACTTTTCCAAGCTTTAGAATCACCTTTATAATGTTATTATACTGCTAGCAAAACAAAGTCGATAGAATTTAATTAGAATTAATTCAGAATTTAAAAACCATTCGTCAAACGAGGGTCGATGCTAGGGTCGATGCTAGGGTCGATGGGTCTATCGACCCTCCCTCCATTCTCGAACTTCCCGAATCCGAGGGTCGATGGTCGAAACACCTAGGGTCGGATGGTGATCGACTTTCCACTTTTAATCCATTCTTCGTGTTTGGGGTCCTATGGCTTGCTTCCTACATTCACCCAACACTCATTCCATGGTCTAGAACCATGTTTAAACCATCTAAATAGTTTTCGTGCATCCTCCTATGGTTTTCCATGGAAGCCTAACCATGGATGGATGGTTTGAGTTTCTCCGAAATCCTACACTCAACCATATCTAACTTAAGGTCTGTAGAAACTCATGGAATTAGTATCCATACCTGAGAAGATTACTTTTCTCTGCAAATTCTTCTCCTTTTTGCTAAGCCTTCCTCCTAGCCTCCTTTCTTCCTCTTTTCCTTCTTCTCTCTTTCTCTCAATTCAATTAGGGTTGTGAAAGGAGTGAATGTGGCTTAGGAACGCCTTAAATAACAGAATGTCCTATAATAGTCCCATTGAGATTTGGAAAGAATCCCAACCGAAAATTAGGAAATTTCCTAATTTCGGCGTCGAAACCGAGGGTCGATGGGAGGGTCGATGATCCTGTCGACCTAGGGTCTTAAGCTGTCCGACCCTCCCTAAAAACGAGGGTCGACTTTTGTTTTGGGAGGTCCGACCTGCTTCACTGGATGTGCGACCCTCCCCTAGAATTAAGTGTTTTTGGGTCGATTTCATACCTGGGATCTCGATCTCCTTCACGCCCTTGGTCCATTTGACTCGACCATGATGGGTAAACCTGGTTCAAGGTGGTAAGACCGGGTTAGATTGACACGGGTCTTACATTTCCAATCCTAGGGGCACTCCATAAACACCAACTCAATACCACATTAACACAGAAAAACATCAAAGGACTCCCCTTGAGTCCAACATAGGGAGCAAAATAAATATTACAACCACACACTACTCCCCCTTATACTAAGCTCCTCAATGCTTGGGAATGATAACTACTCCCAACTTCTATCTCAAGTACACAAATTGTTCCCTGAAAAGTGGCTTTGTGAAGATGTCTGCCATCTGTTCTGTTGTAGGAATAAACTTTAACTGAACTGCTCCTTCAGCTACCTTTTCTCTCAAGAAATGATACCCAATGGCTATGTGCTTCGTTCTGGAGCATCACTAGATTTTTGGAGATATTTATGGCACTTGTGTTGTCACAGAACACTGAGATAGCCTTGTCTAACTCAATGCCTAAATCCTTTAACATTTGCTTCATCCACAAAACCTGTGTGCAACATGAAGTGTCTGTAATGAATTATTCCTTTGCAACTGACTTGGGTTCAATGTGAGACAAGAGAGAAAACATCTATTTTGTTTTTCTCACCTTCCTTGTTTGCATTCCAGCTAAGGGATCACTAAGAATCAATTTCTCAGGATGATTCTTCCTTACTCTGCTTGAGCCATTTCCAATCTACCTATCTGTCTCAGAATTTAACTGCTCTTCTATTTCATCTGTATCAACCACTACTCTTTGTTCTGGTACATTTGTCACATTCTGCACTTTTTTTCTTTCAACAATTTTAACAAGTCTCTTGTTGTAACATTTATAGGCTTTACTAGAGGTGGAGTAGCCAAGAAATATTCCTTCATCGACCCTATCATCAAACTTCCCTAAATCATGGTTGGTGATTTTGATATAGCACTTACTACCAAATACCTTGAAGTGCTTTGATGTGGCCTTCTTACCAAACCATAATTCATAGTGAGTTTTGTCTCCATGTGGCCTCAACATACACCTATTCTGAACATATATTGTTGTATGTATTGCTTCTCTCCAGAATTTGTTCCCCATGTCATTGTCTGTCAACATAGTCCTTGCCATCTCTTGAACAGTTCTATTCTTCTTCTCTACAATACCATTTTGTTATGGTGTTCTAGGAGCTAAAGTATGTCTCTTGATGCCATTCTCAGAATAATTGCTTATCACCAAAATCTCCATTACTTAGAATACACGCATACATGAATCAAAAGGTCTTTATCAAGATTGTAATGGGGCTAGAGTTCAAGGTACGGAAAAGAAAAATGTACTGACGTTAAAACCCAAGAAACTAATAGAGCATTAAGACAAAAAAATTGAGCAATCTAAATGATAAGGGCTCATAGATAAAGCTCTTCAATAAAACATCCCAAACTCCAGTTTCTTTTTCTTTCATTCTTTTTCTTTTCATTTGAGAACTATGCTTTGCTATTTGAATTTTTTCTTTTAAAAAAAGAGCATGACATTTCAAATATAACAAGGACCATTTACTCCCATTACATCCCACTTCTTGACATACAACAATAACTTTTGAGAATAGCACCCCCATACTTATTCAATACATATCTCTTTCAAACTCATTAGATAATTCTCAATGCTCTACTAGCTCAAAGGTTGGTAATGTCACACCCCAATTCTGATCCAACCAGAATGGTGTGAGTGAACCATCATTGAACCAACGGTTCACACCAGGATCTCGAATAGGCCGTGTTCACTCATACAAACCATCACACATAACCACAATCAGAATATAATAGTATAGCGGAAGTCTTTTAAATATAATGAACTGAGAATCTATTGGTAAATTTAGATAAAATATCCAATTATTCAAATTCAAACATATATTATAATATTCTTACATCCATTTAGTCCAACTAAAAATAAATAAAATAAATAAATAAAACCAATCAAAGGTACACGCAGAAAGGGCACTCGCATGAAGCGTCATGCTCATCCTCTCTTGCCTGTACGTCCAACGCAGAAACACCACCATAAGTCGGTGCATTCATGTAGTCATCCACAGTGTAACCTGCATCAACATCTAAAACAATGTACGTACAAAGGGTGAGCTCACAACTTAGCTCAGTAAGACAATCAGACAGTTTCACAATATTATGCATGAGTAACAATAATTTTATGCTGTGGTCTGATTTTAAGTTTGCAATGTGCAATAGAAAGGTTTGGTGGCCCCCGTACCTCTATACACGAGTGTGTGACACCTAATGGATCACACCCCCATTGGCCCACATGCACCCATCATGGAATAGAGATAGAGCTAAGATACCCCCGTACCTCCCCTGATGCTCTACCCATACCAGTACCTAAGCCCCTACTGGCCAGGACTCGCAAACTGGGCTCGCAACTAACCAATCCTATATGTCATCAATGTATGCTCTATCTCAGCACAGCCGTCTACGACATAGAGATAGAGCTAAGGCATTCCCACACCTCCCCTGATGCCCTATCCGCAACTAACCCACTAGGATAGAAACAATACGCAGGTAGACCCTATCCCAACATAACTCCCTACGGCATAGAGATAGAGCTAAAGCATCGTGGACAAGCCAACGTCGACTCGGAGACCACAGTGCCACATAACCATGGCCAGGCCAACATCAATATCGGAGACCACCGTACCACGACCTTCCCCTGATGCCCCACCTGTACCAAGCATGTTAAGATAGAATACTACAAAAGGTGCTAGTGTGAGGAGCGATCCCAGACCCATGCCCCACTCCATACACTAACGAAAACAATCACATGCTTAACAATCACATCCTAACAATGCATGAACAGTAATAATAACTGAAATTAAAAGATGGCATGTGAATATGCACAAACATCACATCAGATCTAATCAGGTGGTTAACAATGATTTACTGTCCATTAATTATTAGGTTTAGGTCAGATTCCCTTATCTGACGCTCGTTTGTTAGCTTGCTCCACGTCGCAAGATCCAAATGGGAAGTCACAAAGTCCTACAATATTATTAGGGTTTCATTAGAATATATTGTTTAGGGTTTCATGTTGGTCGGAAACCAACATGGTTACAAAATACCCTCACAGAGCTGACCGATGGCATGTACCGGTCGCAGCTCTGTGGGAAAGACTGGCGACCGGTATGGTCAGTCGGTCCCCACAGACCAGCCTCCCGAGGGATACCAGTGGCAACATACCGGTCGCACTGTGTGCAACCGGTATAGTCGACCGGTATGTCTCCGGAAGACCATACATGGGTTATTCGACTATCGGCGATCATCCTCCCTGGATTTCCAAGGTTTCTCCTATCCATTCTAAGTTTAAACTTGGAGTTAGAGTTATCCCCAACTCATTCAAGTCTTATTTCGATGAATATCATCTCGGAACTCGAATCTAGGGTTTGACGGCAACTTAGGGTTTATTGGCCAATTTAGGATTTTAGATCAATACCTACTTGCATGGTATTGATCCACCCACACAACTAACCTAAAGTCATAGAGTAAGAAGAATGATTAAAACACTTACCATTGACTGGCGTAACGTGAGCGTCGTCGAACGGTAATGGCGGCACTTTCTTCTTCTTCCTAGCTCCTTTTCCTTTCCAACCTCCTTATCTTCTCTAGGGTTTGTGAGAGATAATGGAAAGGATTTGAGGAGGTTTGAGGGTGTATTTATAGGCTAGAATTAGGGTTTAGTAACCCTACTAGGATTAGAAAAGTCTTAGGATTAGAAATCAGGAAAGTGGGACCCGTAGAAGTCAATTTTCGGATCTCCGCACTCAGCTGCGCAGAGCTGACCGGTCGACCGGTACCAAGACCGGTACCATCGACCGGTCAACATAAAATCATGTTGATTTGATCGTCTTTGATCCGATTTCATACCTGTTTGTCATCCGCTCGTCCCGTCTTGCCCGATGATGATCGGAAGACCTGCTACGACACAAAACCAAGGTTTAGACCGGGTTTACAGAGTGCGGGTCTTACAACTCCCCCACCCTTAAAAGAAATTTCATCCTGAAATTTACATGTAGGTCTCACAACTCCCCCACCCTTAAAAGAAATTTCGGCCTCGAAATTTGAACGTACCTTGATCGTTGAAAAGGTTAGGGTACTCCTTCTTCATTGTGCTCTCCTCTTCCCAAGTAATTTCTTCCACATTTTGGCTTCTCCAATGCACCTTCACATAATGGATATCCTTGGTTCGAAGTTGTTGTACCTTTCGACTTGAGAGCATCACAGGCACCACTTCGAAAGTTAAGTCTTCAGTTAAGTCTGGGGGATCAGCGGTCAAGATGTGCGATGGATCTCTGATATACTTCTTCAGTAATGATACATGGAACACGTTATGAACGCTTGACATAGATGGTGATAGAGCCAATTGATAGGCTACATTACCACGTCGGGTCAATATCTCATACGGTCCCACATACCTAGGGCAAAGCTTCCCCTTCTTACCAAACCGTTTTAGACCTCGCGCTGGTGATACCTTCAAGAATACCTTGTCACCCACTGCAAACTCCAGATCTCGACGTCGATTATCCGCATAGTGCTTCTGTCAGACTTGAGCTGTCTTTACTCTCTCTTTGATCTGATCAATCACTCGGCAAGTTTCTTCAACAAACTCCGGTCCTACAATTCTTCTTTCTCCCACCTCGTTCCATAACAGAGGTGTACGACACTTCTTCCCATAGAGTGCTTCATATGGGGCCATCTGAATTGTAGCCTGATAACTGTTGTTATAAGCAAACTCGATAAGTGATAATTTCTCATCCCAAGCTCCCTTGAAATTTATTGCACAAGCTCGGAGCATATCTTCTAAAATTTGAATAGTTCGCTCTGATTGTCCGTCCGTCTGAGGGTGAAAAGTCAGATCGAACTTCAACTTCGTTCCCATAGCTTTCTCTGTAGTCCTTCCCAGAACTTTGATGTAAAACGGGGATCTCTGTCAGATACTATACTCTCTGGAACGCCATGAAGTCTGACTATATTATCAACATACAACTTGGCCAGTTTCTCCATGGTATACCGAGGTCTGAGCGCAATAAATCGAGCTTTCTTGGTGAGTCGGTCGACTATAACCCAAACTGCATCCACTGACCTTGGTGTCAAAGGTAAGCCAGTGACGAAATCCATGGTTATACAATCCCACTTCCATGCAGGTTCCGGTAATGGCTGTAGTAAACCTGTGGGTCTCTGCCTTTCTGCTTTAACTTGTTGACAATTCAGACATTGGAACACGAAACGAGCAATATATGCTTTCATACCCCTCCACCAATATAGTCTTCTTAAATCATGGTACATTTTGGTACTTCCTGGATGTACCGAATATGGAGTGTAATGAGCTTCAGTCATAACTCGATCTCTGATATTGCAGTCTTCACTCTCAGGTATACATTAACCGTCCACGATACCTGAGTACCTTGTCTGAATCCAAGGTAAAGTCAGGATTGCTCGTACTGTAAGAACCGTGTTCTAAAACCCGGTCTAACCATGGTTTTATGCGATGACAGGTGCCCCAATCATAATCGGACCGGAAAGCGAAGCCGGGCAAGGGACCACGTAAGAAGCCGGGTGAAGAACCAGTCAAATTCAAGTACGAAAAAGGTGTAAAAATGGTTAAGTGCATACCGGTCGCACCATACCGGTCGCACTATCCTGCGACTGGTATGGGCCAGCGGTATGGCATACCGATCTCACCATACCGGTTGCACTATCCTGCGACCGGTATGTGCGGGACCGGTATAGTTCGGAGCGGCTGGAGTCCGTCTCCAGCTTGTGTTTCTCTCAAAAATGGAAAGTTTAAGTTTCCATATGAGGGGGGAGCGTGCCTTGGACGGCCTCCCTCTATTAATAGAGGGGGAGACACTCTGTGAACCTCTTTGTAAACCCATCCGTTCGGAGAAGGAGTTGAGGAGGTTCAAGGAGGAGGACGCCGCCCAGGAAGGAGCCGCCGGTGGAGGAACGCGCCGCCAACTGACAACCGTTACCGGTAAAGTGCTCTATCTTTCCTGTAGTGTTGATTACCGGATCGGAGCCGCGAAGCGGCGTGAGATCAGATGAAAAATGTTTAGATTCCTTTCACCTTTCTTTATGATCTGGTTGGTTTTTGGCATTCTAGCCAAGATCCGTAGGACCCTTCGGAGAATGGACCTTAGCAATTGATAAGGGAGACCCTTGGGACCTACCCGTAGGGTGGATCTGATGATTTATGCCCTAGATGCCTTTTCTTGTCTCTTTTCGGATCTAGGTCGCTATGCGGCGTTCTAGCCGCGATCCATAGGACTTTACAGGGATCGGACCCTAGCAGAGGATAGGTGAGACCTTAGGGAGCTACCCGTGGATACCTCGCTCTCGGAATCACGCCGTAGGGTATACCCTTGGGCGAGTCCAGCGGTATGGGCCGCGGTGTATGGCCGGCACCATACCGGTCGCACTCGGCCAGATCCGAGTGAGACCGGTATGTGTGCATCCGGTATGCATACCGGCGGCACCATACCGGGTCGCACTCAGTCAGATCTGAGTGAGACCGGTATGTGTGCATCCGGTATGTATACCGGTCTCACCATACCGGTTGCACTATCCTGCGATCGGTATGTGCGAGTCCGGTATGTGTTCCGAGCCCTGTTTGTTTGGGAAAGCCTGGTTTTGGCTTCTAAAACTCTAATAAATGGAAATTAACATGTAAATATGATTGTGTAGGACTTGTATGTGAAATTTCTGACGCCGAAAGGGATTAATACCACGCGTCAGGTAATGGACAAGACCCGGAACTTAAATTAAAGAATTAATAATAAACCTTAGAGAGCTCTTTATATTCTGTATCAATTTATATGCTTTGTTTGATGGATTGTGCATATCACATGTCATGTAGTGTAAATTCTATTTGATTTATCTGTTCATGCATTTCATATGCTAGGTGTGATGGATGTTAGACATATGATTGTTTTAGTTGGGGTGTGGAATGGGAAGGGCCGGGGCCCGGGATCATTCCTCACCCCGACACCTTCGATAGCACCTTATCTTAGCATGCTTGGTATGGGTGGGGTATCGGGGGAGGTTATGGCGGGTGGTCTCCGATGTTGACGTTGATCCGGCCACGGTGATGTGGCATGGTGATCTCTCGACGTCGACGTTGACTGGCCATGACGCTTTAACTCTATCCCTATGCCATAGGGAGTGATGTTGGGATAGGGCCTACTTGCGTATAGTTCCATCTTGGTATGCTTGTTGCGGGTAGGGTATCAGGGGGAGGTGAGGTATTGTGGTCTCCAGCCTGGCCTACACGCTCTAGCTCTATCCCTATGTTGTAGACGGCTGTACTAGGGTGGAGCCTACATGTATGACATCTAGGACTGGTTAGAAACGAAACCCACTTGCAAGCCCTTGCCAATAGGGGTTTAGGTATTGGCGCGGTATGGGGTATCAGGGGGAGGACGTGGGATTGTGGTTACGCCTGCCCGCCAGACTCGAGTCCTATCTCCATACCGGAGTGAGTGATGTGGGGCAACAAACGAGTGTGGTGAGGAGCCCCGACTGTTGTTGGGTGTGCCCACACTCTCGTGCATGGAGGTGCGGTGGCCGCCAATCCTTACCATAGCACCTTGCAAGTTATGCCCGCCCAATCTGTAATTTTATCTCATGCATGTGGATGTTGCATTGGTCTTGTGCTTTCTCGAGCTGTGTTGTAGCTCACCCCGATATATATATCTCTTTTCGGATTTGGATGCGGGGTATACGGTGGAGGACTTCGTGACCGCCCCAGCCTACGCGACGATGGCGCTGCGGAGACACAGAGAGTGTGGAGGACGAGCATGATGCGTTATGCGAGTGCTCCTTCTGTGTCTTTCCTTTGTGATTGGTTTATTCTTTTATTTTCTGTTAAGCTTATAATTAAATATTATTTAAATTTTGATGGATGATGGAATAATTGGATTAATTATTTTTAATTTATCATTTAGTTCAGCTCATTGTTATAAATTATTTCCGCTGCTTGTATTACTCCGGATTGTGTTAGTTTGCTCGGGGATGATTGGTTGACACGGTCTTTCGAGATCCTGGTGTGAACCGTGGTTTAGTACCGGTTCACTCACACTTCTGGTTCAGTCGGAATTGGGGTGTGACAACTTGGTATCAGAGCCATAGGCTCTGTCCAGCTAATCATTCTGCATCTAACTGTGTCCAATGGGTTGAGTTAGGAAAATTAAAAATTTTAATAAAAACACACCATAAGCTTGCTTGTTGTTTGAGACTTAAGAAAGATGCATAATACACTATTAATGGAAGAACAAAAATAATTACTGAATTAGTTAGAGAAACAAATAACCATGTCATAACTTCTTTTAAATACAAAGAGTGCGACAGAGTACAGTCCACAAGTCGGACAGTTACTCTGTTAACAAAAATAAAACACTTTAAGCTAAACTAAGCTACCTAGTCGAGCTATGGTGGAGTAGCGGGCCTGGATGGAACCGAGTTTGCTATATCATAGTCTCGCTCGTATACCTCCCGCCGACCGGTGGACCTGGTCCCGAGTGACCCGTAGGCCGCGCGTGCGGACGCCCCAACTCCCGACCCATCTCGTTTGTGAGTCCATGATCCCTCTCGGGTATCCGGGATGCCTCTCCGGGTATCCGGGATGACTCTTCGGGTGTCCCCGATCTCAGTGAGCATGCGAATCGAAAGGTCTGAAGAAGAGTGGGGTGGTACAGTAGCTGGCATGCGCCTAGCTGATCTAGGAACTGGAGCGGGCCTAGATGTGCCAGCAACCGTAGGGACTGAAGAAGGATGTGGTGGTACCGTAGCCGACATGTACCCTGCTGGTCCAGGAATGGGAACAGGCCTAGATGTACTGGCGGTCGACGGCCTGGAAGTCTCGCTCTCGGTGAATGCTGAGGTGCAGGTACTGGGATGTCCTCCATGTGGGTGTCCTAATCGTCCTCCATCTCGGCGGCATCTGCTGCTGCGGCAAGGGCTGCATGGTTTCTGGGCAGGAGGGGACGAGCCTGTAACTCCTCATCACTGAGCTCTAGGTTGTCCATCTGCATCTTGTAGATGGCCTCAGCATCAATGTCGGAGTTCATGGTCACCTCCATAGGTACCTCTCCCTGCATACTGACACCCAAACGTTGTAGTAGTGCCGTAATCAACCTACCATATGGAAGGTTACCTGACACATCGGGGCATCGCCGCCAGATGATCATAACCCGCATGATTAGGTAGGGCAGACAAACCCGGTACCTAGAGGCCACACTGTAGGTAATGAACCTGGGCCAACTGGGATACCTCTCCATAATGCCCACTCTGAGGGACGATGTTATGCTGAATGATCCGGCAATATAGGCGAGGTACGGGATGAAGATTTGAGGCCGACATAACCCGTCTTGGTATTAATATCTGCGTGGCTATGGCCGCCCTGGTGTACTCATCAAGGTACCCTTTGACCCTGGGGGTACAGTAAACAAGGTCCCCATCGTCCGGAACCCCTAGGAGAACGGCTAGCTCTGCTATGTTGAAGGAGATCACCACCCCTTTCACATAGCTTGTGATGCGCAGATTTCTGGCATTGTCCCAGTCATTTACATCTCCTTTCACCTCCAAGTTGGAGAAAAATAGCTTTACCAGATTAGGACGGGTGCGTTCTCGATACTGAATGACAGGTAACCACCCCATAATCCCGAAAGCCGACGCTATATCAAAGCGATGGAGATGCTCCTGGTTAACGTACCGACCGGATTCTATGTGCTTGAACTGAAACCAAGCAAACCGTGAAGCGGCCGTCGCCGAACGAAAATACCTCTCGTTATACGAGATGGCTGGGGGAGGTGAACTGCTCATATTGTTTGATGGAACGTCTCCTTGAGGTGTATAAATTATATAACCTGTGAAATCAAGGAAACGTAACGGTTAGTGATAAATTTTGAGAAAATTTCGGCAGAGTAACGGCTGTAAATGGTGTAAAAGCCTCGAACTCACCCAAAATTTTGGGGAGGAGGACTTATGTAACCCCCACTCTCTTCCATCAAACCAAACTCAGGCATATCAGGTGAAAGATTGGGAGAAATCAAGCAATTTCAAGAAAAATCGGGATTTTTCCAAAAACCTAGGTTAAAAATCGATTTTTGTTGATTTCTTGCAAACCAAGCGATGGAACTTCAAATAGGTTGAGGGGTTTTACTCAAAGGGACCCCAAGAACCTTTCCCAAGCAACTAAAAGAGTTTTCCACGATTGGAATTCCTAAATTTGAGAGAAAGCTAAGTTTTGGGCGAAAAGACGATGTAAAATCATCTAAAAGAGAGAAAGAGAGAAGAACTTACCTTTGAGACAAGGTGGAGACTCTTGCACGAGTGAAAACCGATCCAAAGGACACCGGATGCACTGTAGCAACTCGGAGAAGCGGAGAGGAATCGCCACCGGAGTCTAAGCCAAAGAAGAAGTGAGGAAAAAACAAGAAAAATCGCGTTTTTAAAAGGGATTTTCTGTCTTTTGGTATATCGGTCGCACTATCCTGCGACCGGTACCTCTCAGCGGTACCCCGCGACCGGTACCTGCTGCGAGGTATACCGGTCGCGCTATCCCGCGACCGGTACCTCCCAGCGGTATGGTCCGACCGGTATGGGCAAAGTGGGTTTTTCTCCCCGAAAGTCCAGTGCCCTTGCCGAGAAACCTCAGGGGTATTTGGTTTGTACAAATCGATATCGAAAACCTTTTGAACAGGGGGTTTTTCGACCCTATGATTGTGTAAGTTGGTGAAATGAGGATTTATCTAGGAAATTTTGAAAAATTTAGCCTGATTCTTTCTGTTATTTTTTTTCTTCTTTCCTTGTCACTCTTGAGAAATACTAAATGCACATGTTGAGACTATAAATTGTTGGAATACATTTTTCTAAATTGCTCCATGTGTTTCGATGTATTCAGATTCATACAAGGCAGAGTAAAGTACCAATGGCAAGAGGTAATGGTCGAAGGCTTCAGCCGCAGACGTCGTCGCTCAAGGGACGCCGCTATAGACGGGAGTTCAGTGCCCGAGAACTGAAGGACAAGAAGAGAGGATAAGTAGGGAAGAGCAGAACCCCCTGAACGCAACTGAGAATCTAAGGCGGGCGAATGAAGAGTCGCCATCTCAGGGGCAGCCATCTACAAGCTCCGAATCAATGATGGCAAATTTTATGTCTAGCATGGAGGCACAACAGAAGAAGTTTTTTGAGGAAATGACAAAAATATTCAGGCCACTGGGCTGTCCGGCAAGCCAGGCGCGTGCCGGTCACGGTGCGAGAAAATGTTCATGCAGCACTTGTGGGGGTAAACACAGAAATCGAAATACCAACACAAGAAGAACCACCCGCCATCGAACCTCACCCGGTTACCGGTACACCAAGTATATAATCGGGACCACGGAGGGTATCGGGGGCGTACCGTGGTCCGTATCCGGTGCACACTATGGTGGCTATCGGGGAGGCGGTCGGGGTGGCTACGCTTATCAGCCACAGGGGTATGGACGGGCGCCGTATGCTCGGGGTAGCCTTGCCAAGGCAGTGGATGGGTTCTTGAAGCTTAAACCACCCACATTTACGGGAAGTGCGGGAAAGCACCGTGGCCAAGACAGTGGATATCGGAGATGGAGAAAAATTTCAGGCGTTGGACTGTCAGGATGGAGATAAGGTCTTGTATGCTACTCACATGTTGAAGGAAGAGGCCAATGGGTGGTGGAATTCCACTCGAATGTACTTGGAAACAAAGCACCAGATCATCACCTGGCCTATATTCAAAGAGGCCTTCTTCGACAAGTACTTCCCCAGGAGTTTCCGTGACCAGATGGAGAGGGAATTCCTAAGTCTGCAAAGAATCACGGATGATCAGAGGCATACCAGCAGAGGTATGATGAGTTGTTCTTCTTCGCTCCCACCAAAGATGCAAGAGGAAGAGGCTAAGACTCGCCATTTTACCATGGGCCTACGAGGCGCGATCAGAGAACATGTATTAGGTCGAGGTTTGGTCATTTACAATGAAGCTGTACAGGTGGCTCGTGTCATTGAGTCAAGTCAGAGAGACAGCTTTATGGCCCAGAACCGAGGTTTGAAGAGGCCGAATACCGAGTTCCAAGGCAAAGGCGGACGAGGCAACAGGCCATACCGTCCATTCAGGCCGCAAGCTAGTACCATACCTCCCAGATCGGCTCCTGTAATGGCCTCGCAAGCAACGGGGCCGACCCCTAACGTCAAGTGCTACAACTGTCAACAGGTGGGGCACTATGCCAGATCATGCCCGCAACCCAAGAAGGAGCAGGAGCTTGGGCAAGGTATATGCCGTTACTAACGAGGAGGCAGCCGCGATTACCGGATGTGGTTACGGTATTATTTTACACTTCCTCCTAAATTGTTGCATTACTTGTTTGCATATTTAAAACTAAAAGGGAATTTTACAACCTCAGGAACAGTAAATATAGCAGGGATACCTGCAAGAGTCCTGTTTGACTCTGGGGCCACTCATTCGTTTGTCTCAGTATCATTCTGGAAAGGGCTAGGACAACCCGTCAAGACCTTACAACCAAGTCTGCTAGTTCGGTCGCCAATGGGGATCGAGGTGGTATTAGAAGACTATTATGGACCTTGCCCAGTGTGTATTGAGGGACGAAAACTTGAAGCCAACTTAGTCCAACCGGAGATGTCAGATTTTGATCTTATTTCGAGGATGGACTGGTTAGCTAAACACTCAAAGAAACCCGCTATGTGCTGAGAAGAAGTTGATGCTCAAGGACAGTGATGGGAATGAGTTCCAATTTAAAGGGGTTAAGTTGCCAAGAAAGAGGAAGCTCATACTCTCAGCCTTAAAAGCAAAGAGGTGCTTAGAGAAAGGAGGAGTAGGATATCTTGTGTCAGTGGTAGATGTGACCGCTGAAGCACCGAAAATGGAAGACATCCAGGTCGTACGGGAGTTCCCCCGATGTATTTCCGGAAGATTTACCGGGGTTACCACCCGACGGGGCTACCGAGTTTGTGATAGACTTACTACCGGGGGTGGCGCCCGTGTCTAAGGCTCCGTACGGGATGGCTCCTACCGAGGCGAAAGAGTTAAAAACCCAACTGCAGGAACTGCTAGACAAGGGGTTTATAAGACCAAGCATCTCACCTTGGGGAGCACTTGTGCTCTTTGTGAAGAAAAAGGATGGCAGTGTGCGCCTGTGCATGGATTATCGAGAGTTGAACAAGCTCACTATCAAGAACAGGTACCCACTACCTAGAATAGATGACTTGTTTGATCAGCTCCAAGGTTCAAGTGTGTTTTCAAAGATCGACCTGAGGTCTGGGTATCACCAGCTAAAGATTAAGGACTCAGACATCCCAAAGACCGCCTTCGAGACACGGTATGGACACTACGAGTTCCTTGTGATGTCCTTTGGATTGACTAACGCACCGGCATCATTTATGGAATTAATGAACCGAGTATTCCATGACATGTTGGATACGTCGGTTATTGTTTTCATTGATGACATTCTTGTATACTCCAAGGACCAGGAGACGCATGCAGTGCATCTCAGAGCCGCATTATAGAGACTAAGGAAAGAAAAGCTGTATGCAAAATTCAAGAAGTGCGAGTTCTGGTTAGATGAAGTGGCCTTCCTTGGTCACGTGGTGTCAGCTGAAGGAGTCAAGGTAGACCCCAAGCAAGATTTCAGCCATAGTCGGGTTGGGAGGCAACCAAGCCGGTCGCTGAAATTCATAGTTTCCCGGGCTTGGCTGGATACTACGTAAGGTTTGTGGAGAACTATTCCAAGATTGATGTTCCACTCACCAAGTTGACCAAAAAGGGGCAGAAGTTCATATGGACGGATGAATGCAAGAAATGTTTCCAGACGTTGAAGTCAAGGCTGGTATCGGCACCTATACTGACTATTCCAGCTCCAGACCACCCATTTACACTATATACGGATGCTTCGTGTCCGGGACCGGGTTGTGTGCTAATGCAAGGCGAAAGCGGTGATAACTTATGCCTTAAGACAGCTGAAGGAGCATGAAAAGAACTACCCTACGCATGACCTAGAGTTGGAAGCGGTCATTCATGCCATCAAGACTTGGAGGCATTACCTGTATGGCGAGAAGTTCCAGATTAAGTCTGACCACAAGAACCTGACATATTTGTTCACCCAGATGGACTTGAATATGAGGTAGAGGAGGTGGTTAGAGTTACTCAAGGACTACGACTGTGATATCTAGTATCACCCTAGTAAGGCCAACGTGGTAGCTGACGCATTGAGCAGAAAATGGGCGTCAATTCCTGAGGCAGGACCAAGTACAAATGTGATGATCCAATTGAGCAGGGGTTGATACACCAGTTTACCCTAATGTTTGCAGCAATGAAGATCCTGCCTGATCTGAAGGATGAAATAAAGGCAGCGGTCCTACAGGATCCATACCTTAGGACGGTTCAAGAGGACTTGGAAAAGGGACGAGACAACCCAGATTTCACCTTGGATACAGACAAGGTACTCAGATATCATGGGCGTCTATGTGTACCTGAAACTGAAGATTTGGATATCCGAAATCGGATAATGTTGGAAGCCCACTCCACCCCATATTCAGTGCACCCTGGAAGCACAAAAATGTATCATGACATTAAGAGGTCGTACTGGTGGAGGGGAATGAAAGCTGATGTGGCTCGACATGTGATCCAATGCTTAAACTGTCAGCAAGTCAAAGCGGAAAGACAGAGACCTATAGGACTACTACAACCATTTGGGAAGGACTGCAGAAGGCAATGGGAACGAAATTGAAGTTTAGCATAGCCTTCCACCCTCAAACAGATGGTCAGTCAGAAAGGACCATCCAGATTTTAGAAGACATGCTTCGGGCATGTGCTATTGACTTCAAGGGGGCTTGGGATGAGAAACTATCTCTCATTGAGTTTGCCTACAACAACAGTTACCAGTCTACGATCCAGATGGCCCCATACGAGGCTTTGTATGGTAAGAAATGCCGGACACCTCAGAAGCACTATGCCGATAACAGGCGGCGGGATCTTGAATTCATGGTAGGTGATAAAGTGTTTTTAAAGGTACCACCAGTGCGAGGCCTGAAGCGGTTCGACAGAAAAGGGAAATTGTGTCCAAGATATGTGGGGCCCTATGAAATTCTGTCCCGGTGCGGTAAGGTGGCCTATCAACTTGCATTGCCACCGGCAATGTTTAGCGTCCACGATGTCTTCCACGTGTCCCTACTGAAGAAGTATGTGCGAGATCCTTCGCATATCCTTGTTGCTGATCCCCCAGAGTTGACAGAAGACGTAACCTTCGAGGTGGTGCCAATCCAACTCCTTAGCGGAAAAGGTACAACATCTTCGAAGGCGGGATATCTACTATGTCAAAGTGCTTTGGAAAAGTCAGGACATAGAGGAAATTACTTGGGAAGAGGAGGATGCCATGCGACAAGAATACCCCCATCTTTTCGACTCTGAAGGTACGTACAATTTCGGGGATGAAATTCTTTTAAGGAAGGGGGAATTGTAAGACCTACATGCAAATTTCGGGGACGAAATTTCTTTTAAGGGTGGTAGAGTTGTAAGAACCGTGCTCTAAAACCCGGTCTAACCATGGTTTTATGCGATGACAGGTGCCCCAATCATAACCGGAACAGAAAGCGAAGCCGGGCAAGGGACCACGCAAGAAGCCGGGTGAAGAACCAGTCAAATTCAGGTACGAAAAGGTGTAAAACGGTTAAGTGCATACCGGGTCGCCATATCCTCGCGACCGGTATGGGCCATGGTATGGCATACCGGTCTCACCATACCGGTTGCACTATCCTCGCGACCGGTATGTGCTGGACCGGTATAGTTCGGAGCGGCCGGAGTCCGTCTCCAGCTTGTGTTTCTCTCAAAAATGGAAAGTTTAAGTTTCCATATGAGGGGGGAGCGTGCCTTGGACGGCCTCCCTCTATTAATAGAGGGGGAGACACTCCGTGAACCTCTTTGTAAACCCATCCGTTCGGAGAAGGAGTTGAGGAGGTTCAAGGAGGGAGACGCCGCCCAGGAAGGAGCCACCGGTGGAGGAACGCGCCACCAACTGACAACCGCTACCGGTAAAGTGCTCTATCTTTCCTGTAGTGTTGATTATCGGATCGGAGCCGCGAAGCGGCGTGAGATCAGATGGAAAAATGTTTAGATTCCTTTCACCTTTTCTTTCTGATCTGGTTGGTTTTTGGCATTCTAGCCAAGATCCGTAGGACCCTTCGGAGAATGGACCTTAGCAATTGATAAGGGAGACCCTTGGGACCTACCCGTAGGGTGGATCTGATGATTTATACCCTAGATGCCTTTTCTTGTCTCTTTTCGGATCTGGGTCGCTATGCGGCGTTCTAGCCGCGATCCGTAGGACTTTACAGGGATCGGACCCTAGCAGAGGATAGGTGAGACCTTAGGGAGCTACCCGTGGAGACCTCGCTCTCGGAATCACGCCGTAGGGTATACCCTTGGGCGAGTCCAGCGGTATGGGCCGCGGTGTATCCCCGGCACCATACCGGCCGCACTCGGCCCAGATCCGAGTGAGACCGGTATGTGTGCATCCGGTATGCATACCGCTGGCACCATACCGGTTGCACTCAGTCAGATCTGAGTGAGACCGGTATGTGTGCATCTGGTATGTATACCGGTCTCACCATACCGGTTGTATTATCCTGCGACCGGTATGTGCGAGACCGGTATGTGTTCCGAGCCCTGTTTGTTTGGGAAAGCCTGGTTTTGGCTTCTAAAACTCTAATAAATGGAAATTAACATGTAAATATGATTGTGTAGGACTTGAATGTAAAATTTTTGATGCCGAAAGGGATTAATACCACGCGTCAGGTAAGGGACAAGACCCGAAACTTAAATTAAAGAATTAATAATAAACCTTAGAGAGCTCTTTATATTCTGTATCAATTTATATGCTTTGTTTGATGGATTGTGCATATCACATGTAATGTAGTGTAAATTCTATTTGATTTATCTGTTCATGCATTTCATATGCTAGGTGTGATGGTTGTTAGACATGTGATTGTTTTAGTTGGGGTGTGGAATGGGAAGGGCCGGGGGCCGGGATCATTCCTCACCCCGACACCTTCGTAGCACCTTATCTTAGCATGCTTGGTATGGGTGGGGTATCAGGGGGAGGTTATGGCAGGTGGTCTCCGATGTTGACGTTGACCTGGCCACAGTGATGTGGCATGGTGTTCTCCGACGTCGACGTTGACCTGGCCATGACGCTTTAACTCTATCCCTATGCCATAGGGAGTGATGTTGGGATAGGGCCTACTTGCGTATAGTTCCATCTTGGTATGCTTGTTGCGGGTAGGGTATCAGGGGGAGGTGAGGTATTGCGGTCTCCAGCCTGGCCTGCACGCTCTAGCTCTATCCCTATGCCGTAGACGGCTGTACTAGGGTGGAGCCTACATGTATGACATCTAGGACTGGTTAGAAACGAAACCCACTTGCAAGCCCTTGCCAATAGGGGTTTAGGTATTGGTGCGGTATGGGGTATTAGGGGGAGGACGTGGGATTGTGGTTACGCCTGCCCGCCACAGAGTGTGGAGGACGAGCATGATGCGTTATGCGAGTGCTCCTTCTGTGTCTTTCCTTTGTGATTGGTTTATTCTTTTATTTTCTGTTAAGCTTGTAATTAAATATTATTTAAATTTTGATGGATGATGGAATAATTGGATTAATTATTTTTAATTTATCATTTAGTTCAGCTAATTGTTATAAATTATTTCCGCTGCTTGTATTACTCTGGATTGTGTTAGTTTGCTCAGGGATGATTGGTTGACACGGTCTTTCGAGATCCTGGTGTGAACCGTGGTTTAGTACCGGTTCACTCACACTTCTAGTTCAGCCGGAATTGGGGTGTGACACGTACCCTTCTCTAAGTCTTCTTGCACTGTCTTGAGAAGTGGATCCTGTAGGATTACTACTTTGACTTCATCAACTAGATCCGGTGAGATCTTCAAAGCTGCGAACATCATGGTGAACTTATGAATTAAGCCTTGCTCAACTGGATCTTCTGCAGTCTCTATAATATACTCTTCATCACCTTCGATTGAACTTGAGGCTGCGGCACATAATGCAGCATTTGTACTTGGTCCTGCCTCAGGTTTCGATGCCCACTTTCTGCTTAAGGCGTCAGCCACAAGATTTGCTTTACCCGGATGGTACTGGATGTCACAATCATAATCTTTCAACAATTCCAGCCATCTCCTCTGTCTCATATTCAGATCCTTCTGAGTGAAAAGATAAGTTAAGCTCTTGTAATATGACTTAATCTGAAACTTCTCGCCGTACAAGTAGTGTCTCCAAGTTTTGATTGCATGTATAACCGCTGCTAGCTCCAAATCATGCGTAGGATAGTTCTTCTCATGCTCCTTTAACTGTCTTGATGCATAAGCAATCACCTGTTCTCCTTGCATCAATACACACCCAATACCCAACCCTGAAGCATCCGTATATAAGGTAAACGGTACGCTTGGTTCTGGGATGGTCAAGATAGGTGCAGAGACTAGTCTTGACTTCAAAGTCTGAAAGCACTTCTCGCACTCATCTGTCCATATGAATTTCTCTCCCTTCTTGGTCAATCTGGTGTGTGGAACAACGATCCTGGAGTAGTTTTCCACGAACCTTCTATAATAACCAGCCAATCCAAGGAAACTACGAATCTCCGCAACAGATTTTGGTGCTTCCCATCCTACTATAGCAGCTATCTTACTTGGATCAACCTTGATACCGTCTTCAGATACTACATGGCCCAAGAAAGCCACTTCCTTCAGCCAAAACTCGCATTTCTTGAACTTAGCATAAAGCTTCTCCAGTCTCAGCCGTTGTAGGGCTGCCCTCAAATGTGCTGTATGAGTCTCCATGTCCTTTGAGTAGACCAATATGTCATCGATGAATACGATGACCGAAGTGTCCAACATATCATGAAACATTCGGTTCATCAGTTCTATGAACGACGCTGGAGCATTGGTCAACCCGAAAGACATAACTAGAAACTCATAATGCCCATACCGTGTTCTGAAAGTAGTCTTTGGAATATCTCCGGCCTTGATCTTCAGTTGGTGATACCCGATCGGAGATCGATCTTCGAGAAAACCTTTGCACCCTGTAACTGATCGAACAAATCATCGATCCTAGGCAAAGGATACCGGTTCTTGATAGTTAACTTGTTCAGTTCACGATAGTCAATGCATAGCCTTACACTTCCGTCTTTCTTCTTGACTCCCCAAGGTGATATGCTAGGTCGTATGAAGCCCTTATCCAGCAATTCTTGTAACTGGGTCTTCAACTCCTTTAACTCAGTAGGGGCCATTCTGTATGGTGCTTTAGACACCGGCGCCGAACCTGGCATAAGGTCTATCACGAACTCTGTAGCCCTGACAGATGGTAGTCTTGGAAGATCCTCTGGAAATACATCTGGGAACTCTCGAACCACATCTATATCCTCCATCTTTTGGGACTCCGCCGTGATATCAACTACCGATACTAGATACCCAACTCCCCCTTTCTCTAAGCATCTTTTAGCTTTTAGGGCGGAGAGGATCAGCTTCTTCTTCCTAGGTAACTTGGTCCCAGTGAAGCTATACTCCTTTCCCTTATTGTCTGTAAGCACAAGCTTCCTTTCTCCACATAATAGGATAGCTGAATGACGGCCTAGCTAATCCATTCCCAAGATGACGTCAAAGTCTGCCATCTCGAGTAGTACCACTTGCTTCTAAGTCTCGGCCCTCAATACATACAGTACATGGTCCATAATATTCAGTCAAAGCCACTTCGACTCCTAGCGGAGAGCGAACTATCAAGCTTGGGTTCAAGTGCTTGATTGGTAACTCCATTCGCTTTCCAAAGGAAATAGAAACAAAGGAGTGCGTGGCTCCAGAGTCAAAGAGTACTCTGGCAGGTATACCAAGTACATTTACAATTCCTGAAATTTTTATTATCCCTTAGTTCTACATGCACATACACACAATGAAAATAGTAAGCCAAATAGTAAGGGATAGAGTCGTACCAATGACCACATCAGGTGATGCGGCTGCCTCTTCAGTGGTGACCGCATATACTTTTCCTTATTGGGGAGGTTGCTTCCTAGGTAGAGTGCAGGTCCTTGCAATATGACCCACTTGTTGACAGTTGAAACAGTTGATATTCGGGTTGTATCCGGCGTTCTGTGGAACAGGTGGTGCCGTATTGTTTCTAGCAGGTACTGTAGTGATCTGCGCCCTGTATGGGCGGAAGGGTCTATTGTTACCGCCACCCGAACTCTCAATAACGGGTCTCTTCACTCCTCTGTTCTGTGCAAAGAAGTTGTCCCGCTGATTGGACTCTATCACCCTCGCAACCTGTACAGCCTCATTATAGATTTTCTTGTCCAAACCCAATATGTGCTCTCTGATGCTCCCACGTAGTCCCATGGTAAACCTACGTGTCTTGGTCTCTTCCTCTTGCATACTTGCCGGTGCGAAGAAGAATAGCTCTTCGTACCTCTGCTGATAAGCATCCACGGTCGACTGAGATTGCTGTAGATTGAGGAACTCCTTCTCCATTTGATCTCTGAAACTCTTCGGAAAGTATTTATCGAAGAAGGCAACCTTGAACACTTCCCAATCTACCTGTGCATATTTCGTCTCCAGATATGCCCGTGTAGAATTCCACCAAGCATTTGCGTCTTCTTTCAGCATATGAGTGGCAAATAAGACCTTTTCCTCCTCTGTACAGGTCATCAGTCGGAAGTTTTTCTCCATCTCTACAACCCACTGTGCTGGCCACAATGGTTTCCCAGTCTTACCGGTGAATGATGAAGGCTTCAACTTCAGGAATCTGTCCACTGCCCTACTCAGATCGTGCTGTCCCTGTGTGTTCATTCCGTACCATGGTGGTGGATACGGATAGGCTCCCGGGTAGGCAGAAGGCGACGGGAACTGGTACGGTGGTGGTACATTCTGGGGTTGGCCCATCGGCCCTGGACTACCATGTGTCGGCTGTGTAGTACCAGCGCCAGCTCCACAGCCTACACCTGCAGCACCACCATCTACATCTACCGCCAGACCGTCTCATCCTTCCCCAGACCCGGTGTTGAGTATGTTTACTGAGATCAGGGACACCCAGTGGATCATTCTAGAGTCTCAGCGAGAGATGGGTCAGGAATTAGGACATCTGGCTCGTAGCCTACGGGTGACTCAGGACCAGGTACATTGGCTTAGGGTCGCTTACGAGCGATATTATGATATAGCAGACCCTATTCCTCCTAGGCCTCCCACCCCATGATTTACTTTTTATTTTCTTCTCTTTTGATTGCTCATATAACAGGGTAACTGTCCGGTTTGTGGACTGTTCCTTGTAGTACTAGTACATTTGATACTCTTTTCTTTTAATGAAAATCTTTATTTTTCACCTAACTAGTGTATGTGCACATGTTAAGTTCCATATTTAGAATAGTACATTATTCTCTTTCTTAGTCCGTCTCAGGTAACAAACACTGCTTAGGGTGCGTTTGTATTAAGATTTTTAAATTTTTTTCTAACTCAGTTCATCGACTTTGTTAAGTGCAATATGGTTTGTTGGACAGAGCCCGAGAGCTCTGATACCCAGTTTTCACACCCCAATTCTGATCCAACCAGAATGGTGTGAGTGAACTGTCATTGAACCAACGGTTCACACCAGGATCTCGAATAGGCCGTGTCCGCTCATACAAACCATCACACATAACCACAATCAAAATATAATAGTACAGCAGAAGTCTTTTAAATATAATGAACTGAGAATCTATTGGTAAATTTAGATAAAATATATCCAATTATTCAAATTCAAACATATAGTATAATATTCTTACATCCATTTAGTCCAACTGAAAATAACTGAAATAAATAAATAAAACCAATCAAAGGTACACGCAGAAAGGGCACTCGCATGAAGCGTCATGCTCGTGCTCTCTTGCCTGTACGTCGAACGCAGCAACACCACCATAAGCCGGGGCATTCATGTAGTCATCCACAGTGTAACCTGCATCAACATCTAAAACAATGTACGTACAAAGGGTGAGCTCACAACTTAGCTCAGTAAGACAATCAGATAGTTTCACAATATTATGCATGAGTAACAATCATTTTATCTTTGTGGTCTGGTTTTAAGTTTGTAATGTGCAATAGAAAGGTTTGGTGGCCCCCGCACCTCTATACACGAGTGTGTGGCACCTCATGGATCACACCCCCATTGGCCCACATGCACCCATCATGGAATAGAGATAGATCTAAGATACCCTCGTACCTCCCCTGATGCTCTACCCATACCAGTACCTAAGCCCCTACTAGCCAGGGCTCGCAACTAACCAATCCTATATGTCATCAAAGTATGCTCTATCCCAGCACAGTCGTCTACGGCATAGAGATAGAGCTAAGGCATTCCCACACCTCCCCTGATGCCCTATCCGCAACTAACCCACTAGGATAGAAACAATACGCAAGTAGACCCTATCCCAACATAACTCCCTACGACATAGAGATAGAGCTAAAGCATCGTGGACAAGCCAGCGTCGACTCGGAGACCACAGTGCCACATAACCATGGCCAGGCCAACATCAATATCGGAGACCACCGTACCACGACCTTCCCCTGATGCCCCACCCGTACCAAGCATGTTAAGATAAAATACTACAAAAGGTGCTAGTGTGAGGAGCGATCCCAGGCCCATGCCCCACTCCACACACTAACGAAAACAATCACGTGCTTAACAATCACATCCTAACAATGCATGAACAATAATAATAACTGAAATTAAAAGATGGCATTGAATATGCACAAACATCACATCAGATCTAATCAGGTGGTTAACAACGATTTACTGTCCATTAATTATTAGGTTTAGGTCAGATTCCCTTACCTCACGCTCGTTTGTTAGCTTGCTCCACGTCGCAAGATCCAAACGGGAAGTCACAAAGTCCTACAACATTATTAGGGTTTCATTAGAATATATTGTTTAGGGTTTCATGTTGGTCAGAAACCAACATGGTTACAAAATACCCTCACAGAGTTGACCGGTGGCATGTACCGGTCGCAGATCTGTGGGAAAGACTGGCGACCGGTATGATCAGCCAGTCCCCACAGACCAGTCTCCCAAGGGATACCGGTGGCAACATACCGGTCGCACTGTGTGCAACCGGTATAGTTGACCGATATGTCTCCGGAAGACCATACTTGGGTTTTTCGACTGCCGACGATCATCCTCCCTAGATTTCCAAGGTTTCTCCTATTCATTCTAAGTTTAAACTTGGAGTTAGAGTTATCCCCAACTCATTCAAGTCTTATTTCGATGAATATCATCTCGGAACTTGAATCTAGGGTTTGACGACAACTTAGGGTTTATTGGCCAATTTAGGGTTTTAGATCAATACCTACTTGCATGGTATTGATCCACCCACACAACTAACCTAAAGTCATAGAGTAAGAAGAATGATTAAAACACTTACCGTTGACTGGTGTAACGTGAGCGTCGTCGAACGGTAATGGCGACACCTTCTTCTTCTTCCTAGCTCCTTCTCCTTTCCAACCTCCTTATCTTCTCTAGGGTTTGTGAGAGATAATGAAAAGGATTTGAGGAGGTTTAAGGGTGTATTTATAGGCTAGAATTAGGGTTTAGTAACCCTACTAGGATTAGGAAAGTCTTAGGATTCAAAATCAGGAAAGTGGGACCCGTAGAAGTCAATTTCTGGATCTCCGCACTCCGCTGTGCAGAGCTGACCGGTCGACCGGTACCAAGACCGGTACCATCGACCAGTCAACATAAAATCATGTTGATTTGATCGTATTTGGTCCGATTTCATACCTATTTGTCATCCGCTCGTCCCGTCTTGCCCGGTGATGTTCGGAAGACCTGCAACGACACAAAACCAAGGTTTAGACCGGGTTAACGGAGTGCGGGTCTTATAGGTAAAACATGAGAAAAATAAACAATTCATGGCTCATGGTTTTGGGTTCAATGAAGAATAAAGTTTAAAAGCTCAAAGTGGGTCCACTAAGGGTAAAATATATAAGGTTTGCCATTTAAGCTAAGTGGTTGTAAAATCCTATTTGCCTTTTTCATCTTCATGTCTACACATATCAATGTAATCTGGACACGGTTCAAAGCAAGTTCTAGAGATACAAAAGCATAGTAGAATATCACTCTTCAAAGAAAATAAAGACTGACATAGATGTCTCAATCTAGTTTGGCTCAAAAGCTCGCTTGGTTGGATTCCATCTACTAAACCTGCATGTTTTACCTCTAAATGCAACTATCAATGTTATTCAAAACTCATTTAGCAGGTAATTTCAATTAATTCATACATGTAATTTTTCACATTTAAATAGTTCCAACCCATGGCATACATACCCTCAGTCTATTGAGTTGAAAATTAAAAAAAAAAAAATTTAGCTTTTGAAAAATTTTTGCTCTTAAAAAAATATGCACCCAACTCTCAAAAACACAAAAAAAATAAAAAAATAAATAACACATCACACAAAAATTAAAAACAAAACTTAAAAAAAAATTAAACAAAAGAGAAATCCTAATTCCTCCCCCCACACTTAAATCTAACATTGTCCCCAATGGAAGTTAAAAATGTAATGGAAAGATGTAAAGAAAAGTAATTAAAAATGATAAGAAAAACAAATCTGATTTCTTAGGTTGCCTCCCAAGCAGCGCTTATGTTTAACGTCGTTAGCTCGACTCAACACTTCTCAATCAGAATAAATGGGATCCCCCAGTTGCACTTCGTCCATAGTATGCTCATGAAAGCCTTCATAGAACGTCTTGAGTCTATGCCCACTATCCTTGAACACCTTATTAGTTTCGAAACTTCGAACTTCAACTGTACCATAAGGAAACACATTAGTAATTTCAAAAGGTCCAATCCAACGAGAACGTAACTTATCAGACATCAATTTATGTCTCGAATTGTAAAACAAGACTTTTTGTCTAATTACAAATTGCTTCCCCACAATCCTCTTGTCATGAAACGCCTTAGTCTTGTCCTTGTATATGCTTGAATTCTTGTAAGCCTCAAGTCGTATCTCTTTTAATTCTTGCAACTGCAACTTCCTTTGCTTACCCGCTTCTTTCTAACTGCTTAATTCAAAAATCTCCTGTGCAAACACATCAACCACATCAATAGAAAACACAGATTGAACATCATTACTAGGGTATCTCATATCCTCAAATATGTTGAATTTAATAATCTTTCCATCAAACTCCATGGTAAGGGTACCATCATGGACATCAATCTTCTTTTGAGCTGTTTTGAGGAAAGGCCTTCCTAGTAAAATTGGGGCAGGGTTGGGGAGGTACTGTCTTCCATATTCAAAATATAAAAATCAGCAGGAAAAATCAACTCATTCACTTGCACCAAAACATCCTCAACCACTCCCTCAGGGTATGCGTTAGAACAGTCAGCTAACAGGATAATTACACCCATTTTTTCCAAAGGACCCAAATTTAGAAATGCATAAATTGAATGTGTCATAACATTTATAGATGCACTTAAGTCATGGCACGTTCAAACTTAGTATTATCAATCATACATGGAATCATAAAATGTACCTGGATCCTTGCATTTTGGGGGTAACTTACGCTGAATAACTGCTGATACGTTCTCCCCTACACTAATTTTCGCATCACCCCTCAATTTCCTCTTTGAAGTGCACAATTCTTTGAGAAATTTTGCATACCTTGGGACTTGCTTAATGGCATCAAGTAGAGGTATGTTTATTTCTACCTTTCGAAAAGTCTCAAGAATTTCTTTCTCTTGTTCTTCCTTTTTCGATTTAGACAGTCTGCTAGAAAAAGGGAGAGGAACAAAATTAGTAGAATTACGCACAACTGGTTGAGATTTTACCTTAGACAAATTTACATCATCGTTGTCGGCTTTTGTTTCTTTTTGAACTGTCTTGGCCGAATCTGCAGATTTAGCAATGAAGGGCTCAAGTTCTCTTTCATTCTATAATGTAATGGCGCTTGCATTCTCACGTGGGTTTATGATGGTTTGAGATGGGAATTTTCTAGATCCTTGAGCTTCAAGTTTTCTTACTGAAGTTGCAAGTTGACTAATCTGCTTCTCTATATTCTGAATGCTATTCCTTGTCTCAAGTTGAAACTGCTGTGTATTGCTTGCCAATGCCTTAACAATCTCATCAAGTGACATATTCTGATTTGCTTGCTGCCTAGGTTGGAATGGGGGTTGATAATGATTTTGGGCAACTTGATTCCCATAACTCAGATTTGGATGATCTCTCCATCCAGGGTTGTATGAGTTTGAGTATGGATCATACTTTGGCTGAGGTTGCCCTTGAAATCCTCCCATGACATTTGCTTGTTGGACTGGTATATCTTCTTGAAGTATGGGTCACATATCCGTAGCATGATTGGTGGCTGAGCAAATGCCACATGCTTTAACTGTTTGCAAATTCCCTACAGTCATTTGTCTCACCAAAGAAGTTAGATCAGAAATCTAATGTTCAAGGTTTGATGTACTTACCTCATTAACTTTCTTTGATGTTTGCTCCATCCTTGTACCAAATTGCTGTGAATTTGTCGCCATATTAGAAATTAACCTTTTCATGGTTTCTGGAGTTTTTTCAACTAAAGCTCCTCCACTAGCGGCGTCCACCATACTCATTTCCATTGGTAACAATCCTTCATAGAAATATTGAATCAGAAGTTGGTCACTAATTTGATGGTATGGGCAGCTTGCGCAAAGCTTCTTGAAGCATTCCCAATACTCATATAATGTTTCTTCATGGTGTTGTCGAATTCCACATATCTCTTTCCTTATATTTGCCGCTTTAGATGCAGGGAAATATTTCTCTAAAAATTGATGTTTCATCTCATTCCATGAATTGATTGTACCAAAGGGAATGTAGTACAACCAATCTTTAGCATATTCATCTAAAGGGAATGGAAAAGCACGCAGCTTGATCTGTGCCTCTGTAATACCCTGTGGTTTCATGCTAGAGCATACCATATGAAATTTCTTCAAATGTTTGTGAGGATCTTCTCCTGCAAGACCATGAAATTTGGGAAGTAGATGTATTAGTCTCGATTTTAATTCAAATGTCGCTTCTAGATTTGGAAATTCAATACACAAAGGTTGCTGGTTTAGATTAGGAGCAGCCAGCTCTTTCAAAGTCCTGTTTTCAGCCATGGCTTCCTTTATTAGCAGCTCACTAGCAACTATATCAGAAACAATTGATCCTTGTAGTGTGGAAACTTGTTCTGTCAGAATTTTCTTAGCTTCTTTCCTTAATCAGTGCAAAGTTCTTTCGGGTTTTGGATCAAATATCAATTCACCAGAGTTAGAAGATCGAGTCATTAACCAAGATACCCATACATGTAAAAAAAAATAAAAAAAATAAAAACTAATTAAAAAATCCCAAATAAAAATTATGACCGACAACACAAAGTGCATGAAAACCAAGTAAAATTAAAATTATTAAATCAAGCTTTTTTTTTTTAATGTTCTTCGAAATAAGCTTCTTGTAGCGCCCCTAAGTCGTCCAAAATTTCATGCGCAAGCAATACCTGTCGGAAAAACTATAGACACCTGAAACAGAAAAAAAAAACTTCACACAAAGGTAAGAACACAAGTGACTAAAAAAAATAAAAAAAATTAAATAGAATGAAAACAATCACAATCTGATTAAAACTAGTCCCCGGCAACGGCGCCAAATTTTTTATGCGTGTCGAGCGCAATAAAAAATAAATTACTCTACCTACACTGAATAGTAATGATAAGTAAAGGTCGATCCACAGAGACTAGTTAATCAAATTGCCTACTTACCTAGAAAAATGGGGGTTTCCTTTTGCAATTTAATTGACAACAAAATTAAGTAACAAAAATTCAATGGAAGATGATGTCGATTTAAGGAAATTTACTCACGACTGCAAATTGATCACTGACCTCATATATATATATATTATTCTCTATTTAAATATTTAACCAAAGATTATCAAAAAGCCAGACAATCCTTACCTTCCCTAATTTCATTAATTTGAGCCCAACACACAAATTAATTCTTATCAATAAACCAATTGGTATTAAGCAATCCTCATGAATTTACTGATAGCATTACACTCTCGAATGGAGTTAAAGATGAACAACAATCTAACAAGCGTCAAATTATTTAATTCATTCTATGTTTTCTTTAAGCAAGTAATAAAAACTTAGATTATAATTGTTCTGCTCAATTGATATTTTTTCTGAACACCATAACAATTACGGATTATCGATTCAGGTTAGCAATAAACCACATAACTCAATCAATTAATAGGTCTCTTAATAAACTGAATCATGCAACCATTAACTTGAAAAACCAAGAAACACAGATATTTGAATAGAAAAATAATTAAATTAAGAACAGAGTCTCATAATTTTACTAACCGGATTGAATTCCCCTTGAATTGACTAAAGAACTTAGCTAGACATGATAGAAAAGAAAGACAAAAGAAATAAAACTATCTTCTCAATAATTCTTGGATGCTCTATTACGTAGCCTTTACATTGCTTAAATAACCAAAGTAGAGAAGATTAAAACTGATATATCTAGAATTGACAACCTTATTAGATGGAAATAAAGATTAAACAAAATCATCTTGCCTAGATTAGATAGAGAATCATTCCATTATTAACCAAATGCCCCCCCTAAACCTGTTAATCTTTGTAATATTCCATAGAGGTATATATTCTCTTGAAGATTTATGACAATCAATCAAATCCTTCCAATAGTAAACCTTTTATGTGTGGTAATTTTTCTTCTCTGGAGCTTTCTAGATCAGATTTTTGGATCATGTTTGATTTCTAGAATTCTTTCCATATATTAAAAACCTGCATGAAATTTAGAAGATAATTATTAAAAATATCAGAATTTTTTTATTTTAAACATAAATTACCAATACTTTCCACCAATGTCTTATATATAAGGAATCATCACAAATGAGTACCATAAGACATATAATATGTTAAATAGACTAAATATAAGGGAAATAAATATATAAAATTATGAATCCATCAATAATATTTTGCAAAGTCAATCCAAGTGCATTCTCCTCCCCTATTAGATCTCAAACACTTGATTTTCTTCCCTGTCTCATTTTCAACTTGAGTTTTGAAGACCTTGAACCTTGCGAGAGCCTCTGATTTATTTTTCAGAAACATTACCCAAGTCATTCTGGAGTAGTCATCAATGAACAAAATGAAGTACCTTTCCCCTGAGATACTCTGTGTCCTCACTGGCCCACATAGATCTGTGTGGATAATCTCCAATGGTTGAGTAGTGTGATACTCCTTTAGTTTGAATGATGCTTTTGTCTACTTCCCCTTCTGACAAGATGCACATATACCATTGGATGGCTTCTTCAAAGAAGGAATGTCTCTCACAATATTTTTATTGGAAATTTTTGCTAGGTTTTCGAAGCCAATATACCCCAATCTTTTGTGTGATAGCCATTTTTCCTCTTCTTGACTCATCATGCAATCTTTTTTAAAATCTTCAGACAATGTATAAAGATTTCCAGAAGTCCTCTTTCTTGATGCCATCAACTTTCCATTGTCAGTTCTTTGTATCTCACATCCTTAATCATTGAAAATCACTCTGTGACCCTAATCACAAAACTGACTGACATTCAACATGTTATGTTTCAAACTTGAGACATAGAGAACATCATGGAATTTTACCTTCCCATTGTTGAGACTAATGCTTCCCTTTCTAACAATCTTTGCACCATTATCATTGCCAAACTTGATTGAGCTTCCTTCATAGTATTGAAGCTTCTGAAGCCACTTACTATCACCAGTCATGTGACTTGAACACCCACTATCAAGAATCCATGGCATAAAACTGTCTTGTGCTTTGAAAGCTGTCTGTACAATCAAAAAACTGTTCCTGTCCTTTCTGTTCTATCCTTCTAAATCCAAAATCTCTTCTGTGACTATGGTTTCTCAACTTTCTTTTGCTCTAAGCCTTGCTTTTAGTTCTGTCATGCTATCTCTGTGGAGGTGGCATAAGGGGGAAAGATGGTCCTGTAGTTCCTTGCTATATGCCCAAAGTTGTGACAGTTGTAGTACTCAACAAAATTTTCTTCAAGGGGAGCAAATTGATTTTTACTTTCAAATCTAACTTCTCTCATATTGAATTTGCAGGTGGATAATCTTGTGTCCAAAGGTGTTGCATTTATAGCAGTATCCCTAAAAATGAGGTATTGGCCTCGAAGGTGCCATGTACCTCATCTATCTCTGTGGTGCACTGGGATGATTTTCTCCATAGAAGTTACCATGCTCTACTCTCCTACCTTGCCATGTATTGTTAGTCTTAGGGAGAGGGAATTGGTTTCTTCCTTGATCATATACCATAGGCTCCTTGTCCTTTTCATTTTCCTTCACATAAGAGATGGTACCTTTCTCTTTTGAGTTGGCATTCTGGGATGTACCTCCTTTATCAAAATCAAGACCAAACTTGACATGGAAAGGTCTTTGAGAATTAATGATGCCATCAAGCTTGCTGCTACTAGGATGCATTGGAGTAGTGTTACTTGGTTCCTTATTCTGAGCCAATTTTTGTTGTCTCTTAAGCTCTTTTTTTTATACTCAGTCACTTTTGCCTTTAAAAGAGTAAACTCCTTTTCAAACTCTTCAAATTGATTAATCACAGGGGATTGTTCTTTAAGTTGAGCTTTCAAACCTGCATTCTCAGTCAATACCCTGGAATGGTCTACAGATACCTGTTTAAGCTGAGTCTTGAGATTATCAATGATTTTCTTGGACTCTTCATCTTAAACTCTTAAGTATGGAATCAACTGCTTTTGCTTTTTAACTTCTTGTGAAACAAGCTTGTTATTTTTCATTACCCTTCTTCAATTTTCTAGTGAAGTGAGCTGTAGCCTCATTTTCACTTTCTTCCTCATCTGGTTATTTAGAAATCTTTAGCTTTTTCATAGCCTTGAAGGCTACTTGCTTATCAACTGTGGTTCTCGGGTCAGCTCTCATCTCAAAGGCTGTCAAAGCTCCATGTATTTCATCTATGGTGACTTTATCTAAATCCTTAGTCTCTTCAAGAACTAAGACTTTTGATTTGAACTAGGGGGTGAGAGACCTTAAATTATTTTGACAAACAATAGGTCCTTTCAAATCTTCATCAAGTCCTCTAATGGAGTTGACCACTTCATTTACTCTGTTCATATACTGATCAATAGTTTCATCCTCATTCATTTTCAGGTTCTCAAATTGAGCCTTGAATGTTTATAGCTTTGCCTTCTTGATTTTCTTGTCCCCTTCATAGATGTTAATCAACCTATCCTAGACCTTCTTTGTAGTCTTGCAGTCCATGACTTTAGATAGTTCACTGTTAGTCAATCCCCCTTGAATGGCATTGAGTGTCTTTCGATTGTCCTCAAAGTTTTTCTTGTTTATTGTACTAAGAGCATTTGTGTCATGTGGAGTGTATCCATTCTCAACAGTTGCCCAAACATCATACCCAAAAGATCCTAATAGATCTCCATTATCCATTTTCAAAACACAAAATCTGTCCCATTAAACAATCGAGGTTTGTGAGAACCTTCCCCTGATACCATGATTGTACTCTGATATCTCAATTGTTGATTAAGCTGTCACTGAGCCTGGTGCTTTGATACCAATTAATGAACCTGAGTGACACTGAGAGGGGGGTGAATCAGTGTATAAATTTTTCTTTGATTTTATCACTGTTGCCCAAAGCTGATGGAAAAATAATCTATCACATACACACGAGCGCATGCAAATCTACCTCGCTACCACTCAATGGCCAGGTCTACCAGATTTGCATACCCATCCTGCAAACCATTCCATGAACTTTGCAATATATGAAAAAGTAAAACAATCAATACAAAGATATTACGTGGTTCACCACCACAATGTGTGATGGCTAATCCACAGAGTAATGCCCAATGGACTCCGTATTTACTCAATGAACTACTTTAGTCTTTTACAAGACAAGGATGTTAACCCTATGTTTTCCCAGCATAAAATTGAGAAGGCATGACAATGCCAGGATTCAGGCTATGACTGCCAGTGTCCAGCACCCACTGAACATAATACAAAAGAATAGAATTGGACTTATAACAATGTCCTACAATGTCTCCCCCACTAGTTAGGCACTCAACAATTTCAACCTAAAATAGCACACAACATGTTGAAAGCAATAAATAAATAGGGATTTGAGAAAACTTTCGAATGACTGATGATCTCTTTGGAGCTCTACACTACTCTCAAGAACCTTCAATAGCTTTCAGTGATGGTATAACTTGATTCACAAAGCATATCTTACTCGTAGAGATCCATTCTCGTTCTCACAACTCCACAATCACCATTGATGTACAATAATAGCTCTATCAACCTCTCACAAGTATTCAAAACACCATTAATGAGCAATGTAAAGCTTGATTGGTGATTCCCAACACAAAAACCCTAGAATCCCATCTTTCTTCTTGTTTTTAGGCTATTTTCCCTTTTTTTCTTTGTAATCCTGATTCCCAACATCGACCAAGAGATAGAGCATCCGAAAACATGGAAACTGCAACCTAAACCATCCGATTTGGACATCAGATGGCCGAGTAATGGCGGTTTAAAGTTCAACCAATCATATTATTTCAAACAGAATCTTTTATGGCCTTTGGTGCACCTCCAACGTACCTGAGCAAAGTCGGCGCTGATACATTAGTCATGGCTGTCGAGTTCTCATTAGTGGGAATGGCATCTCCTTCAGTGGCCGTTGGATAACCTTAAAAGGGTGGGATTTGATAATGGCCATAGGATCTAGTCAGGTCGCGTCAGATAGAATGGGCATGAACTGTGGCCTTTGGCTCAAGATCTCTGTTGCCGCTGTAATGAACACATGCCACATTCGATCACGGCGACACCTCCAAGCAACCCGGATCTCTCAAATAGATTGCATTCGGCCAATGGGATGCCTCGTGGGAGAACTTTGATGCGATTGTCAAGAAGCACATGATCCCGCATTTTCTCATGCCGTCAGATGCGCATCTAAGCTGCGTGGCTCAATCTCGGCCACTAATTTTGAATCTCCTTCTTTTTAAACTGATCAAATTGCCCCTAACTTTATATGTAATGGCCTCTGTAACCAATTTTATATCAAACAAACCTTGAGAAGCACCTTTTGGCCGAGAGGTGCTTCTCTCTAGGCCATTTATCGAATGCCTACTACTTTTCTCAAGGAAATACGTTGAACCAACGGTGGGCGTGCGACAAAACTTGTGGGAGATGCCATGCCCGCATGGTGCAATAGGTTTGCGGGCTAGCTGCTGATGTGGCTTCGGCTACTGGCATGCAGCCTGGCCTGCGGGCTGCTGCTTGTGGGCATGCCATGGTTGCTGCCTAGCTTGCGGTTGTGGCACCTTGTGGCACCTATTGCTGTTGCTGGCCTAGGCTGTGGCATGCTGCTTGTGGTGCCGCTGCCCTCGGCCAAGTTGGCTACCATGGTGGCATGCCACCTTAGCACGTAGGTCCCACCCACCAATTTCTCTCTCCTCCTTCTCTCCCTTCTTTCTCTCTCTTCACTTATTTTTATACTTCAAACGATGCCACAACACCAGAATCACTGTAACATCACCAGTGGGGCTCACAGACAGTCTCTCTCATCAAATGTTGTCTATTTTGCCAACAATTACAATACAAAGTGCAACAGTTTAATCGAGAGAACAGTTGATCCCGCAGGAATGTGGTTAATTGGGCTTTATTCTTTATTCTCGTTGAAGACAATATCTATCTTTGGTTGTTCTTTTTATGTTATGCAGAAAGAGGATAAGAAGCATATCAACAAATGTTGATATTTTATTGGCTTCATTGCAAATGAAAAAAGAATGTTGGACGCTTATCGACTAGTCTTGTTGAAGACCGAGTAGGGAAAATGCAATTCTGCTAGGATCTCTAACTAGTGTTTGGCCATGCTTGGACTTGAGCTGCAAGGCTTTGTTGTTAAACAACAATTTAACTTTCAGGATGCTACCTCCTTTGGTTTTGTGGTTTTTGGCAGAAGATTGAAGTTCTGAATTGAATGGCTAAATTTGTATGGTAATGTTGGTGGTGATATTCATAATCCATCCCCCTTGTTTGAAAATTGTTGAGGAGATATTTTATATTATTGAATATTTGACAATATTTCTTTTGCAGACATGAGTGGAGAGATGGAGAGAGTTGCAAAAGAGTTGGGGGTTGTGTGTAATGCCCCATATTTTTAGTTTAATTTTGTTTTGGTGAAATATAGTGAAATTATGTGACATTTAGAATTCTAGTGTTGTTTAGTACACCTGATGCATGGTGACGTTTAGTGTAAGGCAAATTGTTAATCGAAAGGTGGGAATCTTGTATATGGAGGCATGGGACCCACAAAGAAAAGTTTGATGTCGATCCAATAGTGTTAGATAGTAAATCTCAAAAAACACCTTGCATATGAACCATTAGATGCTAGGGATTAATGCCTTATTACAGCTTAAACCATTGTGGATATCGTTGTCTTAATGACAAATAATAAAATAATAAAACATGATATAAGCAGTGTCGTGGATGGTGGGACACAAATGATTATTTAGTAAATAAATAAATAAATAATTAAAACGATAATGTTTTAAAGGAACTTAAAGTGAGAGTAAGAGTCCACCTCCCCTTGCACTCTTGTGTTTGTTCAACAAGGGAGGAGTTGGAGATCAATAGGAAACAAAGTGGATAAAGGGAGAATTTCAAAAAAAGGCAAAAAGGGGGGCACACCCATTTATGTGAAGATAAAAAGGATGGGGTTTGACATTAGGAGGGAAGAAGGAGGAATTGAGTTGAGATATGAGACTTAAAAGGGAGAAAGAAGGAGATCCATGTTAGGAGAGAGAGTTAATTAGGATTAGGATTAATAAAATAGAAGAATAAAAGGGAAAGAGATGAGAGAAAACAAGAGACGAGATTTGGGGTGAGAGAGTGTGCCGCCTAAAACAAAAAAGAGAGAGAGAGAGAGAGAGAGAGAGAGAGAGAGAGAGAGAGAGAGAGAGAGAGAGAGAGAGAGAGAGAGAGAAGGAAAGAAAAAAGAGAGGAGGGCAGAGAGAGATTGGGAGGAAGAATAAGAAGGAGAAGAAAAAAGGAAATTTTTTAAAAGCTAGTTTATACTTTGTTCTTCTTTTCAATTCCATATTTGCACTCCATTATTACTATAACCAGTATGCATATGCAAATATTTTTTTTGGTAAAATTTTTATTGCAACTTGAAGCGGGTTACAGTCGAGATTTCAAAACCACAAAGATCCTAAAGCCAGGGAATGGATGTCACACCCCAATTCTGCACCAACCAGAATGGTGTGATGAACCGTCAATAAACCAACGGTTCAACCAAGATCTCGAATAGGTTATCCCCACCATGTTAAACCAAAACACATTCCACACTAATCAGAGATAATAAAGTAAATAGCGGAAGTCTTACAGATAATGAACTGAGGTCTAGTCATGATAAATAATTAATATTCTATTTATCTCCAATTAACCAAAACATAATTTAATACATATTACAAATATCCAAATACGAAAGTTAAACACTAAGCGTATCCATAGTTGAAACGCTCGCTTAACAAATCACAATAGTCCTCCACAGCTTGCTCATCATAGCCGCCACCTGTTCATATGTTGGCGTGTCGACAATCTTCAACCGTAATACCTGCAACATCAGAAACTAAAAAGAATTACGCGTGCGAGGGTCAGCTCTCCAACTTGAGCTCAGTGAGTAAACAAAACAATGCAACAAACATATGCATGCATTCAATTCATGTCTTTGGTCTGGTTCATAAGTTTGTAATGTGCAATAGAAAGGATTGGTGGCCGCCGCACCTCTATACACGAATGTGTGGAACCGCCCAATGGATCAAACACCATTGCCGCCCCCACATGCACTCACCATGGAATAGGGATAGAGCTAAAGTGCTTAGGACCGCACCGCATCACACTTCCCTTGATGCCTTACCCATACCAAAACATAAGCCCCTATTGGCGAGGGCTTGCAAACTGGGTTCACAACTAATCAATCATAATGTCAAACAATGTATCCAAGGCCTCACCCTAGCATCCCTCAATACGTCCATAGAGATAGAGCTAAGGCCCCCCGGCAGAGTCAGAGACTACACGGTCCGAGACCACCTCCCCTGATGCCCTACGACGTAATAGTTTTGCTAAGGTAATGGTGATACGACGATGTTAGTGGACAAGACTTGAGTAGAGATAGAGCTAGAGTCTGGTGACCAGGATGAACCATAGTGTCACGTCCTCCCCCTGATGCTCCACTCACATCCAACACACCAACCACACACATACATTCAAATGCCTATTCCTAGCATCATCATCATCATCATGTTATAAATAAATAGAATTAAATATGTATGAACAGTAATAACAGGAATATTGGATGACATGTGAAATGCACAATACACGCATACAAGCATAAAAACATTCATGGCATTGGACTCAATAAACAAAAACAGTTTATTAATAGCCAATTAGTTTAAGTCTTGTTTCCTCACCTTTGGTTGCTAGGAAATCCTCGTTCAAGCTTTATAATTCACTTTTAAACTACTGAAAAGACCTAACAAGTCGATAGATTTTAATTAGAGTTAATTCCATATTTTTAAACTAACTGAAATTGTAGGGTCGCAGTTGGGGTAGCACCTGGGGTAGCAGTTTTTGCGACCCCAAGGTGTAGGGTCGTAGGTGGGGTCGGATACCTTTCGACCCTACGTGCAACCACACCCTTCCTATGACTTTCCGAGGGCATGTGGTTGATCATGTGGTCTTGTAGGGTCGGATATCATTCGACCCTACGTGCGACCACACTTATTCTGTGTCGACCTTTCACTCTACAGTCCATTCCTTCATCTTTGGATCATTTGGCTTACTATCATGGTCCATTCTATGATTGTTCTATGGCTCAAAACTACAATTTATACACCATTCATGGTCCATAATGGAATCTCTTGGAATCTATCCATGGATGGATGATTTGGGTTTCTCCTAATCCTATGTTCTTCATAAAATATTCTAGGCTCTCTTATTCAGGTAGGGAATAAGGTTCATACCTTAATTCAGAGGTTTCTCTGAACTTCCTCCTCTTCCTTAGTCTTCTTCCTCAAGTTTCCTTCTTTTCTTCTCTTCCTTCTCTTTCTCTTTTTCTCACTTTCAATTAGGGTTCTAAAGGAGTGAAAGAGGCTAAGGGACGTCCTATTTATAGAGAAAAACCCTCTATAATAAGTCCCAATGAGTTTAGGAAAGACCCCCTTTGAATTAGGAAGGTTTCCTAATTTTCGGATTCTGTCTGCTATCGTAGGGTCGTATGTAGGGTCGCAGAATTCGTTGACCCTACGTTTTTCTAGTCATGTGACCCCATGGCTAAAATGTCATGGGTTGAACTCCTTTGTGCTGGGGTCGGTCACACCTGTTTAGGCATGCGACCCTACCCTCATATTTGACTGTTTTTGAGTTAAACTTCATACCTGGTCTTGTGGTTTCTTCACGCACTTTGTCCACTTGGCTCGACCATGATAGGTAGACCTGGTACAAGATGGTAAGATCGGTTAGTTCGATACGGGTCTTACAATAGAAACATGCCATAGACTCATCCCCACAAATGTCCTAGCCTTCTTAGCTTGGGAATGTGCAACACTATTAGCTTCCATAGGAACAAAGTAAAAGGAAACATTTTGACAACCAGTAACAAAATGAAATATATCATCTCTAATCGGTTGAATATCTAATAGACAAGGATTAACCAGATTATTTAGGCAATTCAGAAAACCTTCACAATCAAATTCAATTACCAAATTAAGAAATCCTTCAGCAACAGCAATTAGAAGAGCTGCCCGAACCACCATAGCCTCACCCATAATAGCACAATGAATAGACACCATTTGTGAACCTGCCTTAAGAGGATTGACCTCTTAATCTTTGAAGATGAAACCAATATTCCCCACTGAGCTGCCCTCCTGAAAAGCTGCATCAGCATTAACTTTAACAACTCCCCTAGCTGGAGGTTGCCAAAAACATGATGGACCGACTACAGCATAAGGTGTCGGTTGAAAAAGATTATTAGACATAGAAAACATCCCAAATGCGGAAGAAGCTTGTTGAATTACCTCCATCGGATTCCACTGTTAAACATTATAGCACAGATGATTACGAGTTTTCCATAGATACCAATAAAAAAAAAGTAAGCCAACGGCTAGGCCCTGCAAGCAACATATTTAGAGGCTTTAAATAGTGAAGACCACTTTTGAATCTATTGAAACAAATGATCATTAGAATCCTCAGGCACTCGGTAGGAAAGAGCCGAGCCAAACCTAACCACCCTTGCAAAAAGGGAAAAAAAAAGAATATGTTCAATTGGTTCAATTTCTTTACCACACCTTCTACATGAGGGATCTAACCGGATTTGTCTATGTAGTAATTCCTCTCTTAAAGCAATACCATCTGTGCATGCTAGCCAGAGAAAAGACTGAATGTTTAGTAGAGTGGGATAGGACCATATTCTTTTCCAAACTTCCTTTAGAACAGCACGCAACAAATCAGATCTAGATGAAGAAGGCCTTTCCGTATCTCTATCTTCCTGCAAATTAGCAATAAAATGGTAAGCCGACTTAGCAAAAAAATCTGCCATTTTTATCTCCAATCCATATCATCTTATCCTCATGAGGATATAATCCAAGAGGAATGCATAAAATAGCTTGCCGAATATTCAGCAGAACAATTCTTCTAATGAACTAAATCTTCCAAATCCTCATAATAGGATCAATTAGATCGAAAACTATATTGATATTACAATCCATCGATTTTGAAGAATAAGGATTAAATCCCTTAATTGAAGGAATCTAAGGATTCTCCCAAATTTGAATTCTATTCCCCAATCCAAATTACCAACACAATCCAATTAAAATATATTGTCTACTTACCAAAAGACTTATCCACACCCAGGATGGCTGGTTTTCAATATTTGCATGAAGAAAATCCATCTTTGGAAAGTATATTGATTTCATGAATCTACCCCATGTAGTATATGGTGAGGGCCAAAGCTTCCAGGCCAAGTAAGCAAAACAAGGTTTTGAATCTGAGGATCCAAAGACTAAGCCCCACTCATTTAGATTAACAAAGCCGATATCATGAGAGCCAATGGACCCTTCTTTCCATTATCCCCATGCCAATAAAAGTCATTAGCTGCTTTCCTAATAGATTGATGAAAAGAAATAGGCAGTTTAAAGTGCGGACTAATAACAAAAATGGACATGGATAAAATAATAGATTTCAGTAAAACCTCTTTGCCCGCATGGGAAAGTAAATTACTTTTTTAATTTGCCAATTTCTTTGGAGTCCTCTCTTGAATATCCTTGAAACTTGATTTTTTGGAGAATCCAAACTCAGATGGTAATCCCAAATATTTGGTAGGCCCATTTTGAGAAGACTGGAAAACCATCTTTTCAATTTTGCCAGAGTATTTGGGCTGAAAGTTAAACTAGATTTCTTGTGATTTATACCTTGGCCCGAGGCTCTACAATAAAGATCCTGACACTCCTTTAAACCAGTCAGGTCCTTCAAATTAGCATGAGAGAACATAAGACAACCATCGGCAAAAAGCAAATGAGTAAAAGTAGCAGATCTATTCCAAATTTTAAGACCTTTAATACATTTAGTGTCACACCCCAATTCTGATCCAACCAGAATGGTGTGAGTGAACCGTCATTGAACCAACGGTTCACACCAGGATCTCGAATAGGCCGTGTCAACTTATACAAACCATTACACATAACCATAATCAGAATATAAATAGTACATCGAAAGTATTTAAAATAGAATGAACTGAGTATCTATTGATAAATTAAATAAGTATCCAATTATTCAAATCCAAACATAAAAATATAATACCATTACATCTCTTTAATCCAATAAAAAATAATGAAAATAAATAAAAGTCAAATCAAAGATACACGCAGAAAGGGCACTCGCATGAAGCGTCATGCTCGTCCTCTCCTGCCTGTACATCCAACGCAGCAACACCACCATAAGCCGGAGCGTTCATGTAGTCATCCACAGTGTAACCTGCATCAACATCTAAAAACATGTATATATACAAAGGGGAGAGCTCACATCACAGCTCAGTAAGACAATCAGACAGTTTCACAATATTATGCATGAGTAACAATCATTTTATGCTGTGGTCTGGTTTCAAGTTTGCAATGTGCTATAGAAAGGTTTGATGGCCCCCGCACCTTTATACACGAGTGTGTGGCACCTCATGAATCACACCCCCATTGGCCCACATGCACCCATCATGGAATAGAGATAGAGCTAAGATACCCCCATACCTCCCTTGATGCTCTACCCATACCAGTACCTAAGCCCCTACTGGCCAGGGCTCGCAAACTGGGCTCGCAACTAACCAAACCTATATGTCATCAATGTATGCTCTATGCCAGCACAGCCATCTACGACATAGAGATAGAGCTAAGGCATTCCCACACCTCCCCTGATGCCCTATCCGCAACTAACCCACTAGTATAGAAACAATACGCAGGTAGACCCTATCCCAACATAACTCCCTACGGCATAGAGATAGAGCTAAAGCATCGTGGACAAGCCAGCATCGACCTCGGAGACCACAATGCCACATAACCATGGCCAGGCCAGCATCAACATCGGAGACCACCGTACCACGACCTTCCCCTAATGCCCCACCCGTACCAAGCATGTTAAGATAGAATACTACAAAAGGTGCTAGTGTGAGGAGCGATCCCAGGCCCATGCCCCACTCCACACACTAACGAAAATAATCACATGCATAACAATCACATCCTATCAATGCATGAACAGTAATAATAACTAAAAATAAAAGATGGCATGTGAATATGCACAAACATCACATCATATATAATCAGGTGATTTAACAATGATTTACTGTCCATTAATTATTAGGTTTAGGTCAGATTCCCTTACCTGACGCTCGTTTGTTAGCTTGCTCCACGTCGCAAGATCCAAACGGAAAGTCACACAGTCCTACAATATTATTAGGGTTTCATTAGAATAGTTTTCTTAGGGTTTCATGTTGGTCGGAAACCAACAGAGTCCCAAACCAGCCTTTTAGAGCTGACCGGTCGCAACATACCGGTTGCAGCTCTGTGAGCAGACTAGCAACCAGTATGGTCGACCGGTATGTCTCCGGAAGACCATACACTTGGTTTTTCGACTGTCGTCGATCGATCTCTATGGATTTCCAGGGTTTCTCCTATCCATTCTAAGTCTAATCTTTAAGTTAGAGTTTTCCCCAACTCATTCAAGTCTAGTTTCGATGAATATCATCTCGGAACTCGAATCTAGGGTTTGACGGCAACTTAGGGTTTTAAGGTCCAGTTTAGGGTTTTAGATCAATACCTATTTTGCAAGGTATTGATCCACCCATACAACTATTCTAGAGTCATAGGGTAAGAAGAATGGTTAAAACACTTACCGTTGACTGGCGTAACGTGAGCGTCGTCGAACGGTAATGGCGGCACCTTCTTCTTCTTCCTAGCCTCCTTCTCCTTTCCAACCTCATTCTCTTCTCTAAGGTTTGTGAGAGATAATGGAAAGGATTTGAGGAGGTTTAAGGTGTATTTATAGGCTAACATTAGGGTTTAGTAACCCTAATAGGATTAGGAAGGTTCAGGCATTAGGGTTTGGAAAAATGGGACCCATAGAGATCTAATTCTGGATCTCCGCACCCAGCTGCGCAGAGCTGTCCGGTCGACCGGTACCATCAACCGGTCAACATAAAATGATGAATATTTGACCGTCTTTGATCCGATTTTGTACCTGTTTGTCATCCGCTCGTCCCGTCTGGCCCGATGATGATCGGAAGACCTGCTACGACACAAAACCAAGGTTTAGACCGGGTTTATGAAGTGCGGGTCTTACAACTCCCCCACCCTTAAAAGAAATTTCGTCCCGAAATTTGCATGTAGGTATTACAACTCCCCCACCCTTAAAAGAAATTTCGGCCTCGAAATTTGAACGTACCTTGATCGTCAAAAAGATTAGGATTGTCCTTCCTCATTGTGCTCTCCTCTTCCCAAGTAATTTCTTTGACATTTTGGCTTCTCCAATGCACCTTTACATAATGAATATCCTTGGTTCGAAGTTGCTGCACCTTTCGGCTTGAGAGCATCACAGGCACCACTTCAAATGTTAAGTCTTCAGTCAAGTCTGGGGGGTCTGCTGTCGAAATGTGCGATGGATCTCTGACATACTTTTTCAATAATGATACATGGAACACATCATGGACACTTAACATAGATGGTGGTAGAGCCAATTGATTTGCTACGTTACCACGTCTAGCCAATATCTGGTATGGTCCCACATACCTGGGGCATAGCTTTCCCTTCTTACCAAACCGTTTCAGACCTCGCACCGGTGATATCTTCAAGAATACTTTGTCACCCACTGCAAACTCCAGATCTTGATGTCAATTATCCGCATAGTACTTCTGCCAAACTTGAGCGGTCTTTACTCTCTCTTTGATCTGATCAATCACTCGACAAGTTTCTTCAACAAACTCCGGTCCCATAATTCTTTTTTCTCCCACCTCGTTCCATAACAGAGGTGTACGACACTTCTTCCCATAGAGTGCTTCATATGGGGCCATCTGAATTGTAGCCTGATAGCTATTGTTGTAAGCGAACTCGATAAGTGATAGTTTCTCATCCCAAGCTCCTTTGAAGTCTAATGCACAAGCTCGGAGCATATCTTCTAAAATCTGAATAGTCCTTTCTGACTGCCCGTCTGTCTGAGGGTGGAAAACTGTACTAAACTTCAACTTGGTTCCCATAGCTTTCTGTAATCCTTCCCAGAACTTTGATGTAAAACGATGATCTCTGTCAGATACTATACTCTCTGGGACGCCATGAAGTCTGACTATATTATCAACATATAACTTGGCCAGTTTCTCCATGGTATACTGAGGTCTGACCGCAATAAATCAAGCTGTCTTGGTAAGTCGGTCGACTATAACCCAAACTGCATCCACTGACCTTGGTGTCAAAGGTAGGCCAGTGACAAAATCCATAGTAATGCAATCCCACTTCCATGCAGGTTCCGGTAATGGCTGTAGTAAACCTGCGGGTCTCTGCCTTTCCGCTTTAACTTGTTGACAATTCAAACATTGGAACACGAAACAAGCTATATTTGCTTTCATACCCCTTCACCAATATAGTCTTCTTAAATCATGGTACATTTTGATACTTCCTGGATGTACCGAATATGGAGTGTAATGAGCTTCAGTCATAACTCGATCTCTGATATTGCAGTCTTCACTCTCAGGTATACATAACCGTCCACGATACCTGAGTACCTTGTCTGAATCCAAGGTAAAGTCAGGATTGCTCGTACCCTTCTCTAGGTCTGCTTGTACTGTCTTGAGATGTGGATCCTGTAGGATTGCTATTTTGACTTCATCAACTAGATCCGGTGATATCTTCAAAGCGGCGAACATCATGGTGAACTTATGAATTAAGCCTTGCTCAACTGGATCTTCTGCAGTCTCTATTATATACTCTTCATCGCCTTCAATTGAACTTGAGGCTGCGGCACATAATGCAGCATTTGTACTTGGACCGGCCTCAGGTTTCGATGCCCACTTTCTGCTTAAGGCGTCAGCCACAACATTTACTTTGCCCAGATGGTACTAGATGTCACAATCATAATCTTTCAACAATTCCAGCCATCTCCTTTGTCTCATATTCAGATCCTTCTGAGTGAAAAGATAAGTTAAGCTCTTGTGATCTGACTTGATCTGAAACTTCTCACCATACAAGTAGTGTCTCCAAGTCTTGATTGCATGTATAACTGCTGCTAGCTCCAAATCATGCGTAGGATAGTTATTTTCATGCTCTTTTAACTGTCTTGATGCATAAGCAATCACCTGTTCTCCTTGCATCAATACGCACCCAATACCCAACCCTGAAGCATCCGTATATAAGGTGAACGGTACGCTTGGTTCTGGGATGGTCAAGATAGGTGCAGAGACTAGTCTTGACTTCAGAGTCTGAAAACACTTCTCGCATTCATCTGTCCATATGAATTTCTCTCCCTTCTTGGTCAATCTGGTGAGTGGAACAGCGATCCTGGAGTAATCTTCCACGAATCTTCTATAATAACCAGCCAACCCAAGGAAACTACGAATCTCCGCAATAGATTTTGGTGCTTCCCATCCTACTATAGCAGCTGTTTCACTTGGATCAACCTTGATACCGTCTTCAGATACTACATGGCCCAAGAAAGCCACTTCCTTCAGCCAAAACTCGCACTTCTTGAACTTAGCATAAAACTTTTCTTGTCTTAGCCATTGTAGGGCTGCCCTCAGATGTGCTGTATGAGTCTCCATGTCCTTAGAGTAGACCAATATGTTATCGATGAATACGATGACCGAAGTGTCCAACATATCATGAAACACTCGGTTCATCAGTTCCATGAATGACGCTGGAGCATTGGTCAACCCAAAAGACATGGCTAGAAACTCGTAATGCCCTACCTCGTCCTGAAAGCAGTCTTCGAAATATCTCCGGCCTTGATCTTCAGTTGGTGATACCCCGATCGGAGATCAATCTTCGAGAAAACCTTTGCACCCTACAATTGATCGAACAGATCATCGATTCTAGGCAAAGGATACCGATTCTTGATCGTTAACTTGTTCAGCTCGCGGTAGTCGATACACAGCCTTACACTTCCATCCTTCTTCTTGACAAATAGTACAGGTGCTCCCCAAGGCGATATACTAGGTCGTATGAAACCCTTATCTAACAATTCTTGTAATTGGGTCTTCAACTCCTTTAACTCGGTAGGGGCCATCCTGTATGGTGCTTTAGACATCGGCATCGAACCTGGCATAAGGTCTATTACAAACTCTGTAGCCCTGTCCGATGGTAAACCCAGAAGCTCCTCTGGAAATACATCTGGGAACTCTCGAACCACATCTATATCTTCCATCTTTGGCACCTCAGCAGTGATGTCGACTACATATACTAGATAACCCACTCCACCTATCTCTAAGCATCGCTTGGCTTTTAGGGCGGAGAGGATTAGCTTCCGCTTCTGAGATAGCCTGATCCCAGTGAAGCTATACTCCTTTCCCTTTTTGTCTGTAAGCACAAGCTTCCTTTCACCACATAATAGGATAGCTGAATGGTGGCCCAGCCAATCCATTCCCAAGATGACGTCAAAGTCTGCCATCTCAAGTAGTACCAGACTTGCTTCTAAGTACATGGTCCATAATATTCAGTCAAAGCCACTTCGACTCCTAGTGGAGAGCGAACTATCAAGCTTGGGTTCAAGTGCTTAATTGGTAACTCCATTCGCTTCCCAAAAGAAATAGAAACAAAGGAGTGCGTGGCCCCCGAGTCAAATAGTACTCTAGCAGGTATACCAGCTACATTTACAATTCCTGAAATTTTTTTATTATCCCTTAGTTCTACATGCGCATACACACAATGAAAATAGTAAGCCAAGTAGTAAGGGATAGAGTCGTACCAGTGACCACATCTGGTGATGCGGCTGCCTCTTCAGTGGTGACCGCATATACTTTTCCTTGCTGGGGAGGTTGCTTCCTAGGTAGAGTGCAGGTCCTTGCAATATGACCCACTTGCTGACAGTTGAAACATTTGATATTCGGGTTGAATCCGGTGTTCTGAGGCACAGGTGGTGCCGCATTGTTCCTAGCAGGCACTGTAGCAGTCTGAGCCCTATATGGGCGGAAGAGTCTATTGTTACCGCCACCCGAACTCTCAATAGCGGGTCTCTTCATTCCCCTGTTCTGAGTGAAGAAGCTGTCCCGCTGACTGGACTCTATCACCCTCGCAACCTGCACAACCTCATTATAAATCTTCTTGTCCAGACCCAATATGTGCTCTCTGATGCTTCCACGTAGTCCCATGGTGAACCTACGTGTCTTGGTCTCTTCTTCTTGCATACTTGCCGGTGCGAAGAAAAATAACTCCTCGTACCTCTGCTGATAAGCATCCACAGTCGACTGAGACTGTTGTAGATTAAGGAACGCCTTCTCCATCTGATCTCTGAAGCTCTTCAGAAAATACTTATCGAAAAAGGCAACCTTGAACACTTTCCAATCAACATGTGTATGCTTCGTCTCCAGGTATGCTCGTGTAGAATTCCACCAAGCATTTGCATCTTCTTTTAGCATGTGAGTGGCAAACATGACCTTTTCATCCTCTGAACAAGTCATCAGTCGGAAATTCTTCTCCATTTCTGCAATCCACTGTGCTGGCCACAATGGTTTCCCCATCTTACCTGTGAATGATGAAGGCTTCAACTTTAGGAATCTATCCACCGCCCTGCTCAGATCGTGCTGTCCCTGTGTATTCATTCCGTACCATGGTGGTGGATACGGATATGCTCCCTGATAAGCAGAAGATGACGGGAACTGGTGCGGTGGTGGTACATTCTAGGGTTGGCCCATCAGTCCTGGACTACCATGCGTCGGCTGTGTAGTATTATTCCCTCCAGACTCGGGCGTACCTCCAGTGGGAACAGAACCCGGTGGCCTGAACATCTTCTGTATCTCGCTCAGGAATTCTTTCTGCTGAGCTTGCATCTGATAGACCAGGTTTGTAACAATGGTCTCTGAATTCCTGTGAGGTGGCCCAGGTAAATTTGTAGGTACCTCTGGAACCTGCTCTTCCTCAACTTCCGGGCTTAACTCTCTAACATGGCCTGGTTCAACCCGCTCTTCTTCCTCGAGGCTCATCCTAGCCTGGTGACGCTTCCGACCCCTACGACCGTTTCCGCCCACCATCTTAGACTATTCTGGTTGGATCTGAGAAGAAGACATAACACATGAGAATGGAACAATAGTGGTGTTAGTCTTGAACAATATAAGGCAAAACAGTCGCAAAAAGGAATATTTAATTTCACAAAATTTTTACAATTTTTCAGAGATTTTTCTGGCTATTTTGGTGCTGACCGGTCGCAACATACCGGTCGCACCCCTGTGGAATATGCTGCGACCGGTATAGCCGACCGGTCAGAATTTAATTTCTGACTGAGACATAGCGGTCGCATGTCTGTAGGGATACCGGTCGACCGGTATAGGCAAAACCATCGACCGGTATGCCCAGAATTGGTTTTAAAATCACGAAAAGTGAGAATTTTTCTCACTTTTCTTTCTCTTTTCTCTCCGGTGGCGATTCCTCTCTGCCATTCCGAGCTTCTACAGTCCGACCGGTCACTCTAGAAGTGGTTTTCTTGCGATTCGGACTAGGCATATCATCTCCAGGTAAGTCTCTTCCCTTTCTTTCATGTTTTTACAAATTTTTCATATCGTCTATATGTAGAATTTTAGGTTTTTCTTCGATTGAGAGATTCAACCGTAGGAACTCTTTTCCTTCAGCTTAGAAAGAGTTTAGGGACCCCTAAGAGAAAAAGCCCTCAACCTATTTGGACTTCCACCGAAAGGTTTTGATAAAAATCAAATTTTCCCACTTTTTGACCTAGGTTTTCTTAAAAATTCGAAATTTCTTAATTTTTCTCAATTTCCTGAAATTTCTTATTGTAATTGCTTGTGATTGATCTGTGGAAGAGTGTGGGGGTTACGTAAGTCCTCCTCCCCATGTTTCTGGGTGAGTTTGAGGCTTTTTCCCAATTTACAGTCGTTATGCTGTCGAAATTTCGATAAAATCTAACATTTTCTTCTTATTTTCTTTTGTTTTGCAGATTAATGGCTCCACGTCGTGCTCTGGGCAAACGTCCTCATGGTTCAAGCGTTCGCGCTTCTCAGCCACCCGCTCCACAACTCGATGAGCGTTGGTTTCAATCTTTGGAAGCACAAGCTCGTTTCCCATGGTTCGATAGCAAAAACATCGAATCCGGACGTCGAGTTAACTTGGATCAGCTGGAGAGGTTCGATGTGCGAGCCGCTTTCGACGCGCTTGGGTGGGTACCGATAATATCCTACACTGATACCACCCGTCCCAACCTGGTCAAGCATTTCTATGCTAACCTGGAGCTGCATGGGGATGTTAACGATCCCAACCAGGGTAGGGACTTACGCATCTCCAGCTACGTCAAGGGTGTACCTATCTCCTTCAACACCCACCAGTTAGCTGATCTGTTGGGGGTACCCAACGATGGAGACTTAGTATACTGCCCCCCAAAGGTGAAGGGTTATCTTAGCGAGGACTTACGCTGAGAGATCGCCGAGCAGATCCTCAATCCTGGGGCTCCTATGAAGGCGGCTAGTCTGAAGCCCCTAGCTCGTGTCTACAGCCGCATCATCCAGCACGACATCGTACCCCAGAGCGGCCACTACAGTGAGCTATCTCAGCTCACTTAGTACATCACTTACTGCGTCTGCATCGGGGAGCGGGTCTCTCTCCCTTACCTCATCATCAGGACCATGCATCAGGCGACCCTGGCCGATCGGGCCAAGTAACCTTCCCTACGGTCGTCTCATTACCTTCCTGCTACATCGCCTGGGTGTGAGCATGAGAGGCGAGGTGACAGTAGAGGATACTCTGACCTCCGACATTGACTGGGAGGCTATTCAGAGGATGCAGATGGTCGATCTGCCCGTTAACGATGATGAGTTGGAGGCTCGCCCCCGTCCACTCGGGAGGGTAGCAGCCGTAGCAGCAGCAGCAGCGGCCAATGCGGCCTATGCGGCAGAGGCTGGGGGTGATGATGACGATATGGCTGGGGAAGCACCAGTGCCTGTCCCACAGCCTACACCTGCAGCACCACCGTCTACCTCTACAATTGGACCATCTCTCGCCTTCACCCGACACCATGATGGGTATGATTATGGAGATCGGGGACACTCAGCGTGAGATGAGCCGTGACTTGGTGCAGTTGGCTCGCAGTCTCAGTGTCACACAGGATCAGGTGCACTGGCTCAGGGTCGCTTACGAGCGAGATTATGATATAGCAGACCCTATTCCTCCCAGGCCCCCTACCCCATGATTGTCCCTCTTTATTTTCTTTCTCTTGATGATTTATATAACAGGGTAACTGTCCGATTTGTGGATTGTACCCTGTAGCACTATTTTTATCTGATACTCATTTTCTTATTTAATGAAAGTTTTTATGTTTCACCTAACTAGTGTATGTGCACATGTTAAGTTTCATATTTAGAATAGTACATTATTCTCTTTCTTAATCAGTCTCAGGTATCAAACAATGTTTAGGGTGTGTTTGTATTAAGATTTTTAAATTTTTCCTAACTCAGTTCATCGACTTAGTTAAGTGCAATATGGTTTGTTGGACAGAGCCCGAGAGCTCTGATACCAAGTTGTCACACCCCAATTTTGATCCAACCAGAATGGTGTGAGTGAACCGTCATTGAACCAACGGTTCACACCAGGATCTCGAATAGGCCGTGTCCACTCATACAAACCATTACACATAACCACAATCAGAATATAAATAGTACAGCGGAAGTCTTTAAAATAGAATGAACTGAGTATCTATTGATAAATTAAATAAGTATCCAATTATTCAAATCCAAACATAAAAATATAATACCATTACATCTCTTTAATCCAATCGAAAATAATGAAAATAAATAAAAGTCAAATCAAAGATACACGCAGAAAGGGCACTCGCATGAAGCGTCATGCTCGTCCTCTCCTGCTTGTACATCCAACACAGCAACACCACCATAAGCCGGAGCGTTCATGTAGTCATCCACAGTGTAACCTGCATCAACATCTAAAAACATGTATATATATAAAGGGGTAAGCTCACATCACAGCTCAGTAAGACAATCAGACAGTTTCACAATATTATGCATGAGTAACAATCATTTTATGCTATGGTCTGGTTTCAAGTTTGCAATGTGCTATAGAAAGGTTTGGTGGCCCCCGCACCTCTATACACGAGTGTGTGGCACCTCATGGATCACACCCCCATAGGCCCACATGCACCCATTATGGAATAGAGATAGAGCTAAGATACCCCCGTACCTCCCCTGATGCTCTACCTATACCAGTACCTAAGCCCCTACTGGCCAGGGCTCGCATACTAGGCTCGCAACTAACCAAACCTATCTGTCATCAATGTATGCTCTATCCCAGCACAGCCTTCTACGGCATAGAGATAGAGCTAAGGCATTCCCACACCTCCCCGGATGTCCTATTAGCAACTAACCCACTAGGATATAAACAATACGCAGGTAGACCCTATCCCAACAACTCCCTACGGCATAGAGATAGAGCTAAAGCATCGTGGACAAGCCAGCATCGACCTCGGAGACCACAATGCCACATAACCATGACCATGCCAGCATCAACATCGGAGACCATCGTACCACGACCTTCCCCTGATGCCCCACCCGTACCAAGCATGTTAAGATAGAATACTACAAAAGGTGCTAGTGTGAGGAGCGATCCCATACCCATGCCCCATTCCACACACTAACGAAAACAATCACATGCATAACAATCACATCCTATCAATGCATGAACAGTAATAATAACTGAAAATAAAAGATGGCATGTGGATATGCACAATGATTTACTGTCCATTAATTATTAGGTTTAGGTCAGATTCCCTTACCTGACGCTCGTTTGTTAGCTTGCTCCACGTCGCAAGATCCAAACGGAAAGTCACACAGTCCTACAATATTATTAGGGTTTTATTAGAATAGTTTTCTTAGGGTTTCATGTTGGTTGGAAACCAACAGAGTCCAAAACCAGCCTTTCAGAGCTGACCGGTTGCAACATACCGGTTGCAGCTCTGTGAGCAGACTAGCAACCGGTATGGTCGACCGGTATATCTTCGGAAGACCATACACTTGGTTTTTTGACTGTCTTCGATCGATCTCTATGGATTTCCAGGGTTTCTCCTATCCATTCTAAGTCTAATCTTTAAGTTAGAGTTATCCCCAACTCATTCAAGTCTAGTTTCGATGAATATCATCTCGGAACTCGAATATAGGGTTTGACGGCAACTTAGGGTTTTAAGGTCCAGTTTAGGGTTTTAGATCAATACCTATTTTGCAAGGTATTGATCCACCCATACAACTATTCTAGAGTCATAGGGTAAGAAGAATGGTTAAAACACTTACCGTTGACTGGCGTAACGTGAGCGTCGTCGAACGGTAATGGCGACACCTTCTTCTTCTTCCTAGCCTCCTCTTCCTTTCCAACCTCCTTCTCTTCTCTAAGGTTTGTGAGAGATAATGGAAAGGATTTGAGGAGGTTTAAGGTGTATTTATAGGCTAACATTAGGGTTTAGTAACCCTATTAGGATTAGGAAGGTTCAGGCATTAGGGTTTAGGAAAATGGGACCCACAGAGATCTAATTCCGGATCTCCGCACTCAGCTGCGCAGAGCTGTCCGGTCGACCGGTACCATCGACCGGTCAACATAAAATGATGAATATTTGACCGTCTTTGATCCGATTTCGTACCTGTTTGTCATCCGCTCGTCCCGTCTGGCCCGGTGATGATCGAAAGACCTGCTACGACACAAAACCAAGGTTTAGACCGGGTTTACGGAGTGCGGGTCTTACATTTAGAATCAACTGCCTTTTGAATGATAGAGGATAAAGCATGAGCACAAATAATAAATATAGCTAGTGAAAGGGGATCCCCTATAGAATATTGCATGAGGGAATAATAGTACCTTGTTCTATTCGATTCAGATTTGTATATGCAGTCCTAGAATTCTGCCAAACTAAGGGAGTAGTGTGAGGACATGTGAGGGTATTTTCATCTTCCTTGGGATTTTTGAAATTGACTTAAAGTTTCACCTAGATTAAGGTCTAGGACCTCAAATATAGTCTCATCATAAGACAAGACTTCTATCGACTCATAACCTTTAGATCGGCTTTTTGGTCTATCAGAGATCGGGTAAGCGTCATGTTACGGTTATGGGAAGGGGTTAAGCACCCAAACCGCCTGATCGAGATCAGTCTCCTATGCCTTTCCTATGCTAGAATCTATCTATTGAACCAAACCAAAACAAGTGGTTTGATATCATTGAACAAAATCTAGAATCTTTCAGACTACCTACGTATCTCGATAATTTTCTAATAATCAGGTTTACCATCATAGTTCAGGTGTGATTAAAGTTTATACCTATGATTTATGTTTATGCATTATTAAATTCATTATTTAAGTTAAAGTTTATGCTTGAAAGGGTGAGGAACCCTATGGGTCAGGCTCTGGATAGTTTATGTGGACTGATAGATAGTCCTAACGGATCTAAAAATGGATAACCCATGTAGGTTAAAATAGATATCCCTAGTGGGTGGATAGTCTATGTGGACCATGGATCCAAATTTGGGTATTCTTCTAAATTGTCGATGTATCCTCGGGTTTACCCTAAGAATCAAGATCCGGGTAGTTCGACCTTTGGATAAGAATTTGGTTGAAGATTAGTTGACCCATGTGGGTTTGAAATGGATAGTCCATTGTGGACTAAGGTAATCCTAGTGGATCAATATGGATATCCTAGTGGATCTATGGATAATCCATGTGGACTGAGCTTTGGGACAGTATTTGGGAATATTTCCAAATTAGCTATGTTTCTTACGGTTTGCCTTAGGAATCAGATCCCACGTAGTTCAAAAATATAATCCAAGTGGACTGATTTGAAAAGTTTTAACGGTTATAACCTTGAGGGTAAAAAAAAAAAAAGAATTTTTAAAGGATGGATGTCCTTCTTAAAATGTGACTCTTGTGAGGCTCCTTTTTAAGAGAACCTATTCTAAATCATTAAAGCATGTGCTAAGGGGTAGGGATTGACATAAACTACCCTTTTGACCTAAACCCTAATTTGGAAGGTTTGGCAAGGTATTCTCTTTTTTCATTTAGATTTTTCTAATTTTTCCTTTTTTACCCTTTCCAAGAATGTGGGTACCTAAATGCACGTCCCCATGCCTAGAATGTCAAGTATGCATATATCGCGGTTCAACTAGGGTGTTGCAAAACGAAGTCATTACTAGAAATAGAATATTCTGTCTAAACATGACAATTATGACATTTATGGTAACTAACACAATATAGCAAGATTGTAAAAATCTCCTTAATATGGCATGTAATGCTAATATGGCATGTGATATCATGAAAATCTATTTAAACATGACAAAACCTACTATGCTATTTTCTAAGCATGGCAAGTGTAAGCATGACATGTCTAAATATGATAATTATCAAGATATTGCTAAATATGACAAGAAATCTATTTATTCTACCAAGTATAACAACATGTGAATATGACAAACATGGTAGGAAATATCCAACTTACCAAATATGACAAATATGCATGTAATATCTAATATGGCAAGTAATCTAACAAATTTTATGCCAAAGATGCCAAATTAGTTATTTTGTGGAAATGAGCAAAAACATCTTTCATGTATTATTTTGTATTAATTCGAAACCCTACTCCTGAGAGTCCAAAATATTTCCATAACATATCAAATCGATGCTTTTTTCGAGACCTACAACTTTTTAAAGAGCTTGGATCCAAACTAGGCTTTTCTAATGGTCAAATTTGGCCCATAAAATTAAATTAGGAAAATAGCCTAGATTGGCTTCCAATCTGAGCCAGCCATGGGAGAATATTCATAAAATATTCTACAAGTCTAAAAAAAATATTTTGTTAATATGGGGGTCCTTCTAACTTCCAATTTTTTTTTTATCATTTAATGGAATTAAATTAGGTCTCAATGACCTTCTAATGCATCTATCAATGTGCTGTGATAGATTTTGTCAACCTGTACTAAAGTGGTCATATAAAACCTTTCCCGTATCCAAATAAGGCTCAAAATACCTCCACAGAAAGAGGACTTGAACTCCTAGATCTCATTATTTCTAGAAAAAATTTAATGCAAATCATAGGTTGGTCAAAAATACCTTCAAAGTGAATGCCTGTGCAATGAATGAATCTGTCCTAAAATCTGAGTAGTTACACCATTAAATCCATATTAAATCCAATACATAATGAAAATGCAATCTACCAATTGAAGCAGATTCCTACCTCATAGATCTAACTTTCCCTGTTTTTATTTATTCAAAACAATGATTTTTTCATATTGTAAACATCAATATACTGTCATGCATAAATTCTGCTTAGATTTTGACAAAACAGTGACTAGTATGTAATAAAAAAATCATATCAAATTGAATAAAAATTCAAAAAATATGAGGCTAGTGTCCAAATCTATATAGTTTCCATATCTATAACTTTCATATAAAGTGAAATTTCAGATTATGGATGTATGACTTTGTTCCAAGGCTCTCAACAGGGTTGGTCTATATTGTATTCAAGGAAGGTAGCAGCAAATTTAGGGATTTTTCTCATGGTCTTAATCAAACCCAATGAAGCTGAATTTTGTATGATATATTTCCCCCATATAAGAGGATCTCTCATAAATTTTTGGGCTTCAAATTATACTAAAATATACATCATTCATATAATGCAAATTCGGGTTCTAGATCTAGATTTTCATTCAAAAAATTATTTGACTAAGCAAACCATCAAGGAATGAGCTCGAATTTGGAGGGCATGCATATTATATCATGGGAATCTATAAAAATTATCAAATCATGATTTTCATGGTGAAAAAATACACAGGAATAAAATCATAGGCAAAGAACTATGCGTGCTCCTATTTGACTATTTAGCATGCAAGCTCTATGGAAGCCATTAATGGAAGATGTTAGAGGTCACTTGCTTAGTCCCAAAAGTGGGTGAAGAACCTTTTCTGATGCTTGGAGAAGATCCATGATGATGGTGGAGATGAGTTTTGTTCTCCCCTTCCTCTTCTTCTTCTCTTTCTCTTTCTTTTTTTCCCCTCTTCTATCTCTCTCTCTCTCTTTCACCGCTCTAGGGAGGGGAGTGGCACTCCCAAATGTGGTAGCCTCTTCTTTGGCTCCCCGCTACTCTTTGAATAGAGTTAGGGTAAGCTCTTGAAAGCCCTATTCTTCCTTATTTGCAATATTGAGTTTCCTTAAGCTCATTGCATGAGATTGCTTTCCAAAATTCTAATGTGCCATGTGGCAAGCTGCTATAGGCTCCCTGGTTGATTTTAGGCTAATAAATATTGGATTTAGTTAACTTTATTTTCTCCAGTTAAAGATAGATAATCAAAATTGTACCAATCTTAAGAGCGAACTGTCACACCCCAATTCTGAACCAACTAGAATGGTATGATGAATCGTCCATAGACCAACGGTTCAACCAGGATCTCATATAGGCCGTGCCCATTCGATTAAACCAGATACATTCCACAAGCAAAATCAGAGTAAATAAACAATAGCGGAAGTCTTTAATACTAATGAACTGAGTATCTGACAGTGATAGCATAATTAAGTATCCAATTATCTCCAATATACCTCAAAACATAAAATAAAATAAAATAAAATAATCAATTATATGTTCCAATAACTAAACAACTAAGCTAATAAAAAACACATGAGTTGCACTTGCATGATGAATCATGCGCATCTTCTTCAGCTTCTACGTCCATCGCAGCAACGTGTCCATACGTCGGCGCATTCATATATTCTTCAACAGTAGGACCTACATCATTAACTAAAAATATTCGACATCGAAAGCGTGAGCACACATCACGGCTCAGTGAGCAAACAAAACAATGCAACAAACATATGTATGCATTCAATTCATATCTTTGATATAGTTTTTAAGTTTGCAATGTGCTATAGAAAGGTTTGGTGGCCCTCGCACCTCTATACACAAGTGTGTGAATCCACCTAATGGATCAAACACCATTGTTGTCCCACATGCACCCACCACGGAATAGAGATAGAGCTAAAGTGTCCGGATCATGCAAACTTGGCTCGCAACTAACCAATCCTAATGCCAAACAGTGTATCCAAGGCCTCACCCCAGTATCCCTCAATACGTCCATAGAGATAGAGCTAAGGCCCCCTGGCAGAATCAGAGACCACACGGTCCGACACCACCTCCCTTGATGGCCTACGACGTAATAGTTCTGCTAAGGTAATGGCGATACAGCGATGTTAGGGAGCAAGACTTGAGTAGAGATAGAGCTAGAGTCTGGTGATGAGGTCAAAGACCACCATGCCACGTCCTCCCCCTAATGCTCTACTCGCATCCAACACACCAACCACACACATACATTCACATGCCTATTCCTAGCATCATCATCATCATCATCATGTTATAAATAAACAGAATTAAATATGCATGAACAGTAATAGTAGGAATATTGGATGACATGTGAGATGCACATTTCAAGCATACAAGCATAGAATCAATCATGGCATTGGACTCAATAAAGTAAACGGTTTATTATTATCCAATTAGTTTAGGTCTTGCTCCCTCACCTTTGATTGATGGTTGTTCATTTTCCAAGCTTCGTAAATCACTTTTGGATCACTTGGAAACCTAATAAATTTATAGATTCTAAGTTAGAGTTCATATTTATTAATTACAGTGTTTAAATGTCCCATCTGGAATCAATCAGACCTCCAGAAGCTGAGTGGTCGCAGGTGTGGCTACACCTGTGGTCTTAGTTTCTGCGACCACAGGGTGTATGGTCTATACGTGTGGTCTCATATCATGCGACCACACACATGCGACCACACCCTCCCTGGAAACTTCTCGAGGGCCTGTGGTCGACACATGTGCCTCGTGTGGTTGACCATAGCTGCGACCACACGAGTGTTTGGTCGACTTTCATTTTCAGTCTAACCCCTTCATGATTTGATTCCTTGAACTATCACTAGGGTCCTTCCTATGATTGATCTCTGGACTTAATTTCATATTTTTCACAATTATCTACTCTAACCTATTCTTCATGGATTTCCTTTGAGTTTTCATTTATGGGTCTCATGGTTGAGATCCTACTTTGAATCAATACTTCCTCCATGATTTATTCTAGGCATTCAACTAATGTAGGGACGATTTCATACCATAAACTTGCGGAAGAATCAGAGCTCTCTCTGAAATTCCTTTTCTTAGTCTTCCTCTTCAATTCACCTTCTCTTCCTCCTCTCTTTCTCTCTCTTTTAGTTTGAGTTTTAAAAGAATGAAAGAGGCTAAGAGACGTCCTATATATAGAGGGAAACCCTCCATATAGAGTCATACTTTGATTAGGAAAAAACCCCCTTTAGATTAAGAAGGTTTATTAATCACAAAGTCGATTATAACATCGTGTGGTCGCACGTGGGGTCGCAGAACCCGTCGACCACATGTCCAAAAACTGTGACCACACATCCCAGACTCTAGTGGTGTCATTATTCTGAGGTGTGATCGACCCCACCTTTTTAGGTATGTGACCACACGCTCCTAATTAGATGATTTTGGGTTCAATTTCATACCTAGCCTTGTGGTTTCTTCACGCAGTTGGTCCACTTGGTCCAACCATGATAGGAAGACCTGATACAAGGTGGTAAGACCGGGTTAGTACGATATGGGTCTTACAACTCCCCCCCTCTTATATAAATTTCATCCTCAAAATTTGCACATACCTTCCAAGTCTAAAAGGTGAGGATATTGCTTTCGCATAGCTTTCTCTTCTTCCCATGTGATTTCTTCTACGTCTTGGCTTTTCCAAGTAACTTTAACATAGTAAATGTCACGGTTGCGTAGACGTTGAACCTTTCGGCTGATAATTTTGATTGGTGCTACTTCGAATGTCAAATCATCAGTTAGACCCGGTGGATCCGCTGTTAGGACGTGTGTTGGATCTCAGATGTACTTCTTTAGTAATGAGATATGAAATACATCATGCACACTTGAGATGGATGGGGGTAGTGCTAACTGATATGCCACCTTCCCACGTTTAGCTAGATTCTCATATGGCCCGACGTACCTCAGACTTAGCTTCTTTCTATCCGAACCATTTTAAGTCTCGCATAGGTGATATTTTTAGGAATACCTTATTACCTACGACGAACTCAAGGTCTTGACGTCGATTATCTGCATATTGTTTTCTGACGATTCTGAGTTGTTCTAACTCTTTCCCTGATTATGTCGACTACTTTGCAAGTTTCTTCCACAAATTCAGGGCCCATAATTCTTCGCTCTCCGACTTCATTCCAAAACAAAGGAGTTCGACACCTCCTACCATACAGTGCTTCATAGGGTGACATCTGTATAGTAGCCTGATAGCTGTTGTTATAGGCGAACTCGATCAATGGTAGCTTCTCATTTCATGATCCTTTGAAATCAATAACATAAGCTCGGAGTATGTCTTTTAGAATCTGAATAGTATGCTCTGACTGTCCGTTAGTCTGAGGGTGAAATGTTGTGTTAAACTTCAATGTAGTTCCATAGCCTTCTACAATCCTTTCTAGAACCTTGAGGTAAAGCGTGGGTCTCTATCGGACACGATGCTTTTAGGTAACCCATGTAATCTGACAATATTATCCACATATATATTAGCTAACCTCTCAAGGGTATACTGAGGTCGTATAGCTATGAAACGAGCTATCTTAGTCAAACGATCCACAATCACCCAGACCGCGTCAATTACTCGGGGAGTCAATGGTAACCCGATGACGAAGTCCATAGTGATGTAGTCCCATTTTCATGCTGGTTCTGGCAGTGGCTGCAACAATCTTGTAGGTCTTTGCCTTTCAGCCATTACCCGCTGACAATTCAGGCATTGAGACCAAATTTAGCTACATCCACTTTCATTCCGCTCTACCAATAGAGTTTTTTTAAATCATGGTACATCTTCGTGCTTCCAGGGTGTACCGAATACGCAGTTGTGTGGGCTTCCTTCATAAGTTTTTGTCTAATATCCAAGTCTTCACTTTCAAGAACACATACTCTCCCTTTATATCTTAACACATTTTCAAGGTCCAAGGTGAAGTCAGGAGTAGTCCTACCTTTTTCAAAGTCTTCTTGCACCGTTCTCAGATAGGGTCTGATTTAATAGCTACTTTCACTTCATCTAATAGATCAGGTACAATCTTCAATGTGGCAAACATTTTTAAGAATAGATGAATAAACCCTTGGTCAGTTGATTCATTCGGAATATCAATCACGAACTGCTCATTATCGTAATTAAATATTTTTCCTGTGACACACACTACAACATTTGCACTAGCTTATTCTTGGGATTTTGTCACAGCTTTCCTGCTTAGTGCGTCAGCAACTACATTAGTTTTTCCTAGATGATATTGGATATTGCAATCATAATCCTTCAGTATTTCTAGCCATCTTCTCTGTCTCATGTTCAACTCCTTTTGATTAAAAATATGAGTGGGACTCTTATGATTTGATTTAATCTGAAATTTCTCTCTATACAAATAATGTCTCCATATCTTGACATAATGTACCATCGCTGCTAATTCCAAGTCATGAGTGGGATAGTTCTTCTCATGTGTCTTTAGCTTTCTTGAGGCATAAGCAATTACATATTCTCCTTGCATAAGCACACATCCCAAACCTAACCTAGACGTATTGGTGTACAAGGTATATGGTTGTCCTGGGATTGGAATAGTCAAGATGAGAGCTGATATCAATCTAGCCTTCAATGTTTGAAAACACTCTTCACATTTATCAGTCCAAACAAAATTTTCTCCTTTTTTTGTCAGACTGGAGAGAGGTACGGAGATTTTAGAGTAATCTTCCACGAATCATCGATAGTACCCAGCTAAACCTAAGAAACTTCTGATTTCGGCGACATTCTTAGGTGCTTCCCATTTTACAATGGCTTTAATCTTGCTAGGATCCAATTTAATTCCTTCAGTGGATACAACATGGCCTAAGAAAGCGACTTCATTCAGCCAGAACTCACTCTTAGTAAATTTAGCGTAAAGCTTCTCATTTCTTAGTCACTGCAAAGCGGCTTTTAGATTTGTGATATGAGTTTCTTTGTCCTTGGAGTAGACTAGTATGTCGTCAATAAATACAATAACTGACATATCCAAAATATCATGGAATATTCGATTCATGAGTTCCATAAAATTTGCAGGTGCTTAGTCAATCCGAAAGACATGACTAAAAATTCATAATGTCCATATCTGGTTTTGAATGCTGTCTTTGGAATATCACCTTAATTAATCTTCAATTGATGGTATCCTGACCGAAGATCAATTTTGGAGAACACTATGGCACCTTGCAACGGATCGAACAAGTCATCGATCCAGACAACGGGTATCGATTCTTGATTGTAAGCTTATTCAATTCCTGATAATCTATACACAGTCGAACGCTACCGTCCTTCTTTTTCATGAAAAATACTGGCGCTCCCCATGGTGATATGTTGGGTCTAACATAACCCTTGTCTAGTAACTCCTGTAATTGTACCTTCAATTCCTTCAGTTCAGTAGGAGCCATTTGATAGGGTGCTTTTGATATTGGTGCGGCTCCGGGTATAAGATCTATAATGAACTCTGTCGCTCGGTCAGGTGGTAGTCCTGGTAGTTCCTCAGGAAATACATCCAAAAATTTATACACAACTTCAATATCCTCCATTCGTAGTGCTTCCTTGGTTAGGTCGACCACTGACACTAGATACCCAATTCCTCCTTTCTCAAGGCATTGTCTAGCCTCTAATGCAGAGAGAATGAGTTTTCGTTTACGGGGAAGTTTTACTCCCATAAAATTGAATGTGACTCCTTCCTTGTCTTTAAATGTCAATTTTTTTTCGCACATAATAGATTTGCGTAGTGCCGAGCTAACCAATCCATTCCCAAGATAACGTCAAAGTCTGCCATCTCGAGTTGGATTAAGGTTTCCTCCAAAATCTTCTCGTCGAAAAGAACTGGACATGGCCCATAACCTTTGTCTAGTTTCACTTTTAAGCCCATAGGTGATCGTACAAGCAGTTTGTAGTCTAAAGGTCTGAGAGGTAGATTTAACTTCTTTCCAAAAGACACAGATATAAAAGAATGAGTAGCTTCAGAGTCAAAGAGTACTCTAATGGGTAAGCCATTAATATATACGATACTTGTGATTTGATTTAATTTAGTCTACATGCTCACATAAGGTAGTACAAAACGAAAAGTTTAATGACCACATTAGGCGATGCAGCAACATCCTCAGAAGTAACTGCATAAACCTTTCCTTGCTGTAGCTGCTTCCTTGGCTTAGGACATTCCCTTGAATAATATCCTACTTGATCACAGTTGAAGCATTTAACTCCAGCACTACTTTGCTTTTGTTGAGGTGGAGCTGTTGGGGTAGTCTTGGCTGCAGCATTAAAGCCTTGAGTACGGAAGGGTTTGAATGTCTTGGTGTTCCCTCCGTTATATGTATTTCCATTAGGCCTTTTAATGCCCCTGTTCTGAGCAAGGTAGCTTTCCCTCTGGCTCGATTCCAATACTCGAGCAATTTGTACTGCTTCGTTATATATTTTCTTTTCTAATCCCAATATATGCTCACTGATGCTTCCCCTAAGTTCCATGATGAACCTTCGAGTTTTGGTATCTTTTTCCTGCACGCTAGAGAGAGCAAAGAAGAACAGCTCCTCATAATGCTACTGATAAGCGTCTACTGTCATCTGTCCCTGATACAGACTCAGAAACTCCTTTTCCATTTGATCTCTGAAACTCCTTGGAAAATACTTCTCGAAGAAAGCTTCTTTATATATAACCCATGTCAGTTGGGCATGCTTTGTTAACAGATAACTTCTAGTAGATTTTCACCAATGGTGTGCATCACCTTTCATCATAAAAGTGGCACATAATACTTTTTCCTCTTCATTTATAGTCATCATCATAAAGTTTCTTTCCATCTCATTGATCCAGTGAGCTAGCCACAACGGATCTGATGGCTTGTCCGTGAATTCCTTCGGCTTCAACTTCAGGAAATGCTCGATCAGTCTGGAGTGATCAAGTTGATACTATGCATATGCCCCATACTTAGGCGGTTGGTACTGATAATTACCTTGGTTACACCTGCCTTGCGGTGCTTCAGGATTTTGCACTTGGCCTTGTACTGCTGGTGTTTACGGTGCTTGGGGTACAGTGTTGCTACCACCAGGTGCCGTACTAGCTTGTCCCGCAGGTAAAGGTGTTGTGTTTGCAATTGGGAAAGCAATCCCCATAGCCGCTTGCATGTTGGCTTGCATTTGCTGTATATGCTGCATTTGCTATGCCAAATTCATCACCACCGTAGCCAAATCCGTAGGTGGTGCAGGTAAGTTGGTAGGGTTGGCTTGGGTGTGAACATTCTGAGGCGTAGCATGTGGAGTTCCAATATTTTCTTCCTGTCCTTGCTGACCTTCATTGTGATTGGTCTCCATAGGTGGTGGAGATGGGTTGACATTCTGTCTCCTTTTACTTACTCTATGGCCGGCCATTGGCTATTTCCGGTGGTGGTAGTGTCTGAAAATCAAGGAAACATATGAGGCAAGCATAATATACGTTAATCTCATGTTAATTTTCAAATAAACAAGACAAAGTTTTAATTTTTAAAGTCATTCAGTCAAAACAAGGCATTTTCATCGTGGGGTCAATGGGTGGGGTTGCACTATATGCGACCATAGGGTTGCAACCTCAAGAACCCTGTCAGCTCACTGAGAGCCTGTGGTCGATCGTGGGGTCACATTTTTGGTTGAATTCTGTAACCACACGACACCAAATCAGGTTATTAAAATCTAATTTTGAGCCATTTTCTTTATTTTCTCTTTTGTCTTCTGCTGTTCCCAACTCAACTCGTCTCCACTGAGTTGCTACAGTATCAACCATATGAACTTAGTGATTTTTCCATTGATCGACAATCTTCCTTCCATTCCATGGTAAGTTCCACATTCCTATTATTCTTTTGTCGATTCATTCTAGGTTTTCATCTGCCATTTCGCTCTTTTCCCAATTAAATTTTATTTATCCGTAAAAATTTGATTTATTGATAAACCTTGCTATTGGGCATCCAACGAACAAAAGCCCTCTAAGAGATTTAAGTTTTATCGATCGGTTTGGGTCAATCAATCGAAAACTTTTGTTTTGACCTAGAATTTGGGGATTTTAACCATTTCTCAAATTTTCTTCAATTTGTTTTAATTAATAGCAAGTTCTTACTAAATTGGTCATTGGGTAATTGCTTATGACGTATATGAGTCCTCTAGCCCAAGCATTTGGGCGAAAATGAGAGTTTTGGCCAATCACGCCGTCATAATGCCAAAATTTTAAATTTTCACTATATTTGATATGTTGTTTGTTGGTCTATGCCCTTGTAGACAACATGGCTCGCACTAAAGTCCCCAGAGTTCACGATCCCCGTTGCTTCAGGTCCATTGAAACGGAGGCACAGTATCCCTGGTACGAGCGCAAGAAGGTAGAAAGGGGTCGTTGTGTCAACATGGCCAGCCTAGACCTATTCAATGTGAAGGGAGTATTTGGTGATATGGGTTGGTTCCCTGTGATTCTATATGAGGGTTGCACCTGTCTTGAGTTGGTGAAATAGTTTTACTGTAATTTACAGGTGGAGGGTGACCCAGAGGATATAAATAGGGGTAGAGAGCTTAGGATCACCAGTTTAGTTAAAAGGGTAGATGTTTCATTTAACTGCTAGGAGTTGGCTGATATCCTAGGTATCTCAAATGACGGTCCTTTGGTATACTGCGTACCCAAGGAACCCCAGTTCCTATCAGTGCGAATGCGTGCAGAAATTGATAACCAGATTCTTCGGGACGATCGTTGGCAGATGAAGGCAATTGACCAACGTCCAGAGCCCCAAGTGTATTGCAAGATCATCTAGCACCCCCAGCTTCATGATACAGTTTATTTCTTTTTTCTTTCATATTATAGAGTAATTGTCTGGGTTGTGGACCATACTCTGATTCGGACGTACATTTTTCTTATTCTCTTTTTGGTATAATTATAAAATTTGTTTCTCCCTTTCATACGTGCATTATTCTCTTTCTTAGTTTATGTCTCATACAACACAAGTGCTTATGGTGTGTTCTTATTACAACTTTTAATTTTTATCCTAACTCAGTTCACGACCCTTGTGGTAGTATTTTGGTTTAATAGAGCAGAGCCTAAGAGCTCTGATACCAAGCTGTCACACCCCAATTCTGAACCAACTAGAATAGTGTGATGAACCGTCCATAGACCAACGGTTCAACCAGGATCTCGTATAGGCCGTGTCCATTCGATTAAACCAGATACATTCCACAAGCAAAATCAGAGTAAATAAATGATAGCGAAAGTCTTTAATACTAATGAATTGAGTATCTGATAGTGATAGCATAATTAAGTATCCAATTATCTCCAATATACCTCAACACATAAAATAAAGTAAAATAATCAATTACATGTTCCAATAACTAAACAACTAAGCTAATAAAAAACACATGAGTTGCACTTGCATGATGAATCATGCGCATCTTCTTCAGCTTCTACGTCCATCGCAGCAACGTGTCCATACGTCGACGCATTCATATATTCTTCAACAGTAGGACTTGCATCATGAACTAAAAAATTCGACGTTGAAAGGGTAAGCACACATCACAGCACAGTGAGCAAACAAAACAAAGCAACAAACATATGCATGCATTCAATTCATATCTTTGTTCTGATTTTTAAGTTTGCAATGTGCTATAAAAAGGTTTGGTGGCCCCCGCACCTCTATACACGAGTGTGAATCCACCCAATGGATCAAACACCATTTTTGTCCCACATGCACCCACCATGGAATAGAGATAGAGCTAAAATGCCCAGATCAAACACCACCAACACTTCCCCTGATGCCCTACCCATACCAACACGTAAGCCCCTATTGGCGAGGGCTTATAAACTGGGCTCACAACTAACCAATCCCAATGCCAAACAGTGTATCCAAGGCCTCACCCCAGCATCCCTCAATACGTCCATAGAGATAGAGCTAAGGCCCCCTGACAGAGTCAAAGACCACACGGTCCGAGACTACTGCCCCTGATGTCACACCCCAATTCCGCACCATTTGGAACGGTGTGATGAACCGTCAATAAACCAACGGTTCAACCAGGATCTCAAAAGAGGCTATCCCACATATGATAAACCAAAACACATTCCACATAGATCAGAGGTAATAAAGTAAATAGCGGAAATCTTATAGTAAATGAACTGAGAATCTAACTGTGATAACCATAACTAAATATCAAATTATTGATAAATCAACTGAGACATAATTAAATAAATACCAATTACATGTCTTTAATAAAATTAAACAAAATCTAATCAAATACGTATGAGTTGCACTCGCATGAAGGGTCATGCATATCCACTTAGTCTTCAACTTCCATTGTCGCCACATGCCCGTACACAGGAGCGTTCATAAAATCTTCAACGGTGGTACCTGCATCATCAACTAAAAGTATTCAAATTCGAAAGGGTGAGCACACATCACGGCTCAGTGAGCAAACAAAACAATGCAACAATACATATGCATGCAATCAATTCATATCTTTGGTCTGGTTTATAGTTTGCAATGTGCTATAGAAAAGATAGGTGGCCGCCGCACCTCTATACACGAGTGTGTGGAAACGTCCAATGAAAACGGCACCGTCGCCCCACATGCACCCACCATGGACAATATACACCCCATGAAAACGGGAAGATGGTACCGGTTGCCCATACCAATATGTAAGCCCTTGTTGGCGAGGGCTTGCAAACTGGGCTCGCAACTAACCAACCCTAATGTCAAACAATGTATCCAAGGCCTCACCCCAGCATCCCTCAATACATCCATAGAGATATAGCTAGGGTCTGGTGACCAGGCTGAACCACAATGCCACGTCCCCCCCCCCTGATGCCCTACGACATATTAGTTTCCCTAAGGTAATAGCGATACGACGATGTTAGTGGACAAGACTTGAGTAAAGATAGAGCTAGAGTCTGGTGACCAGGCTGAACCACAATGTCACGTCCTCCCCCTGATGCTCCACTCGCATCAAGCACACTAACACTTGCTTAGTGGACATGACTTGAATAGACCATGGCACAATATACCCCGATGAGAACGACATCGAAGTACCGGTTGATACCATCCCTACCCGCACCATGTACACCAGCCAAACACAAACATTCACATGCCTATTCCTACCATCATCAACATCATCATGTTATAATCAATAAATTTAAATATGCATGAACAGTAATAATAGAAATATTGGATGACATGTTAAATGCACATTACAAGCATACACGCATATAATCAATCATGGTATTTGACTCAAAAAAATAAAAATAGTTTGTTATTAACCAATTAGTTTAGGTCTTGTTCCCTCACCTTAGCTTGTTAATAGATCATCTTCCAAGCTTTAGAATCACCTTTATAATGTTATTATATTGCTAGAAGACCTAACAAAGTTGATTGAATTTAATTAGAATTAATTTCGAATTTAAAAACCATACTGTTAACTGAGGGTCGGAGGTAGGGTCGGAGTCATGATCGACCCTGGGTGCGACCCTCCCCCTAATCTGAACTTCCCGAACACTGAGGGTCGATGCTAGGGTCAGATCTGCCATCGACCCTAGGTGCGACCCTCCATGGTTTGAGTTGAAAATATCAGATTTCTTTCTCTCTTTTATGGTTGGGTCCTATGGCTTACTTCCACAATCCGTTCTATATATGTTCTATGGTTTAGAACTATACTTTATTCACCTACATGGTTTTAATGATCTCCTCAATGGTTTCCATTAAAACGAAACCATGGATGGATGATTTGGGTTTCTTCTAAGTCATACCCTCTTCATAAACCATTTTAAAGTCTCAAATAAATCACGGGGAATGTATTCATACCTTAGGCTTGCTGAGATTCAGAGTTCCTCTGAATTTCCTCTTCTTCCTTAGCCTTTTCTTCAAGTTTTCCTTCTCTTCTTCTCTTCCTTCTCTTCTCTTTCTCTCAATCCAATTAGGGTTGTAAAAGGAGTGAAAGAGGCTTAGGGACGTCTTATTTATAGGGAAAAACCTCCCAAAATAAGTCCCATTGAGTTTAGGAAAGGTTCCAATTGAAATTAGGAAGGTTTCTCAATTTTCGGTTCGTGCTGTTTTTCCCGAATGTCGAGGGTCGATGGGAGGGTCGGACAACTCATAGACCCTGTGACCCATGGTTGAGGGTCGATGGTGAGGGTCGATGGGAGGGTCGGACCTGCCTGTTAAAACATGTGACCCTACCCTCATTTTGCCTGTTTTTGGGTAAATTTTCATATTGGGTCTTGGGTTTCTTCACATACTTGGTCCACTTGGCTCGACCATGATATGTAGACGGGTCATGACACGAAATGTAAGGTTAGACCGGGTTCGTGGCGTGCGGGTCTTACAACTCCATCACCCTTAAAAGAAATTTCATCCTCGAAATTTGAACGTACGGATCTTACAAAACCCCCATCCTTAAAATAAATTTTGTCCTCAAAATTTGAATTTACTTCGGAGTCCATAGGTGGAAATTCTATTTCCACATTGCATCTTCTTCCTCCTATGCACTTTTCTCCACGTCTTGTCTTTGCCGGGTTACCTTCATATAATACTTATCTTGGCTTTGGAAATATTATACCTTCCCACTAGTGAACTAGGCTGGTACCACTTCAATAGTTAACATTCTATCTAATCCAGTGATTTTGTGGTCAATACCTTTGATATGGATCTCCAATGTACTTCTTCAATAGAGACACACGAAATACATCATGCACACTAGACATGGACAGTGGTAACGCTAATTGATATACAACTTTTCTACGTCTCTCCAAAGTTTATAAGATCCGACACATATATGTAATATAACTTTCCCTTCTTGTCTAATTGTTTCAAACTGCGCATAAGTGATATCTTCAAAAACACTTTGACCCTTATGGCGAACTCAAGGTCTTGGTGTCTCTTCTCACATCCTGAGCTATCCTGCCCCTTTTTCTTTGATCTTGTCTATCACTCGATAGTTTTCTTCATTAGACTTAGGTCTCAAAATTCTTCATTCACCGACTTTATTCCAAAATAAAGGGATTTGACATTTCAACCGTACCATGCTTCACAGGTGACATCTACATAGTAGCTTGGTAGCAACTTCGATTCGTGGTTAACTTCTCAACTCAAGCTCCTTGAAATCAATTTTACAAGCTCAGAGCATATCTCTTAGGATCTGTATAGTCCACTCTGACTGTCCGTCGGTTTGAGGTAAAGTGCGATACTAAACTTCAACTTTGTCCCCATTATTTTTGTAGATCCTTCCAAAACTTCGAGATAAGGCATAAGCCTCTGACCGACACTAAGCTCTCATGCATACCATTCAATCTGGCAATATTATCCACATATAGCTTAGTTAGCCGCTCCAAAGCATACCGAGGTCGTATAGCAATGGAATGAGCTATTTTCATAAGACGATCAACAACCACCCAACCATGTCAACCGATTTGGGAGTTAGTGGCAAATCATTGACATAGTTCACGATACTGCAGTTCCATTCCCAAAACAAAAGTCAGGGTTTGGTCTTCCTTTTCTAAGTCTACTTACACTGTTCCTATATACAGACCTAACAACATTACTACTTCTACTTCATCCATTTATTCAGAGATGATCTTTAATGCCATAAGCGCAACCATCGAACTATTGCTCCATAAATTCATCCATAAATTCTTGCTTAATTGGATCATCACGAGTTTCTATTATATGTTACTCTCCTTCTAAATCTGAATCTATTGCTGCAAAACATAAGGTAACATTTATACTGGGTCCTTCCTTGGACTTCATAATTCTCATCGGCGATCGTATAAGCAGTTTGAAATCTAAAGACTTAAGGGGTATATTTAGTTTCTTTCCAAATGATACAGATATAAAAGGATGAGTAGCTCCATAATCAAAGAGCACTCTGGCAGGAATGCCATTACTAGGTACGATACCTGTATTTGTTTTAATTTAGTCTACATGCTCATGCAATGTAACATAAAGTGACAGGTTCAGGTCATACCTGTGACCACATCAGACGATGCGGCAGCATCCTTGGCTGAAACAGCGTAAACTTTTCCTTGCTGTATTTGTTTTCTAGGCTTAGTACACTCTCTTGAGACATGCCCTACTTGGTTGCAGTTAAAACACTTGATCCCCTCACCATTTTGCTTTGGTTGCCGTGGAGTTGATTGAATGATTTTGGTTGCAGCATTGAAGCCCTAGGTACGGAAGGGTTGGAATACCTTGGTGTTCCCTCCGTTGTAAAAATTTTCATTTGGCCTTTTGATTCCCCTATTTTGAGTAAAATAGCTCTCTTTCTGGCTCGACTCTATCACTCGAGCAATTTGTACAGTTTCATTGTAGATTTTCTTCTCCAGTCCCAAAACATGTTCGCGTATGCTTCCCCTAAGTCCCATGACGAACCTTCGGGTTTTCGTATCCTCCTCTTGAATACTGACTGGTGCAAAGAAAAACAGCTCCTCATAACGCTGTTGATATGCGTCGACAGTCATCTGCCCCTGATATAAACTCAGGAACTCTCTCTCCATAGAATCTCTGAAACTTCTAGGGAAGTATTTCTCAAAGAATGCCTCTTTGTATATATCCCAGGTCAAGTGGGCGTGTTTGGTTAATAGATATGTCTTGGTAGACTTCCACCAATGGTGTGCATCGCTCTTGAGCATAAATGTGGCACACAACACTTTCTCCTCCTCATTTACGGTCATCATCATAAAATTTCTTTCCATTTCGTCAATCCAGTGTGCCGGCCACAAAGGATTTGCTGGCTTACCATCAAATTCTTTGGGCTTCATCTTAAGAAAATGCCCGACCAGTCTGGAGTGGTCCAGCTGATACGGAGCATAGGCCCCGTACATAGGTGGTTGGTTCTGATAACCACTTTGAGCTATCTCAGGGTTTTGCACTGGAGCTTGCATGACTGGTGTTTGAGGTGCATGGGGTACTGCATTATCTCCCCTTGGTATTGTGCTTGCCTGTCCTGCTGGCGTCTGTGTCGTATGTGCAGCTGGAAAAGCCACGCCTATGGCAGCTTGCATATTAGTTTGCACCTATTGTATTTGTTGCAGTTTTTGTGCCAAGTTCATTACGATTGTGACTAAATCTATATGTGGGGCTGGCAAGTTTGTAGGACTTGCCTGACCATTAGCTCCTGGCGGTGCCACGTTTGGATTCTCTGGTACTTCAGGAATTTCATGACTGGTTTCATCTACCGGTGGTGGTGGTGGGATTTGGTTACGTCCGCGTCTGTTCCCTCTTCGCCCAGCCATTTCCTATTCTGGTGGTGTAGTGTCTGAAAAGTCATAGAACACGTGAGGCAATCAATATATACTTCATTCTCATATTTGGATACACTAACCAATGGTATTTTCAAAATTTTCAAATCATTCAGTGAAAAATACTATCTTTTCTATGCAGGGTCAATGGTGGGGGTCGATGGGTATCCGACCCTCAGTATCCGACCTTGGGAAATCATCCTTTTTTTTCTAGAGTATATAATGCCATTGGTCAAGGCACTACAAGAGTAAATCTGGAGAAGCTTTCATATATCAGTAAATTAGGTATAAATCAGGAGAAAGATTTCGTACATCAATAAATCAGGTATAAATCAGAAGATGTACGCTCAACACGATTAAACATTTAACTATTCATTCAGTTCATATCTCTGATCATGTTGTTGATCATAAGAATGGTTCAGATTGGTATAATCAGGACTAATACTAAAGAAACAATATCTATAACTCCAATTGACAGGTTAAATCAAGAAGGTATCCTGTCAAAGTCCAAGAAATTAAAATCTGGTATGTGCATCCTCTATAATCATAAGAGTAAATCAATAATGCACTGCATCCTATATAAACCTATCTAGATATATGGCCATAATAGATTTGATCCTTTGCTAAAAATGTCCGAGGTATCATCTTCAGAGACATTCTTCATTCCTTGTCGGATCATTCAGTCATGATGCAACTTTCCCATACATCGGTGGCTGATAAGGTTAACCACCTTGATACACTGCTTGTTTTGTACCAAACTTCTGCACTGGGGTGTGCATTACTGGGACTTACTGTGTGGTAGGCAATGTGTTATAGCTAACAGGTGTTGGGGTACAGTGATGCTACCAATTGGTACCATACTTGGTTTGACCCGGAGGTGTTGATGTAGCATCAGCAACTTGGGTAGTGATTTACATAGCAACTTCCATAGTCGGTCTCATCTGTTGTTGCTCTTGTATTTTATTGGGTCAAGTTTATGACAACCATAGCCAAGGTATTTGGTAGTCCAGGTGGTTGGCTGGAGTGGCCTGGTTGTTCACTCTTTTAATTCGATACAGTCTGATTATCTACTTAGATGAGTTTTCCTTATCCATTCTCGACCCTGATAGTGGTGGGGTCAAGTTGCAACCTCTTCTTAATGCTCAGCGGGTAATGGATCAGCTTGTGGTGGATCTCACTCTGAGTTTCCATGTCACCCAGAGTATAACTTTATCTTCTTGTAGTTATTCTTATTCATAATGTATGACCATTATTCTCCTATCTCTGTTGGATTTAGCCCAAGATCTTTCTCTTTATCTCCACAGGGATTTAGGCATTACTAGCCATTTCCCTTCTTTCCCAAATACATCGAGTTTCACATCTTGTGAGTATCAACTTGGTATTAAATTTTCTACTTTACAGAAGCTTCCTTCTTGCTACTGTACTATATCCTTGTATACTTGGATAACTACCCAACTTATAGATAATACCCTAAATTGTTTATTTATTAGGATAATTTTTGGTCTTCTCTTTCTGTGTGAGTGTATATATATGGTTCCACCTTTTACATGTATAATTATCGTCTTGTTTAATTTCTGTCTCAACCAACACAGGTGCTTATGGTTTATTTGTATTAAAGTTTTTAATTTATCCTAACTCAATTCATGGACTCCAGTGGAAGTATTCAGGTTTAATGGGTAAGGCCTACGAGAGCTCTGATACCAAGTTGTCACACCCCAATTCCGCACCATTTGGAACGGTGTGATGAACCGTCAATAAACCAACGGTTCAACCAGGATCTCAAAAGAGGCTATCCCACATATGATAAACCAAAACACATTCCGCATTAATTAGAGGTAATAAAGTAAATAGGGGAAATCTTATAGTAAATGAACTGAGAATCTAATTGTGATAACCATAAATAAATATCAAATTATTGATAAATCAACTGAGACATAATTAAATAAATACCAATTACATGTCTTTAATAAAATTAAACAAAATCTAATCGAATATGCATGAGTTGCACTTGCATGAAGGGTCATGCATATCTACTAAGTCTTCAGCTTCCATTGTCGCCACATGCCCGTACACTGGAGCATTCATATAATCTTCAACGGTGGTACCTGCATCATCAACTAAAAGTATTTGAATTCGAAAGGGTGAGCACACATCACGGCTCAGTGAGCAAACAAAACAATGCAACAATACATATGCATGCAATCAATTCATATCTTTGGTCTGGTTTATAGTTTGCAATGTGCTATTGAAAGGATAGGTGGCCGCCGCACCTTTATACATGAGTGTGTGGAAACGCCCAATGAAAACGGCACCGTCGCCCCACATGCACCCACCATGGACAATATACACCCCATGAAAATGGCATGGCGGTACCGGTTTCCCATACCAACACGTAAGCCCCTGTTGGCGAGGGCTTGCAAACTGGGCTCGCAACTAACCAACCCTAATGTCAAACAATGTATCCAAAGCCTCACCCCAGCATCCCTCAATACATCCATAGAGATAGAGCTAGGGTCTGGTGACCAGGCTGAACCACAATGCCACGTCCCCCCCTGATGCCCTACGACATATTAGTTCCGCTAAGGTAATGGCGATACGACGATGTTAGTGGACAAGACTTGAGTAAAGATAGAGCTAGAGTCTGGTGACCAGGCTGAACCACAATGTCACGTCCTCCCCCTGATGCTCCACTCGCATCAAGCACACTAACACTTGCTTAGTGGACATGACTTGAATAGACCATGGCACAATATACCCCGATGAGAACGGCATCGAAGTACCGGTTGATACCATCCCTACCCGCACCATGTACACCAACCAAACACAAACATTCACATGCCTATTCCTACCATCATCAACATCATCATGTTATAATCAATAAATTTAAATATGCATGAACAGTAATAATAGAAATATTGGATGACATGTTAAATGCACATTACAAACATATACGCATAGAATCAATCATGGTATTGGACTCAAAAAAATAAAAATAGTTTGTTATTAACCAATTAGTTTAGGTCTTGTTCCCTCACCTTATCTTGTTAATAGATCATCTTCCAAGCTTTAGAATCACCTTTATAATGTTATTATATTGCTAGAAGACCTAACAAAGTCGATTGAATTTAATTAGAATTAATTCCGAATTTAAAAACCATAATGTTAACTGAGGGTCGGAGGTAGGGTCGGAGTCATGATCGACCCTGGGTGCGACCCTCCCCCTAATCTGAACTTCCCGAACACTAAGGGTCGATGCTAGGGTCGGATCTGCCATCGACCCTAGGTGCGACCCTCCATGGTTTGAGTTGAAAATATCAGATTTCTTTCTCTCTTTTATGGTTGGGTCCTATGGCTTACTTCCACAATCCATTCTATATGTGTTCTATGGTTTAGAACTATATTTTATTCACCTACATGGTTTTAATGATCTCCTCCATGGTTTCCATTGAAACGAAACCATGGATGGATGATTTGGGTTTCTTCTAAGTCATACCCTCTTCATAAACCATTCTAAAGTTTTAAATAAATCATGGGGAATGTATTCATACCTTAGGCTTGCTGAGATTCAGAGTTCCTCTGAATTTCCTCTTCTTCCTTAGCCTTTTCTTCAAGTTTTCCTTCTCTTCTTCTCTTCCTTCTCTTCTTTTTCTCTCAATCCAATTAGGGTTGTAAAAGGAGTGAAAGAGGCTTAGGGACGTCCTATTTATAGGGCAAAACCTCCCAAAATAAGTCCCATTGAGTTTAGGAAAGGTTCCAATTGAAATTAGGAAGGTTTCTCAATTTTCGGTTCGTGCTGTTTTTCCCGTGTCGAGGGTCGATGGGTGGGTCGATGGGAGGGTCGGACAACTCATAGACCCTGCGACCCATGGTTGAGGGTCGATGGTGAGGGTCGATGGGAGGGTCAGACCTGCCTATTAAAACATGCGACCCTACCCTCATTTTGACTATTTTTTGGTAAATTTTCATATTGGGTCTTGGGTTTCTTCACACACTTGGTCCACTTGGCTCGACCATGATATGTAGACGGGTCACGACACGAAATGTAAGGTTAGACTGGGTTCGTGGCATGCGGGTCTTACACCTGATGCCCTACAACGTAATAGTTCTGCTAAGGTAATGGCGATACAACGATGTTAGGGAGCAAGACTTGAGTAGAAATAGAGTTAAAGTTTGGTGACAAGGTCAAAGAACACCATGCCACATCCTTCCCCTGATGCTCCACTCGCATCCAACACACCAACCACACACATACATTCACATGCCTATTCCTAGCATTATCATCATCGTCATGTTATAAATAAATGGAATTAAATATGCATGAACAGTAATAACAGGAATATTGGATGACATGTGAGATGCACATTACAAGCATACAAGCATAGAATCAATCATGGCATTGGACTCAATAAAGTAAATGGTTTATTATTATCCAATTAGTTTAGGTCTTGTTCCCTCACCTTTGATCGATGGTTGTTCCTTTTCCAAGCTTCGTAAATCACTTTTGGATCACTTGGAAACCTAATAAATTTATAGATTCTAAGTTAGAGTTCATATTCATTAATTACAGTGTTTAAATGTCCCATCTGGAATCAATCAGACCTCCAAAAGCTGAGTGGTCGCAGGTGTGGCTACACCTGTGGTCTCAGTTTCTGCGACCACAGGGTGTATGGTCGATACGTGTGGTCGCATATCATGCGACCACACACATGCGACCACACCCTCCCTGAAAACTTCTCGAGGGCATGTGGTCGACACATGTGCCTCGTGTGGTTGACCATGGCTGCGACCACTCGAGTGTTTGGTCGACTTTCATTCTCAGTCTAACCCTTCATGATTTGATTCCTTGAACTATCACTAGGGTCCTTCCTATGATTGATCTCTGGCCTTAATTTCATATTTTTCGCAATTAACTACTCTAACCTACTATTCATGGATTTCCTTTGAGTTTCCGTCTATAGGTCTCATGGTTGAGATCCTATTTTGAATCAATACTTCCTCCATGATCTATTCTAGGCATTTAACTAATGCAGGGATGATTCCATATCATAAACTTGCTGAAGAATCAGAGCTCTCTCTAAAATTCCTTCTCTTAGTCTTCCTCTTCAAATCTCCTTCTCTTCCTCCTCCTCTCTTTCACTCTCTTTCAGTTTGAGTTCTAAAAGAATGAAAGAGGCTAAGGGATGTCCTATATATAGAGGGAAACCCTCCATATAGAGTCTTAGGAAGACCCGATACAAGGTGGTAAGACCGGATTAGTACGATACAGATCTTACACGAATACTTGCATGACAAGTGTTACACTCCCAATGAATCTCATTTTGATTTTCAAAATTACTTACCAAAGTAACTAAATACCATTTTATTTCTTTTCACTCCTAGCCGGGGGGCAGATCGAATCGGAGTTTCCTTAGGTAGCCACCGACCTCAACCCTAAGAAAAATAGGATAAATCCGCTAAGTGACCCACCAAGCGGGGGGCCCCAAGGAAGGGGGTCGCAGCGCGTCAGGTTGTTTGCCGTAGTGCCTTACGTGATAGGGCGTTTGCGCTATCCATTTTTAAGCTGGCTGGAGATTCTATTGATTCTTTTCCAATCGAGATGTATGGATCCATGGATCTATGTGTCTATATAGATCCTGTTGGTGGAGTTATTGTTTATCGTTGGTGTCACACCCCAATTCCGCACTATTCAGAATGGTGTGATGAACCGCTAATAAACCAACGGTTCAACCAGGATCTCGAGTAGGATAAAACAATGCAACATTACATATGCATGCAATCAATTCATATCTTTGGTCTGGTTTATAGTTTGCAATGCGCAATAGAAAGGTTGGGTGGTCAAAGGTTAACATTTATTGACCCCGCCTCTATACACAGGGTGTGGAAGTCCGTCCGAAGGTTAACATTTATCATCGTCCCCATCCACCCTAATCATGAACATTATATAACAAAGGTTAATGTTTATTTCTATATAGTGCCATACCAACACGTAAACCCCTGCTGGCGAGGGCATGCAAACTGGGCTCGCAACTAACCAATCCTAATGCCAAACAGTGTATCTAAGGCCTCACCCCAGCATCCCTTAGAATGTCCATAGAGATAGAGCTAAGGCCCCCCGGTAGAGTCAGAGACTACAAGGACCGAGACCACCTCCCCTGATACTCTATGACATAATAGTTCTGCTAAAGTAATGGCGATACGACGATGCTAATGCACAAGACTTGAGTTAGAGATAGAGCTAAAGTGCTGAGACCCGCCAAAGGTTAACGTTTATTGACGTTCCCATCACACCTCCCCTGATACTCGCTCGCATCAAGTACACCAACCACACACATACAATCACATGCCTATTCCTATCATCATCATCATCATGTTATAAATAATAAAGTAAATATGCATGAACAAATAATAAAAATATTGGATGACATGTTGTATGCACATTACAAACATATTCGCATAGAATCAAACATGGCATTGGACTCAAGAAAATAGAAAATAGTTTGTTATTAATCAATTAGTTTAGAGTTCTGTTTCCTCACCTTAGCTTGCTAATAGATACTTTTCCAAGCTTTAGTATCATCTTTATAATGTTATTATATTGCTAGATGACCTAACAAAGTCGATAAAATTTAATTAGAATTTATTCGGAATTTAAAAACCATTCTGTTAACTGAGGGTCGGAGGTAGGGTCGGAGTCCTGATCGACCCTGGGTGCGACCCTCCCCAACTCTAAACTTCCCGAACACTGAGGGTCGATAATTAGGATCACCTAGGGTCGGATGGTCATCGACCCTCGGTGCGACCCTCAGTGTACTTGGTCAATTTCCCTCTTTTTAGTCCATTCTTCATGCTTGGGATCCTATGACTTGCTCCTACATTCCATTCAACATTCATTCCATGGTCTGGAACCATGAATCATCCACCTAAATAGCTTTCATGCATTCTCCTATGGTTTTTCATGAAAACCTAACCATGGGTTGATGGTTTGGGTTTCTTCGAGATCACACTCTCATCAATATCTATCCTAAGGTCTGTAGAAACTCATGGAATTAGTATCCATACCTAGAAGAATACTCATTCTCTGCAACTCTTCTCTTTTGGCTAAATTCTCTTCCTTGCTTCTCTTCTTCTTCTTTTCCTTCTCTTCTCTTTCTCTCAATTTAATTAGGATTGTGAAAGGAGTGAAAGAGGCTTAGGGACGTCCTTTAAATAGAGTAGTAACATCCTAAAATAAGTCCCATTGAGATTAGGAAAGAATTTAAATCGAAAATTAGGAATTTCTTAATTTCAGTTTCTTACGGCAACCGAGGGTCGATGGGAGGGTCGATGATCCCGTCGACCCTAGGTTTCTAAGTTGTCCGACCATCCCTTCATGACTGAGGGTCTGACTTTCTGTTTTGGGGGGTCTAACCCTCCTTGGCTGGGTATGCGACCCTCCCCTGAAATTAAGTATTTTTGGGTCGATTTGATACCTGGGATCTCGATCTCCTTCACGCCCTTGGTCCATTTGACTCGACCATGATGGGTAAACCTGGTTTAAGGTGGTAAGACCGGGTTATATTGACACGGGTCTTACAACTCCCCCCTACTTATAAAAATTTCGTCCTTGAAATTGTATGTACCTTCTGAATCAAATAAGTGAGGGTATTGCTTTCGCATAGCATTTTCTTCTTCCCATGTAATTTCTTCCATGTCTCTACTTTTCCATGTGACCTTAACATAATAGATATCTCGGTTGCGTTGACGTTGAACCTTTCGGCTGGTGATTTCTATTGGTGTTACTTCAAATGTCAAATCATCAGTCAATCTGGCAAATCTATTGTCAAAACATGCGTTGGATCCTTGACATACTTCTTCAATAGGGAAATGTGAAATATGTCATGCACACTTGACATAGATGGTGGTAGTGCTAACTGATAAGCTACTTTCCCACGCTTAGCTAGAATTTCATACGGCCCGACATATCTTGGACTTAGTTTCCCCTTCTGTCTGAACCTTTTCAATCCTCGCATAGGCGATACCTTCAAAAATACTTTATCACCTACAGCGAACTCCATATCTCTGCGTCGAGTATCTGCATATTGCTTCTAACGGTTCTGAGCCGTTCTCACTCTTTCCTTGATAATGTCGACCACTCGGCAAGTTTCTTCAACAAATTCTGGTCCAACAATACTACGTTCTCCAACTTCATTCCAAAACAAAGGAGTTCGATACTTCCTGCCGTACAATGCTTCATAAGGTGACATCTGTATAGTAGCCTGATAGCTATTGTTATAAGAGAACTCGATCAGTGGTAATCTTTCATCCCATGATCCCTTGAAATCAATTACACATGCTCGTAGCATATCTTTTAGAATCTGGATTGTACGCTCGACCGTCCGTCCGTGCGTGGGTGGAATGCAAGATCGAACTTCAACGTTGTACCCATAGCCTTTTGCAATCCTTCCCAAAACTTGGAAGTAAATCGTGGATCTCTATCAGACACAATGCTTTCTGGAACACCATGTAATCGAACAATATTATCCACATACAGCTTTGCTAACCTTTCCAGTGTATACTGAGGTCGTATAAGTATGAAGCGAGCTGTTTTCGTCAGACGGTCCACAATAACCCAAACTGTGTCAACTACTTAAGGAGTCAGTGGTAGTCCCGTGACGAAGTCCATAGTGATGCAGTCCCATTTCCATGCTGGTTCCGATAATGGCTGTAACAGTCCTGTGGGTCTTTGTCGTTCAACCTTTACTTTCTGACAATTTAGGCATTGAGACACGAACTTGGCTACATTTACTTTCATTCTCCTCCACCAATATAGTTTCTTTAGATCATGATACATTTTTGTACTTTCAGGATGTATCGAATAGATGGTGGTATGGGCTTCTTTCATCAGTCGGTGTCTAATGTCCATATTTTCTGTTTCAGGTACACATATTCTTCCTTTGTATTTCAGTACTCTCTCTTCGTCCAAGGTGAACTCAGGATTAGTCCTACCTTTCTCGATATCTTCTTGTACTTTTCTCAGATAAGAATCTGATTTAATAGCTGTCTTCACTTCATCCATTATATCCGGTATAATCTTCAAAGCGGCAAACATATTTGAAAACCGATGAATGAACCCTTGGTTGGCTGATTCATCCGTTGCGTCTATCACATATTGCTCATTGCCGTGATTGAATACCATTCCGATAGTACACATTGCTGCAGTTGTGCTAACCTCTCCTTGTGATTTTATCATTGCCTTTCTGCTTAACGCATCCGCTACTTCGTTCGCTTTTCCCGGATGATACTGGATATCACAATCATAGTCTTTCAATAGTTCCAGCCATCTTCTTTGTCTCATATTCAACTCCTTCTGATTAAATAAATAAGTAAGATTTTTATGGTTCGACTTAATCTGAAATTTCTCTCCGTATAGGTAATGTCTCCATATCTTGACAGCATGTACTACTACCGCTAACTCCAAATCATGAGTGGGGTAATTTTTCTCATGTATCTTCAACTGTCTCGAGGCATAAGCAATTACTTGCTCCCCTTGCATAAGCACACATCCTAATCCCAGTCCCGACGCATCAGTGTATAAGGTAAATGTCTGTCCTGGAATAGGAATAGTCAAAATCGGGGCGGATATCAATCTGGTCTTCAATGTCTGAAAACTCTTCTCACATTTATCTGTCCACACAAACTTTTCACCTTTCTTAGTCAGACTGGTGAGAGGTACGGCAATCCAGGAATAGTCTTCCACGAATCTCCGATAATAACCAGCTAGACCCAGAAAACTTCTAATTTCTGAAATGCTCTTTGGTGGTTCCCACTTTACAATAGCCTCGATCTTGCTGGGGTCTACTTTGATTCCTTCAGCGGATACTACATGGCCTAAGAAGGCGACTTCACTTAGCCAAAACTCACACTTTGAAAATTTGGCATATAACTTCTCTTTCCTTAAACGCTGTAGGGCGGCGTTTAGGTTCTTGATATGGGTTTCTTCATCCTTGGAGTATACCAATATATCATCAATAAATACTATAACCGACGTATCCAACATATCGTGGAAGACCCGGTTCATAAGTTCCATAAAAGTTACTGGTGCGTTTGTTAATCCAAAAGACATGACCAAGAACTCATAATGTCCATATCTGGTCCTGAAAGCTGTCTTAGGAATATCACCCTCTTTAATCTTCAATTGATGATAGCCTGATCGAAGATTGACCTTAGAAAATACCTTTGCTCCTTGCAACTGATCGAACAAGTCATCGATCCGAGGTAGTGGATATCGATTCTTGATTGTCAGTTTATTTAACTCCTGATAGTCGATGCATAATCGAACGCTACCGTCCTTCTTCTTTACAAATAATACCGGTGCTCCCCATGGTGATATACTGGGTCGAATATAACCCTTGTCCAGCAGTTCCTGTAGTTGCACTTTCAGTTCTTTCAGTTCAGTAGGAGCCATTCTGTAAGGTACTTTGGATACTGGTGCGGCTCTAGGTACAAGATCTATCACAAACACTGTGGCTCGGTCAGGTGGTAATCCTGGTAGTTCTTCCAGAAATACGTCAGGGTAGTCCCGCATGACATCAATATCTTCCATTCGTGGTGCTTCCTTGGTTAGGTCGACCACTGATACTAGATACCCGATTGCCCCCTTCTCAAGGCACTTCTTAGCCTTTAGTGTTGAGAGTATGAGCTTGCGTCTACGGGGAAGTTTGGTACCCGTAAAACTGAATTCTGCTCCTTCTTTGTCTTTAAATGTTAACTTCTTTTCGGCGCATAATAGGTTTGCAGAATGCTGAGCTAACCAGTCCATTCCCAAGATGACGTCAAAGTCTGCCATCTCAAGTTGTATCAAGGTTGCATCTAAGGTTTTTTCGCCAATGAGAACTGGACATGGTCCATAACCCTTCTCTAATTCCACTTCTAACCCCATCGGTGACCGTACAAGTAATTTGTAGTCTAATGTTTTGATGGGTAAATTTATCTTCTTTCCGAATGACACAGATATAAAGGAATGAGTAGCTCCTGAATCAAAGAGTACTCTGGCGGGTACGCCATTTATCGGTACGATACCTGTGATTTATTTTACTTAGTCTACATGCTCATACAATGTAATTACAACTTTAAAAGGTTTCAGTCATACCTGTGACCACATCGGGTGATGCGGCAACATCCTCGGATGTAACAGCATATACCCGTCCCTGATGTAACTGCTTCTTGGGCTTAGGGCACTCCCTTGCCATATGTCCCGGTTGGTTGCAGTTATAACACTTTGGGCTTTCAGAATTTGGCTTTGGCTGAGGTTGAGTTACTGGGGTAGTCTTGGTTGCAGCAGTAAAATTCTGAGGGCAAAAAGGCTTATATGTCCTATTATTGCCTCCGTTGTATGAATTTTCAGCTGGCCTTTTTATACCCCTGTTATGTGTGAAATAACTCTCCTTCTGGTTCGATTCTATGACTCGAGCAATTTGGACAGCTTCAATGTATACCTTCTTTTCCAAGCCCAGAACGTGCTCTCTGATGCTTCCCCTTAGTCCCGTGACAAACCTATGGGTTTTTGCGTCTTCTTCCTGCATACTAACTGGTTCAAAGAAAAATAGCTCTTCATAACGCTGTTGATATGCATCCACAGACATCTGTCCTTGATATAAACTCAGGAACTCCTTCTCCATAGAATCTCTGAAGCTTCGTGGAAAATACTTCTCAAAGAAAGCTTCCTTATATATAGCCCAAGTCAATAGGGCATGCTTGGTCAATAAGTAAGCCCTAGCAGATTTCCACCAATGATGTACGTCACCCTTTAGCATGAAGGTGGCACATAATACTTTCTCTTCTTCGGTGATAGTCATCATAAGAAAATTTCTCTCCATCTCGTCTATCCAGTGTGCTGGCCATAAAGGATCAGACGGTTTGCCATTAAACTCCTTGGGCTTCATCTTCAAGAATCTCTCAACCAGTCGAGAGTGATCCAACTGATTTTGGGGGTATGCCCCAAACATAGGTGGTGGATACTGATAATTAACCTGAGCTGCTTCCAGACCTGGTATTGGAATCTGTGCAGCAGGTTATTGAGGTGTTTGAGGTGCTGGGTGGTTACCCACCGGTGCTGCACTGGCTTGTCCCGGCTGCATGGGTGTAGCATGAGCAGCTTGGAACATGATTCCCATTGCAACTTGCATTTGAGCCTGTGCATGTTGCATTTGTTGCAGCTGTTGTGCTAAATTCATTACCACAGTTGCTAACTCAAGGGGTGGAGGTGGCAAGTTAGTCGGATTTGCCTGAATTGGGTTTTCTGGTACATTCATATTTTCCTGACTGGTCTCCTCCACAGGTGGTGGTGGTGGAACTGCATTCCGACTCTGCCTAGTCACCCTTCGTCCAGATATATTTTCCTCTGATATTGGTGGTGCCTGAAAATCATCAAAAAGGTGAGAAAGTCATTTATACTTCATATAGGCACGTTAACCGATGTAAAATTTCACTTTCGACTCATTTTATAACAAATTTATCGTCTTTCCTATGCAGGGTCGATGGTGAGGGTTGATGGTATGTCCGACCCTTAGTATCAGATCCTGGGAATGACCTGTTCTTCCCGAGAGGTGAGGGTCGATGCGAGGGTCGATGGGTATCCGACCCTCAGTATCTGACCCTTAGTTTTCTATCAGATTCCCGAGAGCCGAGGGTCGATGGGAGGGTCGATCCGAGGGTCGATGGTTCTGGTTGAATTGTCCGACCCTCAGACCAAAAATCAGATTTTTATAATCCGATTCTGGGTTCATTCTTTGTTATTTCCCTCCCATTCCGACTCGTCTCTCCCCTCTGAGTTGCTATAGTGCCACTCCACTGTTTTTGGTCCGTTTGAGTCCGGGTTTCGACGTCCACGTCATCCATACAGGTATGTTCTCCCATTTTCCCCTGTTTTTAGGTTTCCATTCCTAGGTTTTTACCCATTTACATTGTATTTTCAAATTAAACTTTTTTCAACCGTAAAAATTTGATTTTTATTGGGGGATTTTGTTATTGGTGTCTCGAGGAACGAAAGCCTTCAAAAATTTTTGAGTTTCATCAGTTGGTTATCGAGAAACTTGGATTTTTGCTCTTTTTGCCCTAATTTGTCGAAATTTTTCGATTTCTTGAAATTCCTTCAAATTGAACTTCATTAGTTCCAAATTCCTACTGTGTGAGTGTTGTAGGATATGTTGGAACCTACATAAGTCCTCCTGCCCACGTGTACGGGTGAAAAGTGAGACTTTTGGCCAACTTACGTCGTTATAATGTCAAATTTTGGATTTTTATCCTATTAACTCATTGTCTGATTTTCTTTGCAGATATCATGGCTCGTACTAAGGTACCCAGAGTTCGTGATCCGCTTCGCTTTCGTTCCAACGAAGCCGAGGCATAGTATGCCGACTATGCTCGTAAGAAAGTGGAGGGTGGTCGTATGGTGAACTTGGCTGAGCTAGCCTTGTTCAACGTAGAGAGAGCATTCGGTGATATGGGGTGGCTCCCTGTCATCACTTACGACGCGTGCACATGTCCGGATTTGGTGCGCCAGTTCTATTGTATTCTCCAGGTGGTGGGGAATTACAATGATGTCGAGAGGGGTCAAGAGTTGCGCATCACCAGCTACGTCAAAGGGGTGAATATCTCATTTCACTATTGGCAACTGGCCGACCTACTGGGCATTCCTTATGATGGCCCTATGGTGTACTGTGCGCCTGGAGAGCCCCAGTTTGTTTCCATGGAGATGAGGGCAGAGATCGACAGTCAGCTGCTAAGACCTGATCGCTGGCAGATGAGAGCTTGTTACCTGCGTCCAGCTCCACGGGTCTTCTGTAAGGTTATCCAGCATAATCTGATTCCACAGAGTGGGCACTATGAGAGGGTTTCTCAGCTGACCCAGTTTCTGATATATAGTATCGGCACCAGACAGCCAGTTTGCCTTCCCTATATCATCATGCGGACCATGATTAGTGCTACATTGTCCGATCATAGGGGTAATCTACCCTATGGACGTATGATTAATGTTCTACTGACCCGCTTGGGGGTTGACTTAGCGGATGAGAAGATTCAGGAGAAGACCTTCTCGTCGCCTCCAGATTGGGAGGCTATCTGCAAGATGGGACTACGGGATGCCCAAGTCAGTGACAAGGAGAGGAACGAGATGGTGCGTCCTCACACTCGTATCGAGATGGCTGACGCTGAGGCCGCTGCTGCCGCTGCTAGAGCTCATGTGGATCCTGTCGACGATGATGACCGTATGTATATGGATGTCGACTCGATACCACCGCCTTGACCTACGCATGCGGCTAGAGTTGGTACTTCTTCTACGGCGGATCCTGTACCTGAGACTGGTCCTTCTCATGTGGCCGGTCCTTCACGCCCACCTCCTGATATGATGGAGATGTTGCATGAGATCAGAGAGGCTCAGCGCAGATCTGATCTGAGGATGGAGGAGTTACTGGACGCTCAGCGAGTGAGAGTGGATGAGCTGTTAGTCGCCCAACACATATCAGACACGTGGATGGGGGAGCTCATAGAGGCTCAGCGTGCTACTGATCGGAGGGTAGCCGATCTCACAGCTAGTCTACAGACGACTCAGACTCAAATAGCCTGGTTGACTAGAGTCTATGCTGAGGACTACGACAGAGACCGTGAGGCGCCGCCTCCTCCTTCACCTCCAGCTTCTTGATTGTACTTTATTTTCCTTGTACTACAGAGTAACTGTCCGGGTTGTGGACTGCACTCTGCTTTAGTTATGTATATACATTTTGTTTCTCTCTCATTGTATGTAACTTGTTTCCCCTTTAATAGATGCATTATTCTCTTTTTAAATTTGGTCTCAACCATCACTTGTGCTTATAATGTGTTAATATTATTGTTTTTACTTTTATCCTATCTCAGTTCACAATTGTCTTGAATGTATGTTAGTTCAGCGGACAAGGCCTGAGATGCTCTGATACCAAGTTGTCACACCCCAATTCCGTACTATTCAGAATGATGTAATGATCCGCTAATAAACCAACGGTTCAACCAGGATCTCGAGTAGGCTATATCCGTGTTATCTGAACCCCATACATCTATAATCATAATCAGAGTAAATACACAATAGCGGAAGTCTTATAATAAAATGAACTGAGAATCTATAGTGATATTAATATTTAAATAAAAAATTATTCTGTATCAACTGAGACATAACTAAATATCAAATACATGTCCATAATAAATCCAAGTAAAGAAAACTAGAAAAATATCTAATCGAATACACATGAGTTGCACTCGCAAGAGGAGTCAGGTGTATCCACTTCAGCTTCAACTTCCATCGCCGCTACGTTCCCGTACACTGGAGCATTTACATAATCTTCAATGATATAACCTGCATCATCAACTAAAAATATTCAACGTCGAGGCGTGAGCACACATCACGACTCAGTGAGTAGACAAAACAATGCAACATTACATATGCATGCAATCAATTCATATCTTTGGTCTGGTTTATAGTTTGCAATGCGCAATAGAAAGGGTGGGTGGTCAAAGGTTAACGTTTATTGACCCCGCCTCTATACACAGGGTGTGGAAGTCCGCCCGAAGGTTAACGTTTATCGCCGTCCCCACCCACCCTAATCATGAACATTATATAACAAAGGTTAACGTTTATTGCTATATAGTGCCATACCAACACGTAAGCCCCTGCTGGCGAGGGCTTGCAAACTGGGCTCGCAACTAACCAATCCTAATGCCAAACAGTGTATCCAAGGCCTCACCCCAGTATCCCTCAAAATGTCCATAGAGATAGAGCTAAGGCCCCCCGGTAGAGTCAGAGACTACAAGGACCGAGACCACCTCCCCTAATACTCTACGACATAATAGTTCTGCTAAAGTAATGGCGATACGACGATGCTAATGCACAAGACTTGAGTTAGAGATAGAGCTAAAGTGCTGAGACCCGCCAAAGGTTAACGTTTATTGACGTTCCCATCATACCTCCCTTGATACTCGCTCGCATCAAGTACACAAACCACACACATACAATCACATGCCTATTCTATCATCATCATCATCATGTTATAAACAATAAAGTAAATATGCATGAACAAATAATAGAAATATTGGATGACATGTTGTATGCACATTACAAACATATTCGCATAGAATCAAACATGGCATTGGACTCAAGAAAATAGAAAACAGTTTGTTATTAATCAATTAGTTTAGAGTTTTGTTTCCTCACCTTAGCTTGCTAATGAATACTTTTCCAAGCTTTAGTATCACCTTTATAATGTTATTATATTGCTAGAAGACCTAACAAAGTCGATAAAATTTGATTAGAATTTATTCAGAATTTAAAAACCATTCTGTTAACTGAGGGTCGGAGTCCTGATCGACCCTGGGTGCGGCCCTCCCCAACTTTAAACTTCTCGAATACTGAGGGTCGATAGTTAGGATCACCTAGGGTCGGATGATCATCGACCCTCAGTGCGACCCTCAATGTACTTGGTCAATTTCCCTCTTTTTAGTCTATTCTTCGTGCTTGGGATCCTATGGCTTGCTCCGACATTCCATTCAACATTCATTCCATGGTCTGGAACCATGAATCATCCACCTAAATAGCTTTCATGAATTCTCCTATGGTTTTCCATGAAAACCTAACCATGGGTTGATGGTTTGGGTTTCTCCGAGAGCACACTCTCATCAATATCTATCCTAAGGTCTGTAGAAACTCATGAAATTAGTATCCATACCTGAGAAGAATACTCCTTCTCTGCAACTCTTCTCTTTTGGCTAAATTCTCTTCCTTGCTTCTCTTCTTCTTCTTTTCCTCCTCTTCTCTTTCTCTTAATTCAATTAGGGTTGTGAAAGGAGTGAAAGAGGCTTAGGGACGTCCTTTAAATAGAGTAGGAACATCATAAAATAAGTCCCATTGAGATTAGGAAAGAATTTAAATCGAAAATTAGGAATTTCCTAATTTCAGTTTCTTACGGCAACCAAGGGTCGATGGGAGGGTCGATGATCCCGTCGACCCTAGGTTTCTAAGTTGTCCCTTCAAAACTGAGGGTTTGACATCTGTTTTGGGGGGTCCGACCCTCCTTGGCTGGGTATGCGACCCTCCCCTTAAATTAAGTATTTTTGGGTCGATTTGATACCTGGGATCTCGATCTCCTTCACGCCCTTGGTCCATTTGACTCGACCATGATGGGTAAACCTGGTTCAAGGTGGTAAGACCGGGTTAGATTGACATGGGCCTTACAGTTGGCCTCTATGGTAGAATCAGTCGGGGAGGCCTCAGATTCGGTGGTTTACCTCATTATTTTTTTCTTTGATTTTCTTTCTTTTTATGCAAAGATGCCAATTCACACATACATGGCACGCACTCACTGACTCTCTTTCCTCTACGGTTTTGGAGAAAAATTCTCTCTCCAAAACTGTGGATTATTTTTGTCCTTTTTTTGTTGTTGTTGTCTTTTATGCCTTTTTCCTATTTGCAATTAATTCCCTATCTCTCTTATTCGCACTTTATCACACAAAAGAGAATGGACGACTAAATTTAGTCATCCCATATGAGCTTTTATGGTTAACCTAGGCATAGTAGGCTATGAATGGGTTCATTTACTCTCTTCCACTCTATTTTTCTCTCTCTCCTTTCTATCTCACCATCTATAGGCTAAAGGGCACAATGACTAGACTACATATTAAGTGCCACATTGATATTTAAGTGACACCTAAGGTGGGATTAGGTGACATAGGAGAGGTATTGACTAGGTTTGACTCAGGTTGACTTTCTTGATTAGGGTTGACTATTTTGACCACCTTTAACTAACATTGACCAATTTTGACCATGTTTGACCAACTTTGACCTAATGACCAAAGTACCCTCAGAAATGGAAAGTGATGGGTTTTAGGCTTGGGAATGACTTTGAAAGATCCAAACATGGCAGTTTCAACTTACCAGGGGGAATGTGACACATGGGCTCGATTTATGGAAATTTTCTAACCTAAAGGGGAACTGACACTCAAGGAGGCCATTTATGGAACCTTTGGGTTCTATCAATGATTTGGACTCTAGGACAGGTATTTATGGAAATTTTGGACTCTACATAGGGTTTGGATACTAGGAGAGGTATTTATGGAAGGTGAGGATTCCTAGTATTAGGGGATTACATGAGATGGTTCTACGACAATTGGCGAGTGTTGAGAGAGGTTGGTAAGGCAAAAATGGGGTGCTTACAAGTAGTTTTATAAGTGGGTTATAGTCCAAAGTTTATTATTCCCAGCCCAGCTTTTACTATATAATCCTTATATCAGATTCATAAAATATTTTATATAAGATTCATAAAATATTTTCATATAAGGAAATATGTTAGTTTTAAAGCTCAATTCATCTTCCAATCTTCTTTTGTTAGTTATATCATATTAACCTATATATTAGTTTATAGAAAAAATTTCATCTACATCCCATCAAAGATCGTTAACATCATCTACACCCACAAGAATGCCGAAACATCACCTAGGTCCACCTAAGTAACAGAAATCACTAAATTTGTTGAAATACAATTTTACCCCTTAGATAAAAATTTTAAAAAATAAAATTTATGTTCATTTATGAATTAGCCTTCAAATGTTACTTATCCCTACTGAGAAATTTCACTCTCTCTCGAGTTCATTCTCACTCAAGCCCTAGTCCCCTCTGCGTTGAGAAGAACTCCCGAATCACCCAAGCATGCTCCCTACTCTGGCGGCAACATCCCATCTCCGTAATCACCCAAGCTTGCTCCCTCTGCGTTGAGAAGAGGTCCCGAATCACTTAACCTGCTCCTGGTTCATTGAGAAGAGCTCCCAAACCAGATCCGCCATCTAGGGTCTTCCTTGGTCGATAAGAAGTCGAAGAACGACAAGAGTAAAACCAAGAACCCATAAAACAAGCAAACCAAAAAAGAGAATACGAAAGGTCAACACAACACTCACTCAAGTGTAAATAAAAAATCAAGTTGTTTGATTCAATGTTTATTCAATATAGTATATATAGACAAGGATATCGAACTAAAACTATTCGTCAATTTTTTCGCATTCCCGATTCAACTATCAAGTTAGGGTTTGGGTTTCGTTTCATACCTCATGGAATATTGGGGAAAAAGTATCCCCTTGGTAGTCGAAGAAGAAGAATTTGTGGGGAAGAGGGGATTGAACAAAAAATGAGTGGTTTCATACCTAATTAAGAAGAAGTTATGGGGAATAGTGGTTTCATGTCGGTCATCGTCCTGGTCGAGTAGTGGTAGGGTTGCAGAGGATTGCCTGATTTAGCTAGCTTTGTTGTAGGAATAACCGTGGTCGGGGAAGATGAAGGCACGTTGACGGCAAAGAAGAAAAATCTCAAGTTAGTAGTCCTCGTCCTCGTCGAGTAAAGGTAGGATTTCGTCCTCGTCGTCCTCATTGAAAAGGAAAATCTCAAGTTCTAATACTGTTTCACTTCTATTAGTGTTTCGAAGTGAAATAGTTCGAAATAGAGGGAGGTTTCGAAACAAATATCAAAGGGTATATTGGTCTTTTCAACCTACAAAAAGGGTATTCTCGTCTGTGAAAAATTCCAATCCACCTGATGTCAGCATCTAACGGGAATCAACTAACGAAGTGGACTTCTTTGATTACCACAGCCAAAGTTTTGGGGTGTAGATGATGTTTTGGCATTCTTATGGTTGTAGATGATGTTAACGACCTTTGATGGGGTGTAGATGAAATTTTTTCTAGTTTATATATATCACGTAGGTTTTATGTAGACTTTACTCACTTTACTCACTCAGATGTTATTTCAGATTTTCATATAATGTTTAGACACAATTTTTACATATATTTTCTTATCTAAATTTATGGGACAAATTACGTCATCTGTTATCTCTCTCTCTCTCTCTCTCTCTCTCTCTAATATATATATATATATATATATATATATATATATATATATATTTATTTATTTATTTATATATATCGCTCCCTCCATTAGTGTCATGCCACGTGTGCTCAAGCTCACCAAGGAAGAAGTCTAAGAATGGCGTGGAGCCCTCCATTTCTGAGGTCCATGAGGTCACAAGAAAGGGAGCCAAAGATCTCGATGGGCAACATTGTTGAGGTCTAGCCTCGGACCTTGGACCCTCATCCATTGCCCAAGTCAAGCCACGGACCTAGGAGCCTCATCCACTATGAAGATCTATCTTAGAGATAGGAGTCTCGTCCTTGATAGGATCACTCCTCACAGCTCGACATATACAGCTGGAAGCCTTATCCAGGGCACTTCTCCTGTTAAGGAAAGTCTCTACCGATGTGATATTCGAGAGCAGCCTATGGAATGTGTTGACAGAGAGATGGGATTTCAAAATTGATTCTAGATCTACATAAGGAAGGATATGTACGATCCTCACGGCATGGAGTGTGATCCATGCCACCTATGATAATATCTTGCCATATCAGGCAAGATGTTGGACCTTCCAATTCAGGCCACTACCAACCTATATGTTCTATGCAAGCAAAGGTAAACACATACTAAATTTGACACTCAGAGCTCTTATTGAGATTTCTGCTTGAGTCCTCTTTGACAAAGGTGTAGCCACACTTTTGTCTATTCCACACTGCTTGCACACTGGATTGACTTAGGCATTGGAGTGGTCTGAGGGTTATCCAACCCAACCATCACTAAGTGTTTTTCATATCATCGTGCAGGAGATTCGATCAAGCTAAGGACCATCCAGTTCGGTGGGACAACAGTTTGGTGCCATCTGTGGGAAGTAGGCAGTATCTCGAGAAAGTGAGAGTTCAAGCAACCAACCGCATTCATCCCTAGTTAATGTCATCCATATTGACTCATTACTAGAGAAGGATGAATGCATTTGTGAAACCCGCATCCAGAAATATAGGCTAATTTGAATTTTTCTCACGTAACAAGTTCTCCTGCCGACACAAGCCTAGTATCCGTATTAGAGTGTATTGAACTCTAGGTAAGAGTCAAAACCCTTTTACTTTTTTACCCAAAAAAAAAAACTTTTACTTTAAGTATAGAGACTTTGTTTGGGTTAAAACAGTCGAACCAACCTTGACTTGGCCAACCTGAACCAATTCGGGATTGGTAGTCGAGGAAATGAGCTTGATCGACCGCCCATACTATCATCGATCACCTACTCCCAAAAGTGGGCCAATTTGAGTCTAATTATTTTAGGCTTGGTTCTAACTAGTTCCCAAGCACCCATGATCATCCCAAATCATGTGGGACCCATCTTTGACTATGTTTGAGTGCCAATTGACAATTCCCTAGCCTCCTCTATCACTCTTTTACTTGAAGTAGGAATCTTAAAGGAGGAGTTGCAATGCAACTCAAACTCTTGGATAACTCCCCAATAAAAACTCTCTAGAAACCCTAAATTCAGAACATTAGAAACTCTGATACGTTTTGGGGGGGAGAGAGAGAGAATTGGAACAAGATTAAAGGAAGAAGAAGAGGATGAACCACCATTGAAGGTCCGCCCTCAAGCTTCTTGTTGTAACTACACTTAGCATAAGCTTCAAGCTAACTTCTAAACTATTCTTTTCATAATTAGAATGAACACTTGATGATCTTGTAAGATACCAAACGTATGATCATGTTGGAATAAATTCCAGTAACCATTAATGGACATTAAGGTAGAATTACTTACTAATGCTTATGATGGTTAAATTGATATAAAAGCATGAATGTAGGTCATGATAATGAATTATAATATTGAATTATTGTTGGAAAGTAGTCATTAATGTAGTATAGACCCTTAAAAACCCTCTGGGATAGCCCTCGATCCCATGCCAAGGAGAACGGATCAAATTGGATTTAGTTCGAGCTCACTAGTATGAGGTGGTCAACGAGGGTGGTCGATAAAATTAACTTGATCGACTACCTATGTTGTCATCGGCCCCCTATGTTACAGTGGGGTGCAAACTTGGTATATTTAACCCCAATCAACCCTCTAGACTAAGTTGACCATCCCACACCTCAATAATGATGTAATAAATACTATGGAATGGTTGGTTTGATAAGAATGTATCCCCAAGAGTGTAAGCATGTATGGTTGCATAGCTGACATTCACAGTCGAGATCATACTTGCATATAAACTATGGGAATAGGATTTTATCCTAACCCATGGTTGAAACATGTCATAGAACCTCTATAGAAGTGATCCTAAAGAGGTGTAAGCCTCTAGAATCACAATGGATCAAAATACATAGGCGGTTGATGAAATGGGTCTGATCGACCACCTCCATCGACCACCTATTAACAGCAAGCCTATTTTGGTTGAATCCTCAACCAAGGATCTTGAGACTTGACCAACTGACCCTAGGACATGTACCTAAAACTAATGAGTATACCCTAGACCTATTATAAGCATGACTAAATAATCGTGAGTAATAATCACATATAAATTGCACTTAGTAAGTTGATGTAGGAAAACAAGGGAAGTACTCTGTCTGTTACAGAGTAAGGATTGTTCACCAGTTTTAGGTAAGGGATTAGCTTTGTTTTATTTTATTGTTTTCTGTGTTCATGTGCTTGCTACTTGTTTGGATTACTGTGTGATAATATGTCATCTAATAAATATGATAACTGTTCATGCATTCTTGGATATTATTAACTCTGTATTGGATTGGTAGATTATGGATTGTTTGATAACATATAGATGTTTGATCACATGATTATATGTCATTCGCTTGTGTCCTAGTGGATTTGGATGGCTGGAATGGGATGGTTCATCTTGCTCCATTAAGATAGGATACGGGTATCTGCATTAGTAATATTCTTGGTTTAGGTTTCAATATCCCGTAACTGGAAACCCGTGCCAATGGGGGTTTAGGTATTGGCTTAGGCTTATGTATGGATCAGCCATGGGATCAGCCTCTTTCGCTGCTGGAGTAGGGTTTCGGTCATGGGCTGGGCGCCAGCCTCTAGTATCTCAGGTGAGAACTAGGGATGAGTTCAGTTTAAGTGCTCGTACGATGGACCGGGAGTGCACCAGGAGAAGTAAAGTGAGGCTTACTATTGTGATGCTATGAGGAAGCCTATGATGGGAAAATGCTGGTATGATGCTAGGTTGGTGTACTTGGGTTGTGTCTTCATTCTTTGGGTAATGTTTCACATGCGGTACGGCCAAGTATGTTGCATTCGCCTCACCTGTGCTTGAGTGTTCATTACCAGGATTTAGGTGTGACACGACTTGCATGATCCTTCGTATGATTGCAATGATCGTCTCTATGGTTGAGAGATAATCATTATGTAAAAGAAGACGTCTCTATCTGAGAGACAAGACTATTTAAATTTAAATTTTGTTATTTAGTTTGTTTTTGGGCATTGTTTGACCTGTGATGGTTTTATTTAAGTATTAAGTACTTGGTAATATTTTATTTATGTCTTGGTTTCCAAACAAATAAACTTTTATGATATATATTTAACATAGTTAGACATGGCTTTTGGTTCTAGTTATTGATTTTCTGCTATTATTCTGATTTCGCCTTTGATGTTCCCATTAGTCTATGTTGTGATTGATGGAAGAGTTGTTTTATGTAAGTACTGTAAACGGATTTTGGTATGGAAGTACTTGCACTGTGAGGAACCCATGGTCATACCAAAATGTTGAGGTTTTGAGGTGTGACAAAAGCTGGTATCAGAGTAGTTTACCTTACATTACATGCACAACTGCTATCAGATGAGTCTAACTGAAGCTAGTTAAGATTAAATAAAAGCTTATAAGAAAACAAATAATAAGCACTCGTTGGTTGAGATCATAGCATAAACTTTAAAAGAAACATAATATATTAAATATATAAACATTCTGATTTTCATTACAAAATGATGTTTGTGCAAAATAGAGTATATACCACAATAATCCGTCGGGCATTCCCGGCTACACTCAAGGGGGTAGGTCGTATATGGTATAGCAACCTGCCCAAACGCTTGATAAACTCTTTCGGCGAGCTCACAACAGCTTCCTGAGCCATTTTCAAAGTTGAAAAGTATAGAAGAAGACGTCCTATAACCAGAGGGACTACGTACAGGAGGAAGGTGAAACACTCTGAGGCTTCCTCGACAGGTTCAACAAGGAGGCTCTCCAAATAAAGGGCCTTAAAGATTTAGTCCACATGACCACGCTAAAGGGAGGCATCAGGGACCTGAATGTATTATTTTAACTAGCCAAAAAGCCAGCCACCACCCTCGCCGAGCTCCATGCTCTATGTGAAAAGTATGCGGCCGCTAACCTAACGTGAAAAGTATGCGGCCGCTAACCTGGATATTAAGAAGGATCTTGTAGCAGGGAAACCACCGATTCCCAACACAGACAAGAAGTGGTCAAAGAAGATGGACACCTCATCCAAAGGGGAGCTTTTAAAGAAGCAGAAGAAGGAGAAGATAATTGGGGATGACACCCTTGCCTTCCAATCTTATGAAACTACCACCCTCTCCGCAAGACACCAACGGAGATCTATGTGATCGAGAAGACACAGACAACTTTCTGGAAGCCTGGGAAGATGAAACCAGATGTGAGAACCAGAAATCCGTGCCTCTTCTACGCCTTCCACAACTAACATGGGCACACAACCAATGAGTGCCACACCTCCGAGATGATATTGAAGAGCTCATTCGGAGAGAGAAACTCAGACAGTACATGGACAAGAAGAGACCTGGGCCTCCCAACACCCTGGCCATCAACTTTGAACCTGACGACTGCTAGATAGAACTTGGAAAGAATAAGGGTAAAAATAATGGGGCATGGGACAAGCCATCCCCCAGCAGAGAGATATAGGGTACATTTATATGATAAAAGTGGTGCCCATAAACAAGGTCAAGTAGGTGAAATCTGTTGGCGGCCAAATCGATGCTTGCAAAGAGCTCAACATGATCACATCCTACCCAGCTAGCACGGACCTCAACCAGGTTTATTGGGTCTGGTGCTATGATGAAGACACCCCCATGAAACCAGCTTATGGTTGCGGAGGGTAGAAAGCAAAAGAACTATTGCTCCGATGGGAGGAGCATTACCAAAAGGACCTGCCAAGGAGTGAGATCGGACTCCCCCAGCATGCTGAGGCTCTGGACCTTGGAGTGACTCCACATAGAGGTCGCCGTGTAATTCCAATCTTGTATGTGATTATTGGAGGATTGTCCACGGGAAACACCTCGGCCAAGTTGGCAAGGGCTTATGCCAGAGAGTTAGACATCGCCGACCTAACCCCCAAGAAATCAAAGAATGGAGACCTCCTCATATTCAGCAACGATGACCTTATCAATGTCGTCTCCTTATACGAAGATGCACTCATGATTATTGCGATTGTCTCAGACTTCAATGTCAGCCGCATACTAGTTGACACAGGAAGCGCGATCGATATTTTATATTACCATGGCTTCACTGACAACATGCTTCGACTAGCAGTCTATTCCTTGACCGGTTTCATTGGTGACTCGATATGTGTGAAGGGAAAAATCCATTTACCTTTCATGATTGGAAAAAATCCTACTCAAAAGGTGATAAATGTCAACTTCCTGGTGGTAGAACTCAAGGCCTGCTACAACACCATCCTCGGACGTCCTTCCCTGCACAAGCTGAGGAGATGTCTATCGAAATTTTATGAGGTTTTTAAATTCCCAACTAACTATGGGACTGGAGAGTACTGAGGTGACCAATGGATCTCAAGGCAATGCTATGCCATAGAACTGGTTTTGAATAAGAAGAAAGTTAAAGGAGGATCCCCTGCCCTTCCCATTGAAGCCCTGGTGAAGAAAATAAGCAGAAGAAAATTACCGAGAGAAAGAAGAAAGCGTAGGTCTAGTCCATCATTGGGGATGACCTCATGGATGACCTCTGTAAAAGTGTGGCACTCCAACTGAGGAGCTCGTCCAGATACCCATCTCAGAGGACCAGCCAAAGCACATTTTCCAGATCGGATCTTCATTGCAGGGGAAGATGCGTGATGACCTCATAGCCTTTCTCTAAGAGAACAACAACGTCTTTTTGCATGGTTGACAGCAGATATGCCTAGCATTGACAAGGAGCTCATGGAGCATCATCTATCTGTCGACCCCCAGCATTGGCCAGTTAGATAAAAGAAAAAGATCTTTGCTCTTAAGAGGCATGAGATCATTAATGAAAAGGTGGATAAGCTGTTGCAAGCGGGGTTCATTAGAGAGGCGAAATACCCTGAGTGGTTATCAAATGTGGTAATGGTCCCCCAAATTGGGAGGTCGGTGGAGAATATGTAATGATTTTACTGATCTCAATAAAGTTTGCCCCAAAGATAGCTACCCCCTCTAAGACCTGCACTCCACAAACCCGGTCTAACATGGGTTAACGTGTCGTGATAAGTCTTCTCATCATAACAGGGTCAAAGGACATGGTCGGATGACAGGCCACGCATTCAAGGTACGAAAATGACAACTTTAACTTTTTTTGGTCTCTGGGGTTGTGTGACCGGACAAACTAAAATCAGTGTCCGAGAATAAGAAGCTTTCCTATTTTATGTGGACTACTCTCCTAAATGGGAAAGGATTCACATTAGGAGATTGCCTCCTATACATAAACATATTTTCCCACTTTCTTTCACTCTTTGATCAACCACAAACCCTAAAGTCGTGAAGGAGATTTGAGAGAGGAGCTATGGAGAAGAAGAAGGCAGTAGAGAAGAGGAACTCATGTCGGTTTCCAGCAACATCGTCAAGAAATCAATGGTAAGTTTCTAACCATTGTACATAGATTAGAATGTATGTAAACTATGAATCACAATCGTCAACGACTGGCTCTAACATGTTAAGGACCATATCAAAAGGTTTACATGATTCATTAACAAGGATGATATGATAAGCTAGGGTTTCAATGAAAAACCTAACCTTAACATGTTCTCAACCTTAGAACAACGTAGGAGAAACCTTAGAAGGAGTCAAAGGATCAACTCTGAGGAAATCATAGACAAAAGAACAACTTGGAGGTTTTTTGGTCTGGCTGATTGGTCGCAACATAGTGAGACTGGTGACAGATCCAGACACTCTTGGGAAGTGTCTCAAGGTTGACCGGATTGATGTTCGATTGGACATTATGCCATACCGGACATGCAACCGGACAATGTTCGGAATGACTCTTTTCCAGTCCAGATAGTGAATCTGATGAACAGTAAATTATCAGAATAAACCCTAATTTAATCATACTATTTGTCTAGAACTCATAATCAAGCATGGATAGTTTCAACATCTCAGAGAGTGTCAAACATCACTCAATAGGTAAGGGATAAGTCCTGAATTAATTGGTTAATAACAAACTACCTTGTGTGTGCATTGAATTGATTGTATTGTGCATATAACATGTCATCCAATATCTATTAATTACTGTTCATGCATATTATTTATTTCTATTATGATGTGATTGAGGGTAGGCATGTATTTGTGTATAGTTGGTGTGTGGTAGGTGAAAAGAGGTTAGAGCCTTGAACCATTCATCGTTACATTGACATTGTCATATAGCCATCTACCTTAGCGTGCTTACTGCGATGTTGGGCAGGGGGTGCTGGCAGTGTTGGCCATAGCCTTATCGTCAAGCTCTAGCTCTATCTCTATTTCGTATTAAAGGGAGCTAGGGTAGGGCTTTGGATACATTTTTTATGACATCTAGGATTTGTTAGTGACGAATCCACTTTACAAGCTGTCGCCAGTAGGGGCATATGTACTAGTACGGGGTAGGGTATCAGGGGGTGCTGACGGTTTGGTTGTAACCTGTCGTTAAGCTCTAGCTCTATCTATATCTAGTAGTGATTGTTGTGGAATGACAACGGTTTTGGTTGGAGCTTGACTGCTAGGTGTGTTCACACTCTTGGGTATGGCGGTGTGGTTATAGCATATCCTTACCATAGCACTTTGCAAATTTTACTAGACCCAATGATTGAATGTTATCTCATGCATATTACCTTTGCATGTTTTGTTTCTCACTGTGCTAAGTTGTGAGCTCACCCCATGAATTTGTATTCTTTTTAGTTGATGATGCAAGTACTACAATAGAAGATTATATCAATGTGCCTTCTTATAGATGGATGGCAGCTTTGGATGTGCTAGTGGTGGAGGGACAAGCATGACTCGTCATGCGAGTGCCACTACTGCATTTACCTCTAGGTTTATTTTGTATTTGGGATTATAAAACATGTAATGAGTTATTATTATTTTATGTTTTGGTAAACTTTGAGATAATTAGATTATTTATTTATTTATTATTTAGACTCTCAATTCATTAATAAAAACTTTTACTAATATTTATCTATTCTGATTTATGGTTAAGATGCGATGGTTTGAATGTTGGTACAGTTCTTTTGTGATCCTAGTTTGAACCGTTGGTTTGTTAACGGTTCAATCATACTTATGGTTCGACCAGAATTGGGGTGTGACAACTTGAAATTAGAGCTCAAAGGCTCTGTCAATCAAACCAGTATGTAGTAACTTGTGTCCATGAACTAAGATAGGATAATTTAAATGCCTTAATACAAACATACGATATGAAACCATTGCATGTAATTCTATAACATAAATTAAACAAGAGCATAATGCACTAATAAAGAAAAGTGAAATTTTATAAACAGATGAACAAAACATAAATAACTGGGTATAACAGGGTACAGTCCACAGGTCAGACAGTTACCCTGGAAAGAAGAAAAGAAAACAGATAATAACAAGTAATGAAAAATAAAGAAAATGTATCATTGGGCTGGTGGGGGAGGTGGTGCAGGTGCCATATCATCATGCTCGTAATCTTACGCATACGCCACTAGCAACTAATGCACCTCCTCCTGTGTAATGGTGAGACACTAACTGATCTCCTTTATACGTCGGTCTGTCACACACTAAGCCTCCCTGATCTCTTGAAGCAGCGACATCATCTGATCAAAAGAGGACTGTGAAGGTCCAGTTATAGGAACTGGTGGGGGTGCAGGGATAAGAACGTCTTCCATGTGCTCATCCTCATTAGCTCTAACACCCTTTGCTGCTGCTACCGTTGTCGCCGCTGCTAGCCCTCTCAGTAGCCACTTATGAGCCTCCAACTCCTCATCACTGAGGACAATGCCGTGCATGCCCATCTTGTAGATGGCACCCCAATCGAGATCAGTGGCCATCGTCTCCTCATAAATCTCTTCATCACTCATATCCACCCCCAATGCAGGCTAGGAGGGTGGTAATCAACCGACCATAAGGTAGGTTGGCCTTTAGCCTGGGTGTCAAGGCGTGATGCATGGTTCTGAGGATGAGGTAGGAAAGACATACCTCCTATCTAGTGGCCATGCAGAATGTCAAATACTGGGCCAATTGAGAGACCTCATTGTAATGGCCGCTTTGAGGAAGTATGTTATATTGGATAATTCGACAGTAAATACGGGGCACGGGTCATAAATTGGCCGCCTTCATAGGGTAGCCAGGCTAAAGAATCTGACTCCAAACTATCTAGCGTAGGCCCTCAGTTAAGTAGTTGCGCTCCTTGGGCTCACATAGACGACCTCAAGAAGCATTTAGTATACTCCACAAACATAACATGAGGCTCAACCCCATCGAGTGTGCCTTCAGAGTACTATTGGGGAAGTTCTATGGCTTTATGGTGTCCCAGAGAGGGATAGAGGCCACCCGGCCAATATAGAAGCCATAAAGAACATGAAAACCCCATAGAATCAAAAGTAGGTTTAGCAGTTGACAGGATGGATCCCCACCCTCGATGTTCATGTCAAGGTTAGTAGATCGATGTTTGCCTTTTTTCATAACACTCAAGGGGAATAAAAAATTCGAACGGACTCTCGAGTGCATCAAGCATTCGTCGAGTTAAGAAAGTACCTATAAGAACCGTGTTCTAAAAACTGGGTCTAACCCGTGGTTTTATATGATGACAGGTGTCCCAATCATAATCGGACCGGAAGGCGAAGCCGGATGATGAACCACGTAAATTTCAGGAATGAAAACCACTCAAAATTGGTAAAAACTCATACCGGTCTGACTATACTGGTCTGAGTCAGTCAGACCGATATGGTGCAACCGGTATGGTATACCGGTCTGACTATACCGGTCTCGGTCAGTGAGACCGGTATGTGCGACCGGTATGTTTCGTTTCTGCGGGAGACGGACTCCAGCGGGTCCCTCACTCCGAATGGAAACTTGGAAAGTTTTCAATCGTGGAAAACCCTCCTAAGAACGACTCTCCTCTATTAATAGAGATTATCACACTCCATTGATCCTTCTCAAACCCTAGCCGTCTGGAGGAGAGTTGAGAAGGAGCAAGGAAGAAGAGGCTGCCCAGGAAGGAGATTTCTGTTGGAAGAGCTCGCCGCCAACCGACGAACATCACCGGTAAGTGCTTTATACTATTAGTAATACTAGGATGTCGGATCGAAGCTGCAAAAATGCGCGACAATCCTAAACCCTAGATCTTTCTTCTTTCAAATCTAATCTGGTTTGATACGGCGTTCTAGCCGAAATCAGAAGTCCATTAGGATGCTTGGACCTTAGTGTGGGTTAGGAGAAACCCTAGAAAACCTAGCCGATGACCGACAAGGAAGGGAGATCCGAGACCTTGCTCTTGGATCCAAACCACGGACTATACCGGAGGTATGGGCCTGTGGTATATTCCGCAGGCACATACCGGTCTCACTGGCTGAGACCGATATGTACCACAACCGGTATATACCGGTGGCACCATACCGGTCTCATTCCCCTGAGACTGGTACCTGCGACCAGTATGGCTTCCGAGCCTTGTTTGCTTGGTTAGGCAAGGTTCTAACCAACTGTGACTTAATAAATTAATTCTAACCTATGAATATGATTGTGTAGGACCTGTAGACAACGTGAGAATACCCTGTGACACAGAGCGGGATTGTTATCACGCGTCAGGTAAGGGACAAGACCCAAACTCTAATTAATTAACTAACCAGTAAACCTTTGCAACTAAATTGTATATGAATTTCATTGCTTGATGTTTGTGCATTTCACATGCCATGTAGTTACTTCTTTTGTTACTATTATCTGTTCATGCATTTCATATGCTAGGATTGTTGGATGTTAGACATGTGTATATTTTAGTTAGTGTGTGGAATGTGAAGGGGGTGTGCCCTGGATATATCCACAACTAATACCTTTTTCGTATCGCCATCTACCTTAGCAGACTTGGTGCGAATAGGGTATCAGGGGGAGGACGTGGGATTGTGGTTCTTCCTGCCTGCCAGACTCGAGCCCTATCTCTATGTCGCAGGGAGCCGTGCTGGGGTAGAGCCATTGATACTATATTGCCATTTAGGACTGGTTATAAACGGAACCCACTTGCAAGCCCTTGCCAGTAGGGGTTTAGGTATTGGTACGGTGTGGGGTATCAGGGGGAGGACGTGGGATTGTGGTTCTTCCTGCCCGCCAGACTCGAGTCCTATCTCCATACCGGAGTGAGTGATGTGGGGCAATAGCAGTAGTGTGGTAGGTGCCTGACTGTTGGGTGTGCTCACACTCTCATGCATGGAGGTGCGGTGGCCGCCAAACCTTACCATAGCATAATTACAAGTTACACCTGACCCAAATTGTTATGTTATCCCATGCATATTGTATGTTGCATTGGTCTTGTACTTTACTGAGCTAAATTATGAGCTCACCCAAATATATATATATATTTCTTTTCAGATCTGGATGCAGGGTACACAGTTGATGACTTCGTGATTGCCCCAGTGTACGGTACAGTTGCTGCCATTGATACCCAGGCAGTGGAGGACGAGCATGACGTATCATGCGAGTGCTCTTTTTGTGTTTTCCTTTAGAGGGGATTTTATTTTTGAACGATATGTTGTAATACTTTTATTATTTAAATTTAGGAATGATGGAATAAGTTGAATAATTATTTTAAATTACCACATAGATTTCAGTTCATTTATTTATATTCCGCTGTTATGTATTAATCTCTGATTATGTTAGACTGCTTGGGAATGATTGGTCGACACGGTCTATTGAGATCCTGGTGTGAACCATGATTTAGAACCGGTTCACTCACACTTCTGGTTCAACCGGAATTGGGGTGTGACAGTACCTATCCATGCCTCCGATCTTGGTGAAGCCTGAGCCTAAAGACGAGCTACAACTATACTTGGTAGTCTCTCCCATCGTAGCAAGTGCAGTTCTAGTTAAGGAGGTCGACAAGACCCAACGACCAATATATTATGTGAGCAAGGTATTGTTGGATGCTGAAACCAGGTATCAAGCTATCGATAAGCATGCCCTTGCACTGACGATAGTTGCGCACAAGCTGAGGCCCCATTTCTAGGCCTACACTATATAGTGCTAACAATGAAGCCGCCGAAGAAGAACCTAGCTTGGAACGATGTCTCGGGCAAGATGATTAACTGGGTTGTGGAGCTTGGAGAATTCGACCCCCAGTACAAGCCAAGGATAGCAATAAAGGTTCAAGCCTTGGCTAACTTCCTCATTGAGAGCACCTTGATAGATGACCTCTGATATCAAAGGTCGGAGGGTCGATCGCTGTAAGACCTGCACTCCATGAACCCGGTCTAACATGGGTTATCATGTCATGACAGGTCGGATAACTAGCCATGGGTTAAGGTACGAAACTGACAACTTTCATTTTGTCCCGTCTGACTGGTTGAGCTTGTTCGGTCACGCAGGTAGTGCCATCGAACAGTGCCACCAGACAACCAATTTCTAGTCTGTGAACGGAAATTAATGGGATCCACTCCCCAACTCTTGCATGGAAACCTTCCCATATGGGAGTTCTAACTTATAAGGACACTCTCCTTATATATAAACCTTGTCTTCTTACTCTCTCTCACTCTTTGATCAACCACAAACCCTAAAGTGCTGAGAGAGATTTGAGAGAGAACTTATGGAGAAGAAGAAGGCTGCAAGGGAAGGATCGTCCTAGAGATAAGAGCTCTCCATCGGTTTCTAGCAACATTGTTAAGAAACCAACAGTAAGTCCTCTATCACTGTAGAACGGTTAGGAGAAGAGTAGGCGAATGGGATCAACACCATGAATGGCGAAGTGTTGATTCGAAACCCTAGTTGGATCAAAATTTGTTGATCCAATGGTTACAAGAACATTATGTTGGAAACAACCGATCCCTAACATGTCCACTACCTTAGAATAATATAGGATAAACCCTAGAACGAGTCGATGGATCGACTCTGAAGAAAACACAGACAGAAAACTAACTTAGACCATGACCGGAGTGTTTTTTTGGGGGGACTCATAGTCACACCGGTGAGTTGACTGGTGGGACATATGGTGCCACCGGTGATGCCACCGATCACCTTTGGGAAGTCTCATAGAGTTGATCGGTGGGATGTCCGGCGTGGCAACTGTCAGACCGGATAGTGCCACCAGTCAATCTCCGGAGGGACTTTTTGCCACTCCAGAAAGTGAATCCAATGAATGAAAAAAAAATACTAGAATGAGACCTAAAATTATCCTATTGTTTGTCTAGGACTCATAAACAAGCAAAGCTAGTTTCAACGTCTCAGAGAGTGTCAAAGATTACTCAACAAGTGAGGGAGAAGACCCTAAACTAATTGGTTAATAATCAAACTATCTTATGTGTTGTTGATGTGTTGTGTACTGTGCATATAACATGCCATCCAATATCTACTATTTACTGTTCTTGCATATTTATTTTTGTATGATGAGATTGAGGATAGGCATGTGTTTGTGTGTGGTTGGTATGTTGAGTAGAAAGAGGTTGGAGCCTTAGACCATTCATCACACTGACATTATCGTATCACCATTTCCCTTAGCGTGCTTAGTACAAGGCTGGGTATCAGGGAGGTTATTGGCGGTGTTGGCCATAGCTTTACCGTTAGGCTCTAGCTCTATCTCTAAATTATATTGAAGGGTGTTGGGGTAAGGCCATGGATATACTTATGATGACATCTAGGATTGGTTAGTGACAAATCTTAGTTTGCAAGCCCTCACCAATATGGTGTACGTATTGGTATGGGGTAAGGTATTAGGGGGTGCTGACGGTTTGGTTGTAGCCTGCATTTGGGCTCTAGCTCTATCTCTATCTTGTAGTATTTGTTGTAGGGCGACAGAAGTTTTGGTTAGAGCCTAATCTTAGGTGTGCTCACACTCTTGTACATGGAGGTGTGGTTATCCCTACTCTTACCATAACACATTGTAAACTTTATCAGACCAAATGATTGAATGTTATCTCATGCATATTGCTTGCTGCATGTATTATTTTTCACAGAGCTAAGTTGTGAGCTTACCCCACGATATCATATTTTTTTAGTTGATGATACAGGTGCCACTGTTGAGTATTACATCAATGCACCTTAATATGGACGAATGACAGCTCTTGATGTGCAGTCAGTAGAGAATGAGCATGACTCATCATGCGAGTGCCTCTACTGTGTTTATCTTTAGGAGATTTGTTATTTAGTCTAGATTTATAAGTTTGTAATAAGATATTATTTATGTTTTGGTCATTGAGATAATTGGAATATTTATTTATTTATCATTTAGATTCTCAGTTCATTAATAAAGACTTCTGCTGTTATTTATATATTCTGATTGTTGGTTATTATGCATTAGTTTGAATGTTGGCACGGTTCTTTGTGATCTTGGCTTGAGCCATGGTTCATTAGCGTTTCAATCACACTTCTGATTTGACAAAAATTGGGGTGTGATAATGGCTACATATCATAGCTCGGAAGCTCGGAGCTCAGAGCTCGGAAGCTAACTTGGCACATGATGATCAGAAGTCAAAATTTAGCATGAAACACAAGGGAAAATGGGCTACAATCAATTTTTCAAAAAATTCAACACAAACAAAAGTAGCAAAAGATTCTTCCCATTAAATCAAGGAACATGTACAAGTAAAAATGGCACTTTGGCCAGAAGTTACAAAAAAGTTCCAGAAAATAAAAAACCAAAAGCCCTATGAATTCACTTTTTGGGTCCCTTGGTCTTGGAGATCGATAGGAGGGGGGATCAACTGGAGGAGTCTCAGTTGGCTGAGAAGTAGGCTTGGTCGAATCACCTTGAGAAGACTATAGTAAAATAGAGAAGAAGGCGAAGAGATCAAGGTTTATAAAAACCCCATTCCCAAAGCTAGAGCCAAGGAGTCTGCCTCCGAATTAAGCCTAGGTTTGAGCCTCGGCCATTATGGTCCAAACCGTAGCCTAATGGCTATAAACCAAAGTGTTGAGGCAGAATTGCTTAGAGGGGGGACACGTGTCCAATCCCTATGCGTTAGGGTCTCGTCACATTCAATGCGGCGTACCACATCGACATTCCTTTTGGAAGATTGTGGCGACTAGCGAGCCCTACGAAATCCTTGCAACTTTTTGTTTTTAGCGCGAATATCGGAACATGGGTTGGCTGACATCATCTTTCCACATCACGCATTGAACCTTGGCCTCGCAATTGGCCTTGGATAACTATTGTTAAACGATCCTTTACATCTATAGTTTGACACTAAGGCAACTGCATTCTTATTGCTTTCCTAGCCTTTCCAAGCCTGCAAGAGCAAGGGGCACCTGTTGTGGGGATTATATCCCTTCAATAATGTCATGGCCACGTGTGCTCAAGCTCACTGAAGAAGAACTCTAAGAATGCTGTGGAGCCCTCCATTTTCAAGGTCTCCGAGGTCAAACTCGGAAGGGAGCCAAAGACCTCAATGGGAAACACTATCGAGGTCCAGCCTTGGACCTCGGAGCCTCATCCATTGCCAAAGTCAAGCCTCGGACCTCAGAGCCTCATCTACTATTAAGGTCTATCTTGGAGCTCAAAGTCTCTCCCTTGATAGGATCACTCCTCGGAACTTGACATATACAGCTGAAATCCTTATCCAGGGCACTTCTCTTGTTAAGGAAAGTCTCTACCGACGTGATATCATGAAGCAGCCTACGAAATGTGTCGACAGAGAGATGTCATTTGGAAATCCATTCTAGATCTACATAAGGAAGGATTAATACGATCCTCATGGCATGGAGCGTGATCCACGCCACCTACAATAATTTCTTGCCTTATCAGACAAGATGTTAGACTTTCCGATTCAGGCCACCACCATCCTTTATGTTCAATGCAAGGAAAGATAAACACAAACTAAATCTGACACTGAGAGCTCGTGCTAAGATTTCTGCCTGAATCCTCTTTGACAAAGGAGCTGCCATGTTTGTATCTATTCTGTACTGCTTGTACACCAGATTGACTTAGGCATTGGAGTGGTCTGAGGGTTATCCACCCGACTATCATATGGTGTTTTTCATATCATTGTGTAGGAGATTCGATCGAGCTAAGGACCATCCAGTTCGGTGCGACAACTATATATATATATATATATATATATATATATATATATATATATATATATATATATATATATATATATATATATATATATATATATATAAGATTTTACTCGTAGATTATATATATGGTAGTATCAGATTTAAAGCTTATATAGCAGATCTTATAAATTATATATACCTAAATATGTACCCAGTTCCAGAATCATATCAGAGTCAGTCCTAGGATCAGATCAGAGGCATATTAGTTTGTATGTAGTTTTATGTATAGCCCAAAATCTACATATGCAATCCATATTGCACGCATGTACAGTCCAGTATACCAATCTCATATCAAAATTATATAATAGATCAGTAACAGTTTATTACAGAATAAATTCCAGCTTTATATCAATCATATACATATATCAGTTTTAATTTCAGTTCTGATTCTTAGAAATGAGTTTTGTGTTTAAAAACTAAATAAATAGATGTGAGTAGAAGATTTTAAAGGATTAATTAAGGTACTGATTTGTTAATTATTGTACAAAATTAAATAATATATGTAGTAGGACTGGGACTACCTCATGATTGAAGCATCAACCAATTTACCTATGTACGAGAAGTGTAACGCCCCCAGACAGAATCTAAGGTGTCATAGCTCTTGTCTCTAGGACTCACAAGTGAGGCTGATAGTTTGAAAATACATTAAACATTCATCAACTATTACAGTAGAAGTCTTGAAGGTATATACACAGTCATAAACATAAACTCAATATAAATTGCAACGGGCGTTGTTCATTCATAAACTGGGGGCATATGCAAAGTTACTTTACATTCAAGTTTCAAGGGCTAATCACACCATACTGCTTGTCATAAGGACCAGGCTAAAATAGAAAAAGTACATACAGTATAACTCCCACTTTCGATTTCTTAGTAGAAACATAAGTGAAAGTCCAAAAAAGAAATATAAAAGAGTCCACCAAACTCAGGGTTCTCCTCCCTCAGGTGCGAACTCATCATTGGCGGTAAGCTCCTCTAGTAGGGATTTAAACTCATCTGAAAACAATTATATAAATTGGAATGAGCTATAAAGCTCAATGAACTATTTATACCAAAACAGGAAAATTAGATCATTAAACATGCTTGATCAACATTTCAGACTCCATATCATGAATGCAATAACCTTAATTATCATTCTAAATAACATAGGTAATCAATCTTATGTTTGCTATTGTGCGCACAAGTCAGAGTTGTTATAAGCAGAGGTAATGTCCTAGACGTCTAGCCCCTGAAAGGACAATGAGTTGCCAGACTCTGCGTCTGCAACTGGTGGCAGACGAGTAACTTCCTAGAAGTTTGGCCTTTCTATAGAAGGCAGCAAATCCTCGAGATTTTGTGTCACACCCCAATTCTGGCTGAACTAGAAATGTCACACCCCATTTCTGAACCAACCAGAATGGTGTGATGAACCGTCTATGATCCAACGGTTCCACCAGGATCTCGAATAAGCTGTGTCCATTTGCTTAAATCATACACATCCACAACCATAATCAGAGTAAATAAACAATAGCGGAAGTCTTTAATACTAATAAATTGAGAATCTAACAGTGATAACATAAATAAACTATCCAATTATCTCCAAATGACTAAGACATAAAATAAAATAAATTAATCAATTACAAGTTCTTAATAATCCAACTAATAAAACTAATCAAAGACGCATGAGTTGCACTCGCACGACGAATCATGAAACTCCATCACAGCTTCTACATCTATTGCCGCAACATGTCCATATATTGGAGCATTCATGTAATCGTCTATAGTAGTACCTGCATCATCAATTAAAAATATTCGAAGTCGAAAGGGTGAGCACATGGCTCAGTGAGCAAACAAAACAATGCAACAAACATATGCATGCATTCAATTCATATCTTTGGTCTGGTTCATAAGTTTGCAATGTGCAATAGAAAGGATAGGTGGTCGCCACACCTCTATACACGAGTGTGTGAAGCCGCCCAATGGATCAAACACCATTGCCGTCCCACATGCACCTATCATGGAATAGAGATAGAGCTAAAGTGTCCGGATCAAACACCGCATGACACTTCCCCTGATGCCCTACCCATACCAACACGTAAGTCCCTATTGGCAAGGACTTGCAAACTGGGCTCGCAATTAACCAATTCTAATGTCAAACAGTGTATCCAAGGCCTCACCCCAGCATCCCTCAATACGTCCATAGAGATAGAGCTAAGGCCCCCCGGCAGAGTCAGAGACTACACGGTCCGAGACCACCTCCCTTGATGCCCTACGACGTAATAGTTCTACTAAGGTAATGGCGATACGACGATGTTAGTGGACAAGACTTGAGTAGAGATAGAGCTAGAGTCTGGTGACCAGGATGAACCATAGTGTCACGTCCTCCCTCTGATGCCCCACTCGCATCAAGTACACTAACCACACACAAATATTCACATGCCTATTCCTAGCATCATCATCATCATCATGTTATAAATAAATAGAATTAAATATGCATGAACATAAATATCAAGAATATTGGATGACATGTGAAATGCACAATACACGCATACAAGCATAGAATCATTCATGGCATTGGACTCAATAAATAAAACAGTTTATTATTAGCCAATTAGTTTAGGTCTTGTTCCCTCACCTTTGATTGATAGTAGATCATCGTTCAAGCTTTATGAATCACTTTTAAATCACTTGAAAACCTAACAAGTTTATAAACTTTTAATTAGAATTAATTCCCATGTATTTAGACTAACAGAAACTGAGGGGTCGCAGGTGTGGCAGCACCAGTGGTCTCAGTTTCTGCGACCACAGGGCGTGGGGTCGCAGTGTGGGTCGGACATACTTTGACCACATGTGCGACCACACCCTCCCTGAAAACTTCCCTAGGGCATGTGGTCAGACATGTGTGTCTTGTGGGGTCGAACATCATGCGATCTCACGTGCGACCACACGTGTTATGGTCGACCTTTCACTCTTAATTCCATTCCTTCATGTTTGAATCCTTTGGCTTATCATCATGGTCCATCCTATGATTGTTCTATGGCTCAAAACTACTATTTTATATACCATCTAATGTCCACATAATTTCCTTGATGGATTCTCTTAGAATTTATCCATGGATGGATGATTTGGGTTTCTCCTAATCCTATCTTCTTCATGAACTATCCTAGGCTCTCAATTTAACATGGGAAATAGGTTCATACCTTATGCTTGCTGAAGATTCAGAGTTTTCTCTGAATTTTCCTCCTCCTTACTCTTCTTCTTCAATTCTCCTTCTCTTCCTTCTCTTCTCTTTCTCTCACTTTCAATTAGAGTTCTAAAAGGGTGAAAGAGGCTAAGGGACATCCTATTTATAGAGGAAAACTCTCCATAATATGCCCTAATGAGTTTAGAAAAGAACCCCCTTCATATTAGGAAGGTTTCCTAAATTCAGTTTCTGACTGGGTTCAGTGTGGTCGGAGGTGGGGTCGCAGAATCCGTCGACCCTACCTTTTGAAATGTCCGACCACATGGCCAAAATTCATGTGGTTGGACTCTTTTGAGGTGGGGTCGATCACACCTATTTAGGCATGCGACCACACGCTCATAATTGACTATTTTTAGGTTAATTTCATACCTGGTCTTGTGGTTTCTTCACGCACTTGGTCCACTTGGCTCGACCATGATAGGTAGACCTGGTACAAGGTGGTAAGACCGGTTAGTTCGATACGGGTCTTACAAGAAGTGTGAGTGAACAACTACCAAACCAACAGTTCACATCAGGATCTCAAATAGACCGTGTCAACAAACAAACCATGCATTTTAACTACAGTCAGAATATAAATAAATAGCAACATAAGACTTTATTAAATGAACTGAGGTCTATATGATAGAATAGTAATTTATCAAATTATCTCAATGTACCAAAACATAATTAAATAATTTATTACATTGTCTCATAACCCAAACTAAAAAGAAAACCTAAAGGAATACGTAGTAGTGACGTGAGCATAATTCGTAACACTCGCATAATGAATCATGCTTACTCTCTACTGACTGTACATCCAAAGCAGCAACGCCTCCATAGGCTAGGGCACCAACTTAGTCTTCAACAGTGTATCATGCATCAACATCTAAAAATAGTACGAATTGATAGGGTGATTTCACAACTTAGCTCAGTAAGAACACAAGACAATGTAGTAGGCAAATGCATGAGGTAACATTCAACATTGGATTTGATAGTACTTGCAATGTGCTATGGTAAGGATAGGCTACAACCACACCTCCAGGCACAAGAGTGTGAGAACACCCAATAGTCAGGTTCTAATCCACACTACTATTGTTGCCCCACATCACCCACTTCGGAATAGAGATAGAGCTAGAGTTTGATGATCAGGCCACAATCCACATTACTGTTCGTCCTCCTCCTGATACTCTATCCCATACCAATACATACACCTCTATTAGCAAAGGCTTGCTGTAACACCCCAGCTAGCTGAGGTGTTAAGTTAACTTGAGTCTTACTTGGATAGGAGAATTAAGGAGAATTTTGATGTAAGGGGTATTTTAGTAATTTTTCCCTCAAGCCTTAAAAGTATATTTTATTTATTAATTATTATTTTATATAGTTTAATGCTTTTGATAAATGTAAAGTATGAATAATTCATATCTAGCAATGGTTGTGCTTGTGTATGATTAGGCCTAGACTTAATTATTTTATTACGGTTTATTTGATGAAAGGCATGGAAAAATGTAAGAGATTTGATTTTGAGACTTTTTATATAAACCAACCTTGTGGATTAATGGTTGGTTTTGAACCAATAGGGTGTTTGAACAAGGGTGGTTTAAGGATCAAACCCCCTTAAGAGATAATGTTTTAGAGGATTTTTGTAAGCTCACTAATGGTGGGACCACTTGGTGATGTGGCTTCCACATGGCCACTTAGGAGGACATGGGTATGGTGTGAATAGTTAATAGATTGATGAGTCATCATAGAGGATGTAGTGGCAATTTACTATTGGGTGAGGCTATATACTTTGGATTCCTATTGGTTGTGGCAATGTGTAATTTTGAGAAAAGAAGAGGGGCATTAGTGGTCCCTCAATTAAAAGGGTACCACAATCTCATAAAAATTAAGTGTATGCATGTGTTTAAAAAGGAATCCCATAGGGGTATATTGGTCGTAGAAATTTTGAAGGTACCATATGGTAATGGACAACTCTAACATGCATTGGAGTCTAAATAGGGATGATATGGGACTTTTACAAAATGGGAGTTGGTGAAGATTAAAAATAAAGATGAAAATTATAAAAATGGGGAGACTAACCATTTTCAGCTCTTTGGATGAGCTAAAAATGTAAGAGAGGTTGTGAGTGAGGTTTCTTCGGTTTTTTGAAGAGAAAACCTGATTTCCTATGGAGCCTTGAGTGCAAAAGATTGTTGGGTGTTAGACGGAAGGTTTATGGAGATTGTGGTGCTGTAAAGAAGGGAATAAAATAAGCTTGAAGTTAGAAGAAGAAGAGAAAACCTTGGTCTGCTTGTGGACCTTGGTAGCATGAAGATCATACTCATAACTTCCGACCATGGTCCACAAGCAGACCATGCTCGCATGAAGGATACGCTCATAACTCCTTACCAAGGTCCATGAAAAGGCCAAGGTAACATGGAGATCATTCGTAACAAGTGCCATCGGCTAGCCTACGTGCCAAGCCGATGACACTTCCGGGGTAGGAAGGCCTTTGCTACTTTGGTTCTTAATTACTATGCAGTCGGAATCGGAGTCGGAAAGTTTCCTAACTATTATAAGCTACTCGGCCTTAGCTACTTGGAAGAAAAAGATAACTAGAAGACACAATGGGAGAAAAAGATACAAATAGATTTTCATTGATAAGAGCCCTAAAAGGGCAATATTACAGGTATAAAAATCTTACAAAAAGAAGAAAAATATACAAAAGTTTACACAGGGAAAGTCTTCTCAAGATCGGCCGTCTCAGATGCCGGGCCCGCAGCTGCGGGGTTCGCCAGATCCTCGGCAGGCAGTGAAAGAACGGGAAGCTCCACCAATGGGGTCTGCGGCACCTCGTAGGGGGGAAGGTCGTCCTCGGGTGCAGGGGCAGCCTCGGCCTCCTTAGCCGGCTCCGCCAAAACTTCTTCAGTGGCGGGTAGAGCCTCCTCGAACGCTAAGGCATTTAGTTCTTCAATCTGGGCGACAATCGAAATTGTCGACCAGTTTATCTTGAGGGCCCCCTTGTCCCTCAATTGATCCCTCAGGTACATCACGCCCCTCTCGAAGTAGCCGCTGGTTGCCTCCTCGACTTCTTCATCGAACTGGGCTGATGACTTGTACTCGTCGACGGCCCAAGCCAACTTCGCCTGGTGATCCTTTTCGGCTTTGTTTAGTGCCTCCCTGGCACTCCGAGCATCCTCCTCAGACTTATTCAGACGCTCCTCCAACTTCTTCAGACGCTCCTCCAGCTTCTGCCGTGCTTGCGCCTCAGCCTGCAGGTCGCCCTTGGCCTTCTTCCGCCCGTCCTCGGAAGTCCGGAGCTTTTCTTCAGTGGAGAGCACCTTCTTGCGCTCCGCGTCAAGATCAGCCTCAGCCTTGGTCAACGACGCCTCGAGAGTGGTCTTTTCCTTAACGAGGCCCTCAACCTCCGAAGATTTATTTGCGAAGTTCTCCTCGGTGGCCTGCAGGGCCTCGCGCAAGGAGATCTCCAGAACTTCCTTCTCGTCCAGGTCGACATATGCACGGCACAGTCTTTCGCTAAGCTCGGAGAAGAGGTTAGTAGCCTGCACCAGACAACAATTACCCGGTCAGTACATATGGAAACACAACAAAAGCGACAATCAGGGGCCGATCAATACCTGGACGAAAGCAGTAAACCCGCGGGAGTAGATTTCCTCGTGAGGCAGGTAGGCCGTGAACTTGATGTCTTCTGGCAGGCGCCCCTCTGTGGCCAAGATCTTGGCCGCCCTCTGGCTCTTAAAAACCGAGTCCGTAGGCCTCAGCTTGAGCGCAGGGTGGAAGGCCGTCGTCGTGGCCACTTGCTTCTCGCCTTGTTGGCGAGCTACACCTTCGGCCTCTCCCCTGGTGGCTCCCATCGGATCGACGACCTTGGGGCTGTTGCCAACCCCCTAGGCTTTGGAAGCGGCAACACCCTTGGTCTCGGCTGCCGAGGGAACTACCGTCTGGAGGGGCTGGACGTCCACCACACCTCCTCGGGCAGGCTGGACTTCCTTCGTCGCAGCCTCAATCGTTCTCCCCTCTCCGCCGTCGAGTCGAGGAGCCGGCCTCTTCTTGTATATGTCGGCTGGGAGCTCGGCAGTCGACTTAATTTTCTTCTTTGGGGGCTCCTCGGGCATGGGCCCCTTACCCTTGGCCTCTACCGTGGCTGCTGGTCCCCTCCGAGGGTGGGAATCTGCCTCGCCGCTGGCAGGTTGAACCTTGGATCCCGCTCGGCCGCCCGTGAGCTGAATCCCCTTTTCAGCGTCGGCTTTCCATTTGGCCATTATCCGAGCAACGATCTTGTCATCCCTGAAGTTCACTGCAATAAGAAGATGGTCAGTGACGTAAATAGAACAGTTGAGCGAATACAAGTCCTAATGTTATTAAACTCACCGAGAAGACCGTGTTTGGCCAACTACACGGGGTCTGCAAGGTTGGAGAGGTGCACGGTCTCCCCGGCCATCATCTTCTTCAGAGTCCTTCTCTCCTCCGTCGTCAGAAAGGAATTTTATTGAACCCTGTGGCGTCGACCACCAACCTGACGTTTGACAGAGGGAGAGGTGGACCGCCCGTAGGAGGGCCCACGAAGAAGAACTTGTCTTTCCACCCGTGGATGGAGGAAGGCTTCTGGGAGATGACCGGAAGCTTCTTCCCACCCCTCTGGCTAAAGAAGTACCACCCGGTCATGGCCCGAGCTTCGTTCAAGCTGGTCAGCTGAAAGATCGACCGGAAGAGGTTCGCGGTCGGAGTCCCTCCAAGACGGCGGACGAATATGATGAAGGCAAAGATGTACCGCCACCCATTCGGAGCGAGTTGGGAGGGGGCGATGCGGTACGTCTATAGAATTTCTACAACTAAGGGGTGGAAGGGGAACCTAAACCCTGATTTCAGAGTGTGCTCGTACACACAGATCTCCGATGTATGTACGGTACAGGCCCATTCGTCGGAGGTAGGGAGCCGAGGTCGGACGTTTGTCATGGGCTCCTCGAGTTGGTATGCCCGACAGATCGATAACAAAGCCGCCTCGGTCTTGACTTTACTCGGAACTCTCCAGGCTGGGACGGTAGCAAAGGACGCTACCGGTGGTCAGCCACCCCTCTGGCGGGAAGCCTGTTGGGGTGGAGGGCCTGCGGGACGACCGCGCTCTTCCGCCTCAGAGGAACTCTTCTCAGATTCCTCTGGGCCGGAAGCCCTGGATTCATCAGACCATCCTCCGACAGAGGAAGATGATCCGTCAGAGGAAGAAGTTTGGGACTGGGTCATTCTTCTGGTCACTCTCACCATACCGGAAGACATCACGCTGTTAGAAGAGAAACTACTGAGCATGAACAGAAAGATGAACGATTAGAAGACTTACTGGTTGCAGAAAAGACGACCGAGTGCACGAAGGGAAGCTTGAAGACAAAGATCGACTGGACTCCGAGTGCTCTGGTAGAACTCCGATCGTAATTGAGGCAAATGGTCGAATGATTGAAGTGGGAAGGTATTTATAGGGCGAGCGACCAAGAACTGTCTCTTCGGGTTCCGGACACGCGTTTCAGTTCCATTGGCTGTCCCCTGCTACGCCGGACGCGACGTGACTGATTGATGTGCGCAATGATGGCGCACGTTCTCGAGGCACTCCGCTTCCTGCGGACCGTCGGATTAATGTGACGATCCGTGTGAACTACGTTCTCAGCCGTTCGATGCACTCGGTCGATTCCAAGGCGAGTAACATTTAATGGCATTCGTTCTCGAGGCGCACCGCCACTCGGTGTTCGTTGGATCGTGGATCGATCCGCGTCAAATTGGGAGATCGACGGTTGAACACTCTTGCATAAACCGAGACTGATGCCTCGAGCCCCGTGCCTCAATCAATCGTGCAGACGGAGCACAACCGCCTCTTCTTGGGAACGGCCTGTCATTCAATGCATCTGTCCGTCTGGTATTCGGCCTCGTACGACGTGGATCTTCTCGGTGGTAAGCTTATTGCCCTGCCGAATTCGCTGCATCCGACAGCGCAAGGGGCATCTGTTAGGAGGGAAATGATCCCTCCACTTAAAATCTTACACGTGTCAAGTTGCGCCTTCGGAGCCTGAGCGCTCGGAGTGTCTCACGCTCGGCATCATGTATTCGGCCTATTACGCACACGGCCTCTCATGCGCTCGGCCTCCCTGGTAGCGCTCGGAGTCTCAGTCCTACTCGGCTATAGTTCTCAAAGGGAGCCAGAGTCCTAATGTGATTAGGACTACCTCCGAGGAGAGTCTGATACGACACTGACTATCCCGGTGGGTCGTTACTCACACGTCGACACGTGTCAGTCCCAGAGCTGACCGACTTAGCTTCCTTGGCTAAGGTCTCCGACTCCTACTCGGAGTCTACCACCCAGGTGTCCCCCAGTCCGATACATGGCAGTCCTATTGGCGATCTACTTCCCTGAGTCCTGGTGCCTCCATGCTTCTTCCTTTTCTATAAGTAGAGGTCATCCCTCAAGGTAAACCCTAAGGCACTTACAAGCTACAAGTTATTATTTCCCATCCCACACGCTCAAACTCATTCATCGTCCCACTCTCTCTAAACTGGAGATAGCCTTCTGCTATCTCTTGACTGTTTAGCTTGGGAATCTCACTTAGGCATCGGAGGGTAACCGGGGCTTAGGCGCCCCCTCCTTTGTCTCTTCTCTGTTGTTGCAGGTAACTCAGAGCGTGGATCAACGGGCGATTTTCAACCGTAACAGGTGTTAGACGGAAGGTTTATGGAGATTGTGGTGCTGTAGAGAAGGGAATAAAATAAGCTTGAAGTTAGAAGAAGAAGAGACAAGTGCGTTACAGAAATTTTGGGTTTAGAATGAAGAAGTTCTAAGGGATTGAAATAAGCTTGAAGTTAGAAGAAGAAGAGACAAGTGCGTTACAGAAATTTTGGGTTTAGAATGAAGAAGTTTTAAACTAATTGGTGGTTCTGAGATTTTATGGTGGTGATTAACTATTTGAGTTGTAAGGTAAGTTTCCAGCACCCCTGTGAGTTCTTTCTTTATTATAAATGCATGAAGGAATAATCAGATATACATAATGTTCTTGAGGTTGGGGATAATGAACAGTAAATCTATTCATCATGCCCTCTTGTTTGAAATTGAATTTGTATAATGCACGTAATAGAGTTGGAGAAATTGATTTTTACAAATGATAGATACTTGTTAAGGATATATCTGAGGTTAATTGATGATTTATAAGTATTAGATGGTAGTGGTTATGAGAAAAACAAGAATAAGATGATAAATGTAAAATTAAAATTTTTGTGTTAAGGAGGATAGACTAACATTAGAATGGGGGTTTATGGTCAATGAATATGGACTTTAGAATGACCCAAATGCTTTTAAAACATTGATTCATGTTTACAAGATACGGTATCTCTAAGAGTGATACCCCGTGAGTTTAAACACACAATCAAGATACAGTAACCGTAAAACAAGCAAGGAAAGATAGTGGGATGGAAAGGAATGAACATAGAATGCTATCCAAGCAAGATAAGAAAAGAGAGAATAGTTAACAAGAAGAATACAATAAGAAACTTACCCCAAATGATGTGATAAGATTAAGAAAGTATACTATATGAAAGACAATGAATGCAAGAAAATATGTATTTGTTAAATTACTATTTATTATTTATGGATATATGATGTGTATAAAACCTATCATTTAGGTATCTACTCACTGAGTTTTACTCATCCTAGTTGATTCACATATTTTACAGGTGAAAATATAAGTACCAGAAAAGGAGATAGATGGTAAATGTAGTCCAAGAGGAAGACTAGTCCTCTTGGTATTTTATATGTTTTATCCAGGATGTTTATGATGTAACTCTTAGTAGATGATGTGTTAGATGTGTGGGCAGTAACTTTTGTATTAAGCTACTCTTTTGATGTAATCCAAGTAATTAAGTTTATTTATATAAGAAATAGTGTTGCCACCAGCTCATTTTAATATTTAGGTTTAAGACTTCTGTTGTATGTTTAAGTAAATGATTATGGATCAGAATGGATGAGGACATAGCAGGTATTATAAGTTGGAATGATATGGGTTATGTATAAATTTTTTTTTTCTTATAGGTTTATCCAAACTAGCTTTTATTTTTAGTTTGACCAGTGATTCATTTTCCTCACCTGAGAAGGGGTTGTCACAGTGGTGGTATCAAAGAAAACAGATCTCTGGTCTAAGTATATATACGATATTAGTACTGGTGGCTTAGGAACAACATGAATAATTTACCTGAGTTGTAGCTAATTAATTTAGGAATGAGATAAATTGATCATGTAATGGAGATGTTGTCTATGTATATGGGAATAAGATGATAGAAAGGTCTTGTTGTGAAAGTTTGACCTTCAAAAATGTCTCTTGTGGCTAGTAAAGAATGTAAGGGATGTAGCATGGAGACTAAAGGAAGAATATGTTATATAGAATTGATCTTACTCAGGATGAAGAATATTATTTTAGTAGAATTGATCTTGCTAGGATTCATAATTTTAATATTATATTGGGCATGGATTGGTTGTATACACACCATCAGTATTCTATATTTTGAAGAAGATGTGATCCTTAGACCTCAAAGAAATCTAAAATTTAGGTATTCAACTGTGAAAGTAGAGTGATGACCGCAATCGCCTTAATATTAGTAATTAAGGCAAAGACTGCCAACTTATGGATGTCAAGGTTACTTAGTCTTCGTGGTAGGTGTAGCTAAAGAGGAACCAAGGTAGAATAATTTGAGGTAGTAAGAGATTACCTCAATGTGATTCTAAATATGTAATGTTTTGTGAGCCTTGCTATCGAGGAATTTTTATTCAATATGGGAATCTATACCTTGATTAATGAGTAGTGATGTAAGTAGCGTCATAGACTATGAGTTTAAGTGGTCTAGGCCATGTTGTTAAAAAAAGGAGGGTATTTTCATTAGATGATCCTAATATGGACGTAAGATCTAAGTGTTAGATGCTGTTATTATATGAACTATTACAGGATAAATAGTGAAGGCTGAAGCCATGTCCACTTAGGTGTGAAAACTCTTGCTAATACAAATTCATATCAATTGATATGGGAGTTGTATGATGAGGAATCATAGAAAAGTCAGGTAAAGAAACGATATGGAATGTTTATATAAGCTAAAACATAAGGTTATGAACCTAAAATGAGATTGAATTGAGATACAATGACATAAACTGAATGAAAAGGATATAAACTGTATTGCAAGGAATAAGAGAATAATCTAAATTGCAAGGTTATGATTAGATAGATTATGAAAAGCGTAGTAGTATAGATGTTGATATATTATGTTGTAGTTCGAAAGCATAACTTAAGGTTAATGAATAATGAACCATGTGGCTAATAAGAAAAATGCTATTACATGAGTTTATGAGTGGTGATTTTCTCTCAAACTATTAATGACTAACAGATTATTACTTAATCCAAATATATGGACAGATTGGACATGCTCTAAAATATGAAGTGCATGAATATATGTTTTTGTTGAACTAAATAATAAGTGCTGAATTCACATTAATAATAATAGTGTGTATCTAACCAATGCAAAATAGGTGATGTATTCAATTGGATATCTATCAAATGTTGAAAAGTTTGAAGATCAAGCAGGTGAACTATTTATATATTAGGCGAGAATTGATGAGATAATGACCTAGTTACTAAACAAATCTATGTAAAAGCTGACGTAATTTGAGTTAATGAAATTGGAATCAGGTTAATGGATGTCTAAGTAAAATTCTAAGGGATGATAGATAGGTTAAAAACATAAAGAAAGGTATATCAACTGATTTTTAGATGAGAAGGATTTAACTATGGCTACTGTAGAAGGTGCATGGTGTTTTATGAATAGATAATCAGTTCCAATGAGTAAACCTCATATTTAAATTTGAAAGGTCATCGACGGATAGTTATGAAAATCAAGCTAGTAAGAAAAATCAATATTTCATGTTAACGATTGGAAGCAAATGTTGAGGTTATAAAAAAAATGATGGACAATATATGTTAGGTGCTCAAAATTTAGTTACTTTAGCATGTGATTTCATATCATGTACTGTAACGTATTGTTGAACTACATAAAGGAGATGACCATGCTATTATAGTGTTGACTAATGTTAAGTAAGAAGTTATTGAAAGCTATGCGCAAGTTTATGGTTATGAATTCTAGTATGTTGTAATAGGCGTTGAAGCATGAAAATTTGTAAGAGAATGGAAAACTTATGAAAATGGTTAAATAATGAAGGTAACAATGGAAAATCAGATGATTATAAAGATTTGAACTGCCATGAGACGTCATGAATTGATAAGAAATGCAATGAAAAAGTGGGCCAAATGAAATGAATGGATTTGACTGAAATGTATAGAATTGAAAGGAATGATTTTAGCAGAACTAAAATAGTAGGTAATGATATACCAAGAAATGAACCAAAATGCAAAGCCATGAATAGAATTAAATAGACACACCTACTATGGTGATAGGTATCAGATTAAGTTTAAGAGTTGTTCCTTTTTATAAATTCTAAAATGAGAATGAATGTGCCAAGCAACTTTACTTGAAATAAATGACTATTGATGTTTGAGGCATATTTTGAGAATTCACTTATCTTGAGGGGCGTTAATAAGTGTGCAAGAAAGATCAAATTTTGAGGACGAAATTTATTTTAAAGGGAGAAGATTATAACACCATAGCTAACTGAGGTGTTAAGTTAGCTTGAGTTTTACTTGGATAGGAGAATTAAGGAGAATTTTGATGTGAGGAGTATTTTAGTAATTTTTCCCTCAAGCCTCAAAGTATATTTTATTTATTAATTATTATTTTATATAGTTTAATACTTTTGATAAATGTAAAGTATGTATAATTCATGTCTACCAATGTGTGTGCTTGTGTATGATTAGGCCTAGACTTAATTATTTTATTATGGTTTATTTGATGAAAGGCATGGAAAAATGTAAGGGATTTGATTTTGAGGTTTTTTATATAAACCAATCTGGTGGATTAATGGTTGGTTTTGGACCAATAAGGTGTTTGAATAAGAGTGGTTTAAGGATCAAACCCCCTTGAGAGATAATGTTTTGGAGTATTTTTGTAAGCTCACTAATGGTGGGACCCACTTGGTGATGTGGCTTCCACATGACCACTTAGGAGGACATGGGTATGGTGGGAATAGATAGTAGATTGATGAGTCATCATAGAGGATGTAGTGGCAATCTACTATTGGGTTAGGCTATATACTTTGGATTCTTATTGGTTGTGGCATTGTGTAATTTTGAGAAAAGTATAGGGGCATTAGTGGTCCCTCAATTAAAAGGGTACTACAATCTCATAAAAGTTGAATGTATGCATGTGTTTAAAAAGGAATCCCATAGGGGTATATTGGTCCTAAAAAATTTAAAGGGTACCCTATGGTAATGGACAACTCTAACATGCATTGGAGTTTAAATAGGGATGATATGGGATTTTCACAAAATGGGAGTTGGTGAAGATTAAAAATAAAGACGAAAATTATAAAACTGAGGAGACTAACCATTTTTAGCTCTTTGGATGAGCTGAAAACGTAAGAGAGGTTGTGAGTGAGGTTTCTTTAGTTTTTTGAAGAGAAAACCTAATTTCCTGTGGAGCCTTGAGTGCTAAAGATTGTTGGGTATTAGAAGGAAGGTTTATGGAGATTGTGGTGCTGTAGAGAAGAGATTAAAACAAGCTTGAAGTTAGAAGAAGAAGAGACAAGTGAGTTGCAGAAATTTTGGGTTTTGAATGATGAAGAAGTTCTAAACTAGTTGGTGATTCTGAGATTTTGTATTGGTGATCAACTATTTGAGTTGTAAGGTAAGTTTCTAGCACCCTATGAGTTCTTTATTGTAAATGCATGAAGAAATAATCAGATATACATGATGTTCTTAAGGTTGGGGATGATGAATACTAAATCTGTTCATCATGACCTCTTGTTTGAAATTGAAAATGTATAATGCACGCAATAGAGTTGGGGAAAATTGAGTTTTACAAATGATAGATGCTTGTTAAGGATATATCTGAGGTTAATTGATGATTTATAAGTGTTAGATGGTAGTGGTTATGAGAAAAACAAGAAAAAAATGATAAAGGCAAAATTCAGAATTTTGTTTTAAGAAGGATAGACTAACATTATAATGAGGGTTTATGGTCAATGAATATGGATTTTAGAATAATCCAAATTCTTTTAAAACATTGATTCATGTTTATTAAGAAGTTGCAGACCTTGTAAAGTCTATAAATGGAGGTTTGAACCAAGGTTGAAGATGACTTTAGATGATCCCACTCGTTTTGGGTTAACCTGTCATGGACTAGCAGCATGACCTCTGCTCAGAACGAAGGCCATTACATCCTACATACAACTCGGAATTGTAAAATTCTTAATGTGTTGGAAAGGTAATTGATAGGGGCATGTCTTGAGCTAAAATGGACACCCAAATTCAGATCTATCATGTCTAAAAATCTATGTAAAATTAATACAAATGTAAAGAAAAAAATTCTAGTGATCATTAGTTTTAATAGGCTGGTTATTTAGCCTTTGTGCATTAGATTTTTGGGGGGTTTCTCTCTAGGAACCAAGTATGTCATGTTGGGAGTGTGCATACCAAGTTTGAAAATTTTTTATGGTGCCCTTGGTGTCATGTACAACACAATAGGACACTAGGTGCAAATTTCAGCAAAACTGAAATATAAGCTTTTTGCCTAAGTTGGCTGAGCATAAAATGATGGTTAGAAATAGGGTATTTGAGAAATTTCTTTTCAGGAACCTAGAACATAGTATGGAGAATATGCGTGTCAGGTTTGGTGGCATTCTATGGGGTTCTTGGACTTCATGTGCAACCTTTTAGGACTTCATGTATCTTTAAATTTTTCAATGCATATGAGTGAGGCCTCTCATGGTAAGTTGTATTCTGGACATGAGAGCATGTTCATGGGACTTAGGAGCTCACCTTAGACCTAATAAGGAGCTAAATGGAATAATTAGTTTCTTACCCAAACACTAATGCAAGAGTATATAAGTGAACAACTTAAGAAAATGGAATGATTTTTCATGCAAAAGTGTCCGGAAGGGAGGTCACTTTTGCAAATAGGACTCAGGTATATGGGAGAGGTTTAGTACTGATCCTTATAGGAGATTTTGGGTTTTCTCTCATAGGCAAAAAGTCATTTCATGAACCTTTGGTGTAGGTCTTTGGTGAAACTGCTACATTGCTGTATTTTTCAGCCCAAAGCTTGCTTTAGAGGAGTTTTTCCAAGAAAGGTGAGCGAGTATCTGAATGTAGTAGGCCTATATGTACTGTAATTTATTTATGATATGTTATTATTGAATATTGATGCAATGTGGTGTTTTGAATGAGGTATACCATGCTTGATGGATGAGTAGAAGTATGAGCTGGAAAATGATGCATGTTATGAATGAGTGCTAAGAATCTATTGGTTATTTAAGTTACAGCTGTAATGTTTGATATAGTGATGCTATGATGTGAATGCCTAAGCTAATACATGAATGCCAAACTTGAATGAGACTCATAAATGCAAGTAAATTCTCCTTTAGACAAGAGAATTATATGAGATAGACCATGTAAAAAGGATAGGGCTGGACTGAAATAATAAACTAAATATTTAATGCATGAGGATGACTATGACAAATGATATGCTCAAGAAGGAACTAGACTAAAGGTTAGAGACAAGGACAAGATAAGAAAAAGGACAGTAGTATATGTGTATGAATAAAAGATGACATGTAAAAGAGAAACTAAGGAAAAAGAGAAAGACCTGGTAGCCCGATATTGGGTGAGACCCCGTAAGTGGAGTTACAAAGACAAGACCTGATAGCCTGATATGGGGAGAGACCAGGTGAGCAAAGTTACAAAGGCAAGACCCGGTAGCCCGATATGGGGTGAGACCCAGTGAGCGGAGTTACAAAGACAAGACCCGATAGCCCAATAAGAAGGTGATACCCAGTGAGCTGAAATACTAAGACAAGACCCGATAGCCCAATATGGGGTGAGACCTGGTGAGTCAAAATACCAAGCAAGACCCGGTAGCCGTAAGAAATGGGTGAGACCCGGTGAGTTTAAGTAGTCCACTAGAACATGTCAAGCAAGGAAATGGAGGGTGGTACCTGTTGAGACAATGTGGGAGGACAAGATACGGTAGCTCAAAGAGAGTGATACCCAGTGAGTTCAAACACACAGTCAAGATTCAGTAACCCTAAAACAAGCAAGGAAAGATAGTGGGATGGAAAGGAATGAACATAGAATGCTATGCAAGCAAGATAAGAAAAGAGAGAACAGTTAACAAGAAAAATACAATAAGAAACTTACCTTAAATGATGTGCTAAGATTAAGGAAGTATATTATATGAAAGACAATGAATGCAAGGAAACATGTATATGTTAATTTACTGTTTATGATTTATGGATGTAGAACCTTCCATTTAGGTATCTATTCACTGTTACTCACTCCAATTGATTCACATATTTTACAGGTGAAAATAACAAGTATCAGAAAAGGAGATAGACGGAGATGTAGTCTAAGAGGAAGATCAGTCCTCTGACGATTTTATATATTATATCTGGGATGCTTATGATGTAACTTTTAGTAGTAGATGTTTTAGATGTATGGGCTGCAAATTTTGTATTAAGCTACACCTTTGATGTAATCCAAGTAATTAAGTTTATTTATGTAAGAAATAGTGTTGCCATCAGCTCATTATAATGTTTAATTTTAAGAGTTCTGTTGTATGTTTAAGTGAATGATTATGGATCAGAATGAATGAGGACATAGCAGGTATTACAAGTTGGGATGATATGGGTTATGGATAAAAAAAATTCTTACAGGTTTATCCAAGATGGTTTTTATCTTTAGTTTGACCAGTGATTCATTTTCCTTGCCTGGGAAGGGATTATCACACTTGCAAGCTAGGTTCCGTTACTAACCATTCCTACATGTCATCACAATGTATCCAAAGCCCTACCCCAGCATAGCTCCCTACAAAATAGAGATAAAATTAGAGTCTGACGGCTAGGCCACAATCCACACTACCGTCCGTCCTCCCTTGATACTCTACTCGTACCAAGCATGCTAAGATAGAAGGCGATACGAAAGGTATCAGTGTGGGGGATGATCCAAGGCTTTGATCCCTTCTCACTCGACACATTAATGAAAACACACACGCATGCCTAACATCGCATCCTAGCAATAGTAATATGCATGAATAAGTAATAGCATAATAAGAGATGACATGTTAAATGTACAAACATCACACAACAGCAACAGACAAAGTGGTTTACTGTTATTAGTTATTTACTTTGGGTCTTGTCCCTTACTTAACGCGTAATAGTAGGTTTCCTCTGAGCCGCAGAGCCTAACCTTGTTCACAAGTCCTACATAGTGATAGAATTCAATTAGAATCAATTCTATGAGTTTATAGTCGATTAGACCCCAGTCTAAGCTGATAGAACAATCCTACAGGAGATGTCCAGTCGCACTACAGGATGCCAGACTGTCAGACCGGACAACTCTCCAAGCCTTCCCAAACAAGTTTAGAGGCTTGTCTTGTCGCACTCTATGTGCCACCGGACACTCCAACTGGACAAAGTCCGTGTGTCCTTGTCTAACCTTTTCTTCAGTCGATCTTCGACTTGGTTTTTAGGGTTCCTCCTAACCATTCTATGGTCAGAGTACGCATTAGGGTCCTTACAACTAGATCTTCCTTCTTCTTACATCCCCAAATCCATTGGTTCGACGGTCCCATATAAAATGTTAAGGTTTATGCCTAAGATTAAGGTTTCAAATCAATACCTAGCCATTCATGGTATTGATTCTAAACCAACACCTTCCTAACCTTCCTATAGAGATGAAGCACTTACCGTTGGCCTCTAAATGATGGTGCTCTTCTCCCAACGGAACTCCTCCTTTGCAGAGCTTCCTCGTCCCCACTGCTCTTCTTCAGATTTCTCTTTCAGACTCTAGGGTTTGTGAGAGTCAACAAGAGGCCTAAGTAGGAGTAAGGATCAATATATAGAAAGGATAAAATTTTAAGAGAGTTTCCCACATATAAAAGGTGTCTACTAATAAGATTTGGAAGGTGGGACCCACTAGAGTCCATTTCCAAACCAAACAGGTTGATCGGTCTGAAATATCGATCGGACTGTTCATGAGACCGGACAGTCACAACCAGTCAGACCAGACAACTTGGAATTATGTCTGTTTCGTTCATTTTTGTTCCTGGACTCATGATTCTTCATCTGACTGTCTCTTCTAGCCCAGTTATGAATGGAAGACCTGTCACAACACGAAAAACTAAGTTAGATTCAAGTACGTGGAGTGCGGGTTTTACATTTTGTGTACATGCTTCTTCACTCACTACCTAGTCCCTTTGAGAGGATGGGGCAGCAAACACGGTTCAACAAATTTTATTAAAAGTCCATGACTTACATACATACTTCTTTTTTTCGTAACTTACATTTCTGGCTGTGGGTGCTTTAGAATCTAGATTCCAGTTATTTTGTCTCTTTTAGTTCATGCATGTTATGAGGCATTGCGTGACACATAGCATCAAATTCAGTATTACATTCATAAACATTCTATTCAACATATATTTCTCATTGTAGAGTGTTTAACTTCAACCTAGGTAGAACAACTTCTATATGCTTTATAATTTCATTTTACTATGTAACACTCAACATAGTATATCACAGTACAACAATTCATATCTTGTGATGTAGCTCAATCATTGAACCTAAATTCATTCATTACAACATACATGTAATGCATAAGGATATTAAAAATCTTATGCCAACTATCACACTTGCATACTATTCATTGTATTGTATAACATTACATACACAAAAGAAATTCAGCAACCAACATGTATGTAATCCTCAAGTTTAGCATCGAAGACCCATAAAACTTCCTTATCACATAACTATAAGACCCGCAACCAAATTTTTGTCCTAATTTGGAAATTTTTCTGGCGACAGGTCTTACTACCCTAAACATATCGGGACGACATGACTAAAGTGGGCAAGACACAATGGAGGAAAGACAGACTCGACTTAACACCATACAAAGGAGTTTCCACTTTATTTTGGACATGCAAATGGATAATGGTTCGGATGGACGTGCAGGGCACACACCCATCTACCACACATAGGTTTCGGTCATGCGAATGGACAAGTGGTCTGGCTGCGACCATTAGCCGTACCCATCTCATGAGCAGCACATAGCTTGTGGACTGGTTTTTTGGTCCGAAAGACCCGAGCCCTACTAATACATGAAAACCTAGTCTACCAATGCCTAAACCAAAGGATTTTGGTCTATGTTTGATCATAAGTGATTGTCAACCCAACAAGGGACCACAAGGGTGGACCACCAACCGCACCCACCAATTAGCCTCATGAAAGGAAACAAGTGCAAAGGGGTCCGGATGGACATGTGGTCCGACTGTGACCATCACTCGTACGTAGTCTGCGGGCTGTTTTTGGTTCGCAACCCCTGGGCCAAGTTAGCACGTGGGAACCTATTGTAAAACCAATCTAATTGATTAGTCTAGACCAATAGTTGACCTTAGGTGACTATAAACTCAATCATGGACCACAGAATAGATCGAGACCACCTTTCCCAACGGTTAGGGTTGGTCTCACACCAACCCTAGTAGTCAACCACTATATAATGGTTGTTAGGGTTGAGAAAACCCTAGTCTAACCTCTGACGCATCTGGGAAAACGTGAGAGAGAGCGAGAAAAAGCTTAAGAAGGGAGAAGAAGAAGAAGAGGGAGGAAAAAGAGACTTGGAAGACTCTCGGATCGCGTGCACGATGAAAACCTTGAAAGAGAAAGATCCGTTGGTAAGGAATCCTATCGCGCTCGATGTTTTGTCTAATAGAACCTTAAGAGACTTCCTCTTTGATGGTACCAAGGACAAACCCTCTAACCACCATTAATGGTGAAGACTTGAGGAACCAGATCCGTAACCGTACCCGATCTCAGTGAACAGTAACCAATGATTCATTAAGACCACATAGGTTCGATTTAGAACTCTTAGATATGATGAAGAGACCTTCCCATGAGTGGGGAAAGACCCTAGAAGGATGGGATCATGGATCCCCATCAAACCTTCAGACAAACTCTTAGTTTGGGATCTGAGGACACTTTGTCCAATAGATCAGGTGTCTAGATGGGGCATGCGGATGGATGAAGAGCGCCTCCACACGTCATCCAGCCTAACAATGCTGTGCACATAGGTGCGGTCGAACATAATGGTCAAGCCGTGAGGTGTGGTCGAGACTACTAGCCGCATCATAACTACTGGTGCAGGGGTCATGTGGTGCGGCCGATGGACCCTATCGCACACAGTCCACCTACCACACCATGTGGACTCGGCTCAGTAAGCTGTCATGCAACGTGTTAAACAATGTTTTGGGCATGGAAACCTTATACTCTCGTTAGTAGAAGTCCTCCTTAGTATTATGCAAATTGTGAGGTGAGGATGGATTGTCAGGCATGAGCGTCAATCCACATGTCACCTACCTTATGTGGACAACAATATCTGACCATGGACCTAACCTATGGACTTAGAGACACAACCCTTTGGCCTAGAAATAGTAACTTAAATGTAATGAAATGCTGTGGCAAACATTTACTTGGGTATTAATTGATCAATAATGAATAACTCTTGAATAATATGATTTTGATAGAGATACGAGGAAGCTTAGAGAGAGCTACCCGATCATTATTATAGTAGTTTACTCCGCTTGCTTCTTAGGTAAGGGAATTGAACCTTATTTGTTGTGTGTGTCCAATATTTCTCTTTCTTATTATGTTATGAATGTGATGTGATATGGTAAGTTGTGTGTGATAACATGTCATCCAATAAATTATTTTGTTTGTCCATGTATATACATTAATAATTGTATGCGATCATTCATCCAAAAAAATAATAATTGTATTCGATCAGTGATGCCCGTAGTGGTTTGGAAGTAGGTGGAATGGGACGCTTCGCAACTTCTCCATGAAAGGTATTGCTGGTCTGGGTGATACATGATGTCTGGTTACGCTGGTAAGGGAGAAGGTGGGTGGAATGGGATGCTTGCACCACCTTTTACTGGTACTGCTTTGCATTGACCTAAAGTAACTTAGTCGGGTCACGATGTTCTATGTGGGGACCGGACGAAGTCTGAAGCTTGGCTGGATTACAGTCCAATAATATAGAATTTAGGTGGACTTAGTTAGTGTACAATTACCCGTATAACTGTACCCCTAGTCAATAGGGGGTTATGTATTTGCATAGGTTCAATAAAAAGGTGGTATGACCATAGCTGCGATGCTCCCTAATTTCTAAAGTAGTGTGAATGGGCGGGTGAGTTGACTAGTGGGATTACCATCTCCTCAAGTGTTAAATGGGTGAACTTAGGATGAGTCGCGGTTGAGGACCAAGACGCCAGATCTATACATGGGGGTGGTGACTCGCTCCGAGGGAGGTTTCATTCACTAAATGGGGGTGACCCATGCAACCTGGAAGCACCGATTTTGCTGTCCATGAGTTGGCACATACAGTTATCATACCTAATCGTAGTTGTAATATCATGCATTTGTTTGTCGCATGTTTGATCCTTACTAAGCTCAGTGGTTGAGCTTGATGCAGGTGTAACTATTGGTAACTATGTTGATACTCCGAGTTACTGTCCGTCCAGTGTAGAGGATGTTGAAGGTGATAGCGACAAAGATGTCCATAGCCCCAATTGTGAGTGCGACGATTGTGTCTATGGATAGATGTGACCATTCTTTCATAATATTGTTAGTGTTTAGACAAACTAATTATTTGGGGACATGTTGTCCAAATCTTTCAAATAACACTTAAGCTTCTGAAAACACTTTTACTTGAAATAATGTTGAATATTACTTTCATAAATTGTAGACGTCAGCTACTTTTGATTTGAGATAAGATTTCCGCTTAATTTAATTGAAAATATATATTGTTTTTTAATTACTCAGAACAAATTGATTATTACCATGTGTGGGTGATGTTATGGATTTGTGGTTGGGTATCATGTGAAATGTGATCCTGGAGGGGATTGACTTGCTTGTAAGTAATCCCATTGCATCTTATTGTTCCAACATATCGGGCATGGAATATGACAATAACCATACAATTACAAATACAACATAAGTAGAGAAATTCCTCCCCCAACAGCACTAGGCTTTAATTCCTAAAGTAAGACGACAAGAACTGAGTTTCAATACCTAAATCGGTTCCTACAATAAAGGGGAAAGAATAGAGTTCATATGTTTGAAATGGATCCAAATCGTCTCCTCCCTGTACTTCAGGGAGGAGGGAGACGCCCCCGTCGGATGGCTGACACATGGCTCTCGGAAAAATCCAAGCCCCACATCTGAGTCGACACCCCCTGTCGGCTCGGCTTGTTAGTACAGGGAGGAGGGAGACGCCCCCGTTGGATGGCTGACACATGGCTCTTGGAAAAATCCAAGCCCCACGTCTGAGTCGACACCCCCTGTCGGCTCGGCTTGTCTGCTGGGTGTCGACTAGAACGTGGGGCTTGGATTTTCTCGAGAACCACGTGTTGACCATTTGACGGGGACGTCTCCCTCCTCTCTGAAGTACAGGGAAGAGACGATTTGAATCCATTTGAAATTGAATTGCTTAAATAGATAAGAAAAAGTCTTAAAATGCTGCTCTTGGCTAAGCTTTGGTTGGGTCCTACTGCCCAAATTCCCCCTCCAATCTCAAAAAATACTAAAAGGGAGTGAATTAACCCCGAAACATTTTTTTGTCGATTCTTCTTTCATCTTCTCCCTCCTTCCTCATTCTTCTTTCTCATCCTTGCAGCTGCCTGTAATGTCTGCTTGTAAGGAGGTTTCTTCATTTAGAATTATAAATTTTTTTGTCATATTCAGCAGAATGTAGCTCTCTAGTCCGTCATCGCTGATCTACAACTTCAGCCCTCTGCTGTATGCACCATTGAGGAAGCTCGATAATGAATTAGCAAAGGAATCAAAATTCTAAAAGCAAAAGTCTCGGATTTCTTGGCTAAGATCTGGAGACCTTAACACCAAATTCTTCCACCGCAACAATGTCAACAAAACCGCATCTTGCGCTTGAAGCTTCCATCGGATGATTGGTCCTAGTCTCAGAATGAAGTCTACGATGCTCTTCGGTCCCATTTTTGGGATTCATTCGCCTCCACAGCAGGTTCAGATCCTAGTTCTCTGTACCAACATCTCAATGAGGTGCCTCCGGCTTTATTTGTGCCGGGTGATGATGATCTTTTTGCGCTACTCCTACGAGAGGGGAAATCAAGATGAGTCCATTAAAAACTCTAGGGATAAACTCTAGGGATTGACCGTCTTCCAGCTGCCTTTTTCTAGAAATTTTGGGAGACTACTGGAAACGACTTGGTTGCACATTGAATGTGCTTTTTGTTTTCTTTTCTTTTTTGATTGCTTGAAGTCAGATGGAACTGTATTTTATTGTATTGTATATAACATGTAATTAAGTTCCAGTTCAAAGTTTAATTAACTTTATTGAATTTTTTTATGCAATATAGGAGGAACTTGGTAATTCCATTTCACAAAACTACTGTTTAAAACATAAATCCAAACAACTGCTTTAAACATAAATCCAAGTCCTCTAGAGTAGAGCAGAGATGCTTTATGTATGTTTCCGTTTGTATTCGGATCTGATAATAATCGGATATCTAGTTAAAATTCGAATTCGGATTTAATTTTTATAAATCCATCGGATACAAATGTGAATTCTGATAGTAGTTTATTCGTGTCAAATCTGATCCATTTTCGTCTTTAGTCTAGCACTTAGTACTGGCGCTACATACGAGCCCAACCCGGATCCAAATCGTCTCGTCCCTGAGATTCGGGAGGAGGGACGGTGACCCCACTGGATGGTCGCCATGTGGAGGTCGGATGAATCCGACCCCACCGTTCGAGCCGATAAGCTGAGCCGACAAGAGAGTGTCGACTCGAATGAAAGGGTTGGATTCATCCAACTCCCAAATGACAACCATCCAATGGAATCGCTACAAAAAGGAGACGATTTGAATCCACCCAACCCCCAACTAAATTCAGAACTTGATCGAATTGATGAACCATAAAGACACATTCTGGTTCAGGCTCCAAGAATGGAGCCTCGTCCAATCCTTCTTGGAGCCTCGTCCAATCCAATTGGTTAAAAGACATAATAGGATCTTCAAGTTCTTAACCATCACAATCAACCATCTCCTTAGCTCAGCCAGAAAAGCGCATTGTTACTTTAGTTGCTCACTCATTCTCTTTCTCTCTCTATTCCATGGTCGCAATCAAATCCCCCACAAGTTCAAAAGCAAAGCTCTCATTGAACCCTTCACTATCCCCAAGCTTCTCTTCTAATCTCTAGGAATACAATCCTCTCCCCCACCACCATCCTTCAACCTTTCTCTTCTATTAATATTTTGCTTTTTTCTCTCTCTTCTTTTTTATTATTTTTAATTAGAAAAATCTAGATTCCTTTGAAACGTGGCACTATCTGTTTGAATAATCTATTGGTTCCATCTCAACCGTTCGTTTCTGATGTGATGGGGGTAGCTGTCCATCCTAATCTTGTAAGTAGTGGTCAGTTGCAGTACGGTCGATGCCTACGTGACGCGTGTCGGACTTGCTTATTGGGACCCATGCATGCTTTATTCTCAGGTGTCATGTTCGATTCGGATCCATATCACTTTCAAGAAGGTCATCCGTCGGATTTGGTTACGTTCAAGTTAAAACTATGATTTTATCTGAATCGAACGGTTCAGGATTTGTTTTCTACTTGATTAGGATCAGTACGAGCGCATTGTAACTTTGCTCATTATTTTTAGACACGCTCTTTGTAGCCATCATTTTCTTCCGATAAAGGAGACGTCTTTTTTTCGTCTTTATCCTATTTTATTTTTCTGTGCAAAACCGTCACAGACAGGGAGAGTGAAGAAGAAACGGGAGAGATTCAGGGAGAAGGTTTTGCAGAGATTTTCTTCTCGAAGGTAGAATTCTTCTTATCTCATTCGTTCTTTATCTGTTGTAATTGTTTTTTTTTTTTTTTTTTTTTTTTGAAACTTGTTCTCTCCTCGTTCAATGATGTTTGTTATTTACTTAGGTTTTGTTGCAGTTAATCTGTTTAATCTTTCTGTTTCTGTGAATTCTGGAAAAACTAGGGTTATGGAAACTTTTGGGTTTGAGTTGCAGGGAATAAGTTTTATTTTTTTCCCTTAAAATTATTGCAGTATATGTTTTTCTTTCTGGGTCTGGAGTTGGAGCAGACTTGAAGATTATTGAGCAGCGTATGGGAAACCTTAGTGACTAGAGAGGTTTCATTGGAATAAAAATATTTAATTTGTAGCGTTGCAGAAGCGCTAGAATGTACTTGGTAGCTTTTCTTATGTTTCGTTATTTTCATTGCCGTCTACATGCTTGGGGTTAGCAGTTCTGTCACTCTGTTCATGAAATTCCGTTATTAATTTAGCCATTGATTTCTCGTTTGGAAAGAAGATAAAGGAAGAAAGAAATTTCTACCTAAATTTGAACCCTCTCCTGTACTATCGGATGCTTAGCTTATTAAGAATACCCTAAACCGATGCAGAATGGTTTAAAAAACTTGCGTATATTTTTATATTTTTAGTCACTAGATTTATAGTACAACGCTTACTTTGCCACCAACTTGTCAAGGTTAACATTTGCGTATGCGGTTCAGGGAATCGTTTTTTTTTTTTTTTTTTGGGGGGGTTTTGGGGGGGGGGGGAGGTAGTAAGTAATGTTTCATTGGGTATGGATTTGTTATTGTTTTTCTCATCTGTTTGTTTTTGTCATTTTGAATTTTTTTAAAGAGTTTGAGTGCCTACAACATAAATATGGTTGTTTTTCACTGGAATTATGAAAGAGTTGAGTTTTAATCTTAATGAGTTCCTTGCTTAATGACAGATTATAGCATGTCCTATTATCGAAGGGTAGAATTGGATTACATGGTTGACGAGGGAGAGATGGCTGATGTTGTGGATGAGATGGATGAGGAATACTATGGTAGAGATGATGGAGAAGCAGAGCTCGATGACTATGATATGGTTGGTGATTTGTTGTATTTATGTACTTACTATTTTGTATCTCTCTACAGTTTGGTGATGTCTTGAATGTTGCAGCTTACAAAGGCAATTGATATATCTTCTGCACAAGCACGGAAAGGAACTGATATTCAAGGAATCCCATGGAACAGATTGAATATTACAAGGGAGAAATACAGGCAAACGAGGTTGGAACAGTACAAGAATTATGAGAACATCCCTTCATCTGGGGAAGTCATAGACAAGGTCCTTTTTATTTATTGCAAAGTTGTTTTTTTTGACATGAATTTGTATTATTATTATTATTTTTTATAATTTTTAATGGTTCCTCTTTTTTTACTCCCCACACCCCTCCCCCCCCCCCCAAAAAAAAAAAAGGGGAAAGAAAAAGTCTTTAGAACTTCTGAAGGATGGACAATGAATTATTGATAATATTGGTTTATTTAGGCATGCAAACCTATGGAGAAGGGTGGAAACTACTATGAATTCCGGCACAATACGAGGCTGGTGAAGCCCACAATTCTACATTTCCAGGTTAGTTGGTTTCTCAAGTGTCTCAAATATAGATGTGAGTGAGCGTGTGTGCATTCTTTCCTCAAAGTTGCAAAGCCGCCCCCCCCTTCCCCTTTTTTTTTTTTTTTTTTTTGAGAGAGGGGTGGGGTTGGTCGATCTTACATGTATTTAATCATTTGTACATGGATGAATGCATCTTTTTGTCCTGCTGTCCTCAATTTCAAGGTTACCGAACTTCCTTTTGTTCGAACAGTCTAATTTGTTTGGGTGGCATGCTCCCTTGTTTTGAGAAAGATACGTACTGTCTGAATAATCATGTTGAAGGAATAATGCACTCACTCGTCATATCAGGTTCCATCAACTTGTTATCAATCTGTATCCAAAAGGCAATGGCTTCTTGGTATTTCTTTCTCAGTTTAGGATGATATTTGCTTCTCTCTTCTTTGTTCTGAGTTACACATGAATTAATAGTACAAAATTTCTTCTGCTTCTTTTCTTGGCTGAAGAACATATCTGGCTAGGAGAACCTGTTTTAGGCGTTTTGTACATTATAAAATATGTTTTGCCTTTTTTAGTGTCATGTTCTTGTCAGTTACATGTTTCAAGATCAGACACTTCCCTTGTAGATTTCTTGTGTGTTTACATTTGTTGTGTTGGGCACTTTCATGAACACAAGTAGACATTTGTTTGAACCCTGCTTTGCATTTTTGCCTTTAAATGTTGCTGAACATGGTCTTATATAGATGTGTTCTTTCTATCTTATGCTGGTTGTCTCATTTAACTTTCTTTAGTAATACGAATTAGACTTGCACCTAATACATATACGGGCATGCTTTGCCTTTGGTTTTACTATCTACGCCTTTTGACCTACAGTATATAGTTTTAACTGACATACAAATAGGCCAAGGCTCAAGTTTAACAGTTAAAAAAAATAAAAGGTGCCTTCCGGTGGTGGTGGTGATGGTTGGGGGGGGGGGGTTTAATCGGTAGATATTACTTTTCCATAATCTATATATCAAACAGTACGTATGTGAGGGTGCTGTTCATTTTCAAGAAGGAATTTGGATTACATATACGGAGATATTTGAATACATGTCAAGTGTAACTGATCAATTAAATCTGCAGTGTGTCCACATATCTGAATTTTGGGGCTGCTGTGTCCGATACTCCGTGTCCATATCACACCAGACACCTATCATAGATTGTTTATAGGGGCTGCATGTGTGAATATTTTAGTACTCAATGGTTCTCCTTTTTTTGCTTGGTCACAAATAAGCTAAATTGTCTCTTTCTCTCAATTTAATTTCTGCATTAGATTATATACTCGAATGTCACTATGTAGATTTATAATGCCCCTACCTTTTGATTGCAGCTCAGGAACTTGGTTTGGTCCACTTCGAAACATGATGTATATCTAATGTCAAACTATTCAGTTATTCACTGGTCCTCACTATCTTGCAACTCATCAGAGGTTCTGAACTTTTCAGGACATGTGGCACCAACTGAGGTTTGACTCCACTTCCACATTTTGTTGTACCTGTCTTCCTTTTTGTCTTCTCATCTGTTCTGGTTCCCCCCACCCCTGACCCACATTCTTGATGCAGATTTGCTAAGGACATTTTATTGTTTTGGTTCTCTAGAAATATCCAGGGAGTTTATTAGAAGGTTTTACACAGACCCAGATTAGCACACTGGCAGTCAAGGACAATTTTCTGGTTGCTGGGGGTTTCCAAGGAGAACTTACTTGTAAGGTGAGTCTATGTTTGCACTACTACTACACATGTGGACAGCTAAGTTGCACAATGATTTGCCAATTCATACTTCACTGATGACTTTTATGATTTATTTAGTTGAGCCAAGAATATTCAGAAGGCTATCCCTCAATTATAATATGAAGGTACCGTCCATAAATACATGTGGTTCCACAGTTGGGGATGGAAAATTAGGGGTTCAGGGTGGGTTTACATATTCCTACTCAAATCATATCTTAACCTGTATTAACCAATGCCAGTTCACCATGTTACATGTTTGAAAAAAAATAAAATAAAAAGAAAAGAGAACTTAGTTCCGCTTAATTTAGAAATCATTGAAGTATAAAATCCATTTTTTTCCATGCCCTTATCCTTGTGTGGGTAAGCAGTAGTCTGATAAAGTAGGGTTTGATAAAACCCCATCGAACTTTTAGAATATATAAAGAGAAGTGTGATGCAGAGTAGTGTCACAAATGGGGTAGGTCCATCCCCCCCCCCCCTCCTCTCTTCCCTTGATGCCTATAGAACACACGATTGGGCTTCTTTTAGCCGAAATAATCATTAGGTTGGGTTCTACACATGTTGGGCCTTTGGTCCAATGGGTTTTCATTTTAATGAGTCATTTTAAGGGGCATAAATTATGGGTAGATTGTAGGAGTACGGGATTAGTGTGTTAGCATCCCAAGTCTTGCTAGACAAGTCTTTATCTACTTGTGTAGTCCTTATCTAGTTAGATAAGACTTTTAATACTTTAAGTCTTTTATTGCTTTTAAGTGTTTTAAGTTTCTTTCCCTTTATTTTAGTTTTTGAGTTTTAGTAGAAAAGAACTATCTTCAAGGGCAAGGCCTGACCTCTGCTGCTTTTGTGTGTAGATTATAAATCAGTTTCTTACGCATAAGTAAGTTATTGTTTGGAGGAGTTTTAGGACTAGTGTGATTCCTATTTTGGGTCTTCTATATAAGTTTGTAAAGGATACAGCCTTGAGAACGAATTTGATGAATGAAATTGGCTTTTGCCTTTGGTTTTGTGGTGATTCAAATGCCTCACTACTGGGGTGATTTAGAATTTCTCCATGCTGAGGTGATCAAGGTTTGAAAACTCGGTTCTCGACCAGGTCTTGACCTAGTCGAACACCGTGATTTTAGAGATCTCGGTGAGACTGCATTTTTCCCGCAATGACTAAAATAGTGCCTCTAGGGGATCAAATGCTCATTTTAAGGCCTAATACTCTAGGAAAACCCTATTTTAGCATACATAAACACATTTAAACCATAAAATTGTAAAAATAATCATACATGGTGGTCGTTTGGGTTTACACCCATGTTTGGTAGTATATGCTGAACCTTGTTGTAAACCTAGGGTAATATTGGCTGTTTACATAATGTTACCCTAGTAGAAGATAAAAAAAAATTCTAAATGAGATAATAAAATTATATTTTGGGAGAAGAAGAAACATAATAGCAGTTAATTGTCAAAGTCAAACAACTCAATAAGTAGTCAAGTACTCAAGTAAACCATACGATCTCTAGCAATGATTTGCCAAAACACCATTGATTTGGTGGAATTTTGCTTGATATGGGAGAAAGAAGAGAGAAAATGAGGGGATGAATCTCGACCGAGACTCATCGAGATTCTATAGTTACAGAGAAAATATGGTCTTGGTCAAACCGAAAAACTCGAGTTGGACTGAGAACCAACTGAAATACCAAGGTTTTGATTGAGATTTGGTCAAAACCTGGCCTCGTACTAAATTTCGTCTCAAGCTCTTCGAGGTATTTGAGAAAACCGAGATCTGGCCGGTGAGATCTTGGCGAGATTTGAACTATGGTGGTGGTTCGGTAGGAAACCCTTGGTGGTGAATCCAATGTAGGATTTCAGGTGGTGAATCCTGAAATTCATATCCCTCTTCTTCTTATCTTCCCCTTCCTCCATCCATCATTCACCTAAGTATCCATCGATCCATTCATATTTATGGTTTTCATATTCTGGTTTTTACTTATCACATAAATCTGGTTCTGTTAACTCTATTAATGGTTACCGTCTCTTCTCATTCAATGCTGTTTATATTATTCATTAAGGTTGATTGAGACTGCCTGGGATTTCTGTATTACCTCACTTTCAGATTCTAACTCTTATTATAATCTGCTACTGTTCTGGTTATTTCTTCAATTCAGATCTGTTTTCTGCTTCTGTTCTGGTTATTTCTTCAATTCAGATTTTTTTTTTAAATTTATTATTCTGCTGCTGATATCGATCTGCATTGTTGATTCAATTCCATAGTTGTCAAGGGGTCGCCTAGGCAGCACGTCGAGGTGGTTTTTTAACCCTTGGGCGGTTGGTCATCTTATTGTATCATGCCTTGTTTTATTTGTTTATTTATTTTTTAATCAATGTCATTTGTAGCATTTTTATTGGATGTATAAAGTACATATATGCACTATAATGCATTGAATCGTGCATATGTTTAAAAAAAAAATGATGCATTAATCCCATCCTTTTTGTATACTTCTTATTAAGATGTATCTTTACAATGCCTTGGGAATTCCTTGGGTACGCCTTAGGTACACCTAGGCGCTTAGGCACCTTTCCAGCGCCTTGGGTTGCCTTGGCACCTTGACAGCTATGGTCAATTCTGGTTTGATACGGTTTATATCCTTAAGTCATCGATCTGACATTCTGACCCTACTATTTATCTACCATCGATTGATTCGATTCCATCACTTTCTGTTTCTGTTCTAATCGATTTCTGCTGTACTGTTTTCTGGTTTAAGGAACTCCATCTCAATTAGGATTTCATCATCTCTCCATATCACACCATTGGAATATGTTCAGATTTTCATATGCTATTTTCCAATCATATTGTGATAACGTGTCCCTTACTGATCTATCGTTGGCACCTCATATTGACTTTTCAAAAGTGTCAAATAACTTGCCTTTGTTGCTAGTTCCAGCAGTCCTGGGAATCTTCCATATCTCTTAATCTAATTGTTGGACTGGTCTGAGATTTGGATATGTTGCTTACCATTGTGCTTGTTACCTTGTGTTAAAGTTTGGGTTCCATCTGACCGTTGGATCATGTGTTATTATTAGTTTTATATTCTGGTCCTATCCAGATCACCACGAGTCTGCCTATGTGGGAGATTCCATCCGTCGTCATCCCCCCTTCTTTTTTTTTTCTTCGGCCAAGAGGGGGGGGGGGAGATACCTGGTATATGTGGTGCGAGGGATTAAAACTTCCGACTTTGGCCCTGTTACAAATTCTAGTAGGTAAAGGCATTAGATTATCGTAAGTGTGTACATTACTTGTGCTCATTATGGGAATACGAGTTTTAGTCTTTGTGGTACCATGATTATGATTTTATGTAAAATGCTTTGCCATATGATGACGAAACAATTTTGTGCTGTACAAATTAGGCTTTTCCTTACTAGTGGTTGTATAGTAGTCAGTTCGAAGAGATCCAACCTTCTAGGTGGTTAGGATTAATAGATTGGGGCTAATGTTTTGGTCTACAAGATCTCTTGATACATCCACAAGAAAGAAAGAGAAGGGGTTAAGCCCCTGTTTTCCTCTTGCTGGGTAGGAGTTAGTTCAATTCTGCTAGTGATATCAATTCAGTCCTTTGATTTTTTTTTTTTTTTTTGGGGTTCAAGTCATAATTAGTGTCCTTGAGTCATCAGGAATTGAGTTATATTTTTTATTTTATTTTCTTAAGTTTTATATTTAGAACTAATGAGTTCTACATGGAATAGGATACCTACCAGGTTGTGGCAATCTGGTTTTCAGCCCAGTTTTAACTGTATGTGCTGTGAGGACTGTGGACTGTGTTCAACACACAAGCTTCTCATGGCTGATGGCATGTGCTTTGTACTTTGATTAACCCAGCTTGAATCGCCAGTCACCAAATTGGTCGAGTAGGTGATATTCATAATTATCTTTCAACCCATTTTGGCATTCATGTATGCCTTGTTTGTGTATTTGATCACATGGAAGCCATAAATCTTGGCTACCATTTACATGAGATCTATTAAATTAATATATTCAGCAAACTTTTACAGATTAGTTTATTTGATTTTCATACATTATTGTTTTTCACTAGATGATGGGAAATGGTATTACATGGGAAGACCCTAGCAATGGTTCCCTTCCAAGCGCCAAGATGTGGCAGAACAATTTTGCCAATTTTCTTTAAGAGAATTTATTATTGTCTAAAGTAGGTTCATTTTCATCACACCTATGAGCATTTCTGGGTGACACTTGGCCAGAACCAGCTGGGTGACACTGAAGACAAATTGATAAGTAGATCACCATGTTTCGATGTTGCGTGCATCTATTAAAAGGTGGCTGCATCCATTTGGATAACGAAGTGTTTGCCTGATCTTTTTCTCTATGGGGACCCACAATGCCTATTTGTATTTTTGCTGGAATATGTGTGTCTATTATGTCTTGTTCTCTTTGAAGTTTATATTGATGGTACCGTGCTTTCTCTTTTATCTTATTCTGCAGCGTTTAGATCGAGGGGGAATTAGCTTCTGTGCACGGACAACATACGATGATAATGCAATCACAAATGCTCTAGAGATATATGATAGCTTGAGGTGTTGTGTCCTTTCCTCTTTTTTATTCCATAAGTTTATTTAATAGGTATTTCTCTTTTTCTGGAAAGTTAAAATCTGATTTAGAAATTGCTTGCAGTGGTGTAGTCCATTTCATGGCATCAAACAATGATTGTGGCATACGAGAGTTTGACATGGAGAAGTTTCAGCTTTTAAACCACTTCCGCTTCCCTTGGCCAGTGAATGTAAGTCCTTGATCCATTCTCATTATTCCTTGTGGGTTTCAGGTAGATGAAGATAGGTTCATTTTTGATTGCTGAAATATGTCACTAGAATAAATTATTCATATGGTGTAAACTCATTGCAGCACACATCCATGAGTCCAGATCACAAGCTTATCGCAGTTGTGGGAGATCACCTTGATGCATTGCTTGTCGACTCACAAAATGGGAAGGTACATTGCGGTTTTTTCTGTTATCTATTGGTGTCTTCATTGATTCTTACAATACTTTCTCTTTTTTCCCTTTGTTTTTGGTTGGGGCCGGGTGTAGTGGGGCAATTTTATTTGACTCAGGAATTTTTCTTTGAATATTCTTGATGATGCAGACGGTGGCAACATTGACTGGTCATCTAGACTACTCGTTTGCTTCAGCATGGCACCCGGATGGCCGCACCTTTGCTACTGGGAATCAGGACAAGACATGCAGAGTATGGGATCTTAGAAAACTATCAGAACCTGTTGCAATCCTCAAGGGAAATCTGGGTGCTGTCCGCTCAATCCATTTCTCCTCGGATGGGGAGTTCATGGCAGTGGCTGAACCTGCGGATTTTGTCCATATCTATAGCACAAGAGTGGATTATAAGAAGCGGCAAGAGATTGATTTCTTTGGGGAGATCTCTGGTGTATCTTTGAGTCCAGATGATGAATCTCTTTTTGTAGGAGTGTGGGACAGGACATATGCAAGCTTGCTTCAGTACAGCAAAAGACATTCATATGGTTATTTGGATTCCTGTGTGTGATTCGTTCTCCACTAAGACTTGTTCTTTGTGGTAGCAGTTCTCTCAAAAAGATGGTACAACTGGAGTTTTAGATCTAATGGGGTTGGTCTGTGGCCGTTTTAAAGATGGCTGTAGAGAGAATCGAATTGCAGAAATATTATTACACATACATGTACAGCGAAGACACCCGTCAAGATATCATCATTTCAATCTGTTTTAATTTTTGTAACGTGAAAGGAACTGGGTTGTCCTGTTGCAGTATAAGTTACTTGTGACTCCTTTGTTGTTCCTTCTCAATCTTTCTTGTAAAGAATTATGAAGTTCTGAGTTTACAAATAAACTATTCATGATATCCTCTGTTATGAGTTTCAACTCAAGTTCTTGATCTAGTCGTCAGTAATCGCTATTGGGTTGTGGTCGGATTGGTCAATTTGTATTTGTTTTGGATCTGGCCTCTTGATTCTAGTCTGTTTTAATATTATTTTAATAAAGATCGGATATGCATTGGTTTTCCGTTGGATCCATTTATCGATTCAGAATCTGCTGATACTGAGTCCTATACCATCCGAATTTGTTGTCAGTTATGAAGGGTATGAGATCTTGAAAGCAAGATTTGCGTTAGAACCCTGGTGGTACTTTTCAAATTTTTAGAACTGAATTTTTTTTTTGATAGGTAAAAAAAAATAGAATAAATTATAGGTACCTTCATTGTAGTTTACCTTTAAATCAGGTATATTTCAAACCTTTTGAACAATTTCAAAGACACTCCCTTGAATCAAAATGAATTTTAAAAAAACCCACTGCATTAGTGAATTTCTGTTAACTGACGACAAAAGCTAAAAGTTAGAATTTTAATACTTAAAATACCCTCCTATATAAGTTAAAGGACTATTTTATCCCATTTAAACTTTCCATTTACCTAAAACCTACTTCAATTTTCGTTAACTTGTGGGAGTGGATTTTGTGTAAATGAGAGGTTTAAATGAGGATAAAATGATCCTTTAACTCATGTAGGAGGATATTTTAGGTATTAAAATAATTTATAGCTTTTGTCGTCAGTTAACTGATGTTGGGGAAATCTCCCACATCACCAATAAAACGGTGACACCTAGGACTCAATCATCCATGTATATATTCCAGTATGAATATAAGAAAGTATCCCCATAAATCCAATCAAATGGGTAAAGGGTAAAAAAGTCATTTCTAACCTATTACGAGGACATTTCAGATATCAAAGGCTATAAAGGGTAAAATTGATATTTATGAAAAAAATACTATTAACTATAAATAGACCGAATCCTGAGAATTCAGGTACACAAATATTAATTACTCATTCTTGGGATCATGCTCTAATACTTTGAACTCGGGATTTCCCTCTTGTCCCACCACATAAAAGGTGAGCTTGGATCCTGAGCCCGTTGACTGTTCACGGATTCCTAACTTTGGTATCGGAATGGACCCGGGGCCATAAGGTTCGCTCTTTTCTTGTCTCTTGTTTTTGTCTTGCAGGCTCCATCAGCACCGCAGACTTCGGATACTAAATTTGGTTGAAAAAGTTTGGCGCCCACCGTGGGGCCCTTGGGTGATTCGGAGTCGGAAGACTAGCGTTGGAACGAGATCCTTGAACATGAGCCCTCAGAGGACAAGAAGCCATACGGTCCACCTCAACCCATATAATTCACCTGTGAACCTACGTGACGCCACTCAACCAGAAGGAAGGCCAGCTCAGAGGAAGGGAAAGAGGGCTACAGCCGAATCCCCACCACCGGACTACGTCAACTATGAGCAGTTCGTCACTATTGTATAGCAGTTGGAAGAAGTGACAAGGGCTTTGCAGGCCACCTAGCACCCCCCAATGGGTGCCACCTCACGACCCCGTATTGGGGTTATTCCCTCTGTCGGGATTATTCCTCCAATACCGACCGGCCCCACAAAACGATCCTCCACTAGAGCCCCCTCGGCATGGCAGGCCACAACGGTCCCAGGCTGAGGGAGGGGGAAGGGAGGCTCGGGTCCATGAAGAAGAAAGCGGGACCGGCTCCACAGCTCAATGAGGTGAGATACTTGTGTGGGACCAGCTTGGACCGCACCCAAACGTCGAACGACGGGTCGAAGACGTTGAAGGCGACACCCCACCACCAGAGGCTGTTGTACCACCTAATAATGGAGCAAGGGCCCCGATGCACATAGAGACGGCCGCTCATATTGAAGATCAATTGGTCCAGCTCTAGCAGAAGATTGAAGTTATGGAGAGGAACGGCCATAGCGCTGAGATAGACAAGGATTACTCAGTTGATAATCCCTTTACCGATGTTATCATGAGAGTGCCCTTATCCAATCGCTTCAGCATGCCGCTCATAGACACCTACGATGGGTCCACCAATCCAATCGAACACTTAAACCATTTCGAGGGAGCAATAAGGGTTTATGCCAATCCGGATGCAATCATGTGCAGGGCGTTTCCATTGACCCTAAAGGGAGCCGTGTGGATGTGGTTTAACAATCTTCCCCCGAGGTCGATCGATGGATTTCAGACATTAAGCAAGTCATTTCAAATGCACTTTCAAGGGAGCCAAGTACAGCGGAAGACGAGCGCTGTCATACCCCAATTTTGGACTAACTAATGGTGTGATGAACCGTCATGAAAACCAACGGTTCAAAGTAGGATCTTGTATAGGCTATGCAAACCATGTTAAACCAAAACACATTCCACAGTAATAATCGGAGTAAATAAATAAATAGTGAAAGTCTTATTAATAGTCTACAATGATAATTAAATATTTAACAAGTTATCTTCCAATAACCAAAACATAATTATTACTGATTACAAGTATCACAATACGAAAGTTAACCATTAAGAGTAAACATAGTTGAAACACTAGTTTGATGAGCCATATTCGCCTCCACAGCTTGCACATCCATAGCCGCTGCATGTCCACACGTTGGCATATTCATATAATCTTCAACGGTAACACCTGCAACATCAGAAACTAAAAAAAATTGCGAGCGTGAGGGTCAACTCTCCAACTTGAGTCCAGTGAGTAAACAAAACAATACAATAAACATATGCATGCATTCAATTCATATATTTGGTCTGGTTTTTAAGTTTGCAATGTGCTATAGAAAGGTTTGGTGGCCCCCACACCTCTATACACGAGTGTGTGAATCCGCCCAATGGATCAAACATCATTGTAGTCCCACATGCACCCACCATGGAATAGAGATAGAATTAAAGTGTCCGAATCAAACACCGCCAACACTTCCCCTGATACCCTACCCATACCAACACGTAAGCCCCTATTGGCGAGGGCTTGCAAACTGGATCGCAATTAACCAATCCTAATGCCAAACAGTGTATCCAAGGCCTCACCCCAGCATCCCTCAATACGTCCATAGAGATAAAGCTAAGGCCCCCCGACAGAGTCAGAGACCACACGGTCCGAGACCACCTCCCTTAATGCCCTACGACGTAATAGTTCTGCTAAGGTAATGACGATATGATGAAGTTAGTGGGCAAGACTTGAGTAGAGATAGAGCTAGAGTCTGGTGACGAGGTCAAAGACCACCATTCCACGTCCTTCCCCTGATGCTCCACTCGAATCCAATACACCAACTACACATATACATTCATTTGCCTATTCCTAGCATCATCATCATCATCATGTTATAAATAAACAGAATTAAATATGCATGAATAGTAATAGCAGAAATATTGGATGACATGTGAAATACACATTATAAGCATACAAGCATAGAATCAATCATGGCATTGGACTCAATAAAGTAAATAGTTTATTATTATCCAATTAGTTTAGGTCTTGTTCCCTCACCTTTGATCGATGGTTGTTCCTCTTCCAAGCTTTGTAAATCACTTTTGGACCACTTGGAAACCTAATAAATTTATGGATTCTAAGTTAGAGTTCATATTCATTAATTACAGTGTTTAAATGTCCAATCTGGAATCAATCAGACATCTAGAAGCTGAGTGGTTGCAAGTGTGGTTGCACCTATGGTCTCAGTTTCTGCGACCACAGGGTGTGGGGTCGATATGTGTGGTCGCGTATCATACGACCACACCCTCCCTGGAACCTTCCCGAGGGCGTGTGGTCGAACATATGTGCCTCGTGTGGTCGATCAAACTGCGACCCCACGAGTGCTGGTCGACTTTTCACTCTTAATCCAATACTTTCATGTCTTGATTCCTTGGCCTATCATTATGATCCTTCCTATGATTGTTCTATGACTTAAAATTCATACTTTTACATAATTCTTCACTTTAATCCATTCTCCAAGGATCCCTTAGAGTTTTGTCCATGGTTTTAGGATTTAGATCTTACTTTGAATCACTATCTCCTCCATGATCTATTCTAGGCATTTAACTGATGTAGGGGATGTTTTCATACCTTAAACTTGTTAAAGAATCAGAGCTCTCTTTGAAATTCCTTCTCTTAGTCTTCCTCTTCAATTCTCCTTCTCTTATTCCTCCTCTCTTTCTCTTTCTTTTAGTTTGAGTTCTAAAAGAATGAAAGAGGCTAAGGGATGTCCTTTATATAGAGGGAAACCCTCCATGTAGAGTCCTACTTTAATTAGGAAAGAACCCCTTTCAGATTAGGAAGGTTTCCTAATCACGGAGTCGGTTATAACATCGTGTGGTCAAACGTGGGGTCGCAGAACCCGTCGACCACACATCCTAGACTCCAGTGGTCTCATTATTCTGGGGTGTGGTCAACCCCACCTATTTAGGTATGCGACCACACGCTCCTAATTAAATATTTTTGGCTTCAATTTCATACCTAGCCTTGTGGTTTCTTCACGCACTTGGTCCGCTTGGTCCGACCATGATAGGAAGACCTGATACAAGGTGGTAAGACCGGGTTAGTACGATACGGGTCTTACAACTCCCCCCCTCTTATATAAATTTCGTCCTCGAAATTTACACATACCTTCCGAGTTGAAAAGGTGAGGATATTGTTTTCGCATAGCATTCTCTTCTTCCCACGTGATCTCTTCCACCTTTTGGCTCCTCCAAGTAACTTTAACATAGTAAATGTCATGGTTGCGTAGACGTTGAACCTTCCGGTTGGTAATTTCGATTGGTGCTACTTCGAATGTCAAATCATCAGTTAGACCCGGTGGATCCACTGTTAGGACGTGTGTTGGATCTTCTATGTACTTCTTCAGTAATAAGATATGAAATACATCATGCACACTTGACATGGATGGGGGTAGTGCTAACTGATACGCCACCTTTCCACATTTAGTTAGAATCTCATATGGCCCGACGTACCTCGGACTTAGCTTTTCTTTCTGTGCAGACCATTTTAAGCCTTGCACAGGTGATATTTTCAGGAATACCTTATCACCTACGATGAACTCAAGGTCTCGACGTCGATTATCTGCATACTGTTTCTGACGATTCTGAGCTGTTCTAACTCTTTCCCTGATTATGTCGACTACTTTGCAAGTTTCTTCCACAAATTCAGGGCCCACAATTCTTCGCTCTCCGACTTCATTCCAAAATAAAGGAGTTCGACACCTCCTACCATATAGTGCTTCATAGGGTGACATCTGTATAATAGCCCGATAACTATTGTTATAGGCGAACTCGATCAATGGTAGCTTTTCATACCATGATCCTTTGAAATCAATAACACAAACTCGGAGCATGTCTTTTAGAATCTGAATAGTACGCTCCGACTGTCCGTCAGTCTGAGGGTGAAATGTCGTGCTAAACTTCAATGTAGTTCCCATAGCCTTCTGCAATCCTTTCCAGAACCTTGAGGTAAAGCGTGGGTCTCTGTCGGACACGATGCTTTCAGGTACCCCATGTAATCTGACAATATTATCCACATATAGCTTAGCTAACCTCACTAGAGTATACTGAGGTTGTATAGCTATGAAACGAGCTGTCTTAGTCAAACGATCCACAATCACCCAGACCGCGTCAACTACTCGGGGAGTCAATGGTAACCCGGTGACGAAGTCCATAGTGATGCAGTCCCATTTCTATGCTGGTTCTGGTAGTGACTGCAGCAATCCTGCAGGTCTTTGCCTTTTAGCCTTTACCTGCTGACAATTCAGGCATTGAGACATAATTTAGCTACATCCACTTTCATTCCTCTCCACCAATAGTGTCACACCCCAATTTTGGACTAATCAGAATGGTGTGATGAACCGTCAATAAACCAACGATTCAACCAGGATCTCGTATAGGCTATGCCAACCATGTTAAACCAAAAACACATTCCACATTAATCAAAGATAATAAAGTAAATAGCGGAAGTTTTATTAATAATGAACTGATGTCTAATTATGATAAATAATTAATATCATAGTTATTTTCAAGTAACCGAAACATAATTTAATACATATTACAAATATCCAAATACGAAAGTTAAACACTAAGCGCATCCATAGTTGAAACACTCGCTTAACGAATCATAATAGTCCTCCACAACTTGCTCATCCATAGCCGCCTCCTGTTCATATGTTGGCGTGTCGACATAATTTTCAACCGTAATACCTGTAATATTAGAAACAAAAAAGAATTACGTGCGCGAGGGTCTGCTCTCCAACTTGAGCTTAGTGAGTAAAAAAATAATACAACATTATGCATGCATTCAATTCATATCTTTGGTCTGATTTTTAAGTTTGCAATGTGTTATAGAAAGGTTTGGTGGCCGCCGCACCTCTATACATGAGTGTGTGAATCCATCCAATGGATCAAACACCATTGCCGTCCCACATGCACCCACCATGGAATAGAGATAGAGCTAAGGTGTTCGGATCAAATACTGCCAACACTTCCCCTGATGCCCTACCCATACCAACAAGTAAGCCCCTATTGGCGAAGGCTTGCAAACTGGGCTCACAACTAACCCATCCTAATGCCAAATAGTGTATCCAAGGCCTCACCCCAGTATCTCTCAATACATCCATAGAGATAGAGTTAAGGCCCCCCAGCAAAGTCAGAGACCACACGGTCCGAGACCACCTTCCCTGATGCCCTACGACGTAATAGTTCTACTAAGGTAATGACGATACGATGATGTTAGTGGGCAAGACTTGAGTAGAGATAGAGCTAGAGTCTAGTGACGAGATCAAAGACCACCATGCCACGTCCTCCCCCTGATGCTCCACTCGCATCCAACACGCCAACCACACACATACATTCACATGCCTATTCCTAGCATCATCATCATCATCATGTTATAAATAAACAGAATTAAATATGCACGAACAGTAATAGCAGGAATATTGGATGACATGTGAGATACACATTACAAGCATACAAGCATAGAATCAATCATGGCATTGGACTCAATAAAAATAAATAGTTTGTTATTAATCAATTAGTTTAGGTCTTGTTCCTTCACCTGTTAGCAATACTCGATCTCTTTTCAAGCCTTGAAATTCTCTTTGAATTGATTTAACAACCTAAAAGTTACATGAATTTAAGTTAGGTTTCATATGTGACATGTTACAGTAGTCGAAAATTGAAACAGAGCACTGATAGGTGTCTAATTGGTCCTATGGTCTTATACTATATCGACCTTACTACCTACAGTCGATACCTTACGGTCGCATATGGTGCCACCGTAGTTGCGACCATATGGTTTTTAAAATCTTTCCGAATGCTTATGGTCGATCCTTTGGTCATACTGGTCATGCTATGGTCGATCGTAGTTGCGACCTTGAGATTTCTGGTCACAGACTACATGCAATTCGAGTTCTTCCTAGGTCAATTCTTTTGATCTTCAATGGGGTTTATTCTAAAGTTATCCTATGGTCATCATTAGTAGTTTCTTATCAACCCTAATCATCAAATTCACTCCTCATGGTTCTCCTTGGGATTTTCTCAAGGAAATCACATAGATCATAATAGGTTGATATTGCCTATCTTCCATAGAAGTCTTATTCCTTAGAGTTTACATCTCCAGAGATTCGTTTCATACCTTTGCCTATGATAGAGAGCCAATCTCTTCTCAGAAAATTCCTCTCCTTAGCTTTTTCTTCTTCTCCTTATCTTCCTTCTCTTCCTTCTCTTTCTCTAGGGTTTACTAATGTTCTAAAAAAATGAAAAAGGACTGAGGGACGTCCTTTATATAGAGAAAAACTCTCCATATAGAGTCCTCTTTCAATTAGAAAAGCAATCCCATAGTTTAGGAAAGTTTTTAAAACTCGGAGTCTGATCTGGGGCCTCACGGTTGATCATATGGTCACATAAATAGTCGATCGTAGGGTCGAAATCATCGACCGTGGGGTTTCGGATTTGAGATTTTTGTTCCCTTCCTTATGGTCGACCATACCTACCCAGGTATGCAACCTTAGGTATGTTTTAAGTGTTTTTAACTCGATTCTCATACTGGTTTGTGATCTATCTTCACACGCTCGGTCTACTTGGTCCAGAAATGATGGAAAGACCTGCACGACACGGTTAGACTAAGTTAATGGAGTGCGGGTCTTACAAATAGAGTTTCTTTAAATCATGGTACATCTTCGTGCTTCCAGGGTGTACCGAATACGTAGTGGTGTGGGCTTCCTTCATAATTTTTGTCTAATATCGAAGTCTTCACTTTCAGGAACACATACTCTCCCTTTATATCTTAACACCTTTTCATGGTCCAAGGTGAAGTGAGGGTTGGTCCTTCCTTTTTCAAGGTCTTCTTGCACTGTTCTCAGATAGGGGTCTGATTTAATAGTTGCCTTCACTTCGTCTAATAGATCAGGTACAATCTTCAATGTAGCAAACATGTTTGAGAATAGATGAATAAACCCTTGGTCAATTGATTCATCTGGAATATCAATCAGGAACTACTCTTTATCGTAACTAAATACTCTTCCTGTAACACACACTACAACATTTGTACTAGCTTTTCTTGGGATTTTGTCATAGCTTTCCTACTTAATACGTCAGCAACTACATTAGCTTTTCCTGGATGATACTGGGTATCACAATCATAATCCTTCAGTAATTTCATCCATCTTTAAAGTCTCATGTTCAACTCCTTCTGATTAAAAAGATGAGTGAGACTCTTATGATCTAATTTAATCTGAAATTTGTCTCCATATAAATAATGTCTCCATATCTTGACAGCATGTACCACCACTGCTAACTCCAAGTCATGAGTTGGGTAACTCTCCTCATGCTCCTTTAGTTGTCTTGAATCATATGCAATCACGGGTTCACCTTGCATTAACTCGCATCCTAAACCTAATCCGAAAGCATCGATGTATAGGGTAAAAGGTTTCCCTGGTGCCGGAATGATCAAGATGAGAGATGATAACCTTGCTTTTAGAGTCTGGAAACATTCTTTATACTTGTCAGTCCAAATGAACTCCTCTCCTTTCCTGATTAGCTTGGTAAGAGGTATTGCGATCCTAGAGTAGTCCTCTATGAATCGTCTATAATAACCAGCTAAACCCAAGAAACTTCTGATCTCTGCAATGTTCTTCAAGTGTTTCTCACCATACGATTACTTCTATCTTACCTTTATTACTTTTTATGATACTATGTGACCCAAGAAGATTACGTAGTCTAACCAAATCTTACATTTCTTGGACATAGCATGAGGCTTCTCCCTTCTCAACTGTTATGAGGCTGCTCTAAAATTCGTTATAGGACTTTCTTCGTCTTTGGAATAAACCAATATATAGTTTACAAAAACTATGACTGACGTGTCCTATACATCGTGAAATACCCGGTTCATAAATTCTATAAAAGATGTAAGGGCATTGGTTAATCCAATAACATAACCAGGGACTCATAATGCTCATTCCCGATTTTAAAAATTATCTTCAGAATATCACTGTCCAAATTCTTTAGCTGATGATATCTTGACTAAAGATCAATCTTCAAAAATACCTTTGCTCCTTGCAACTGTTTAAACAAGTCATCGATCTGAGGTAGTGGATATCGGTTCTTGATCGTGAGCTTGTTCAATTCTCGATAGTCTATACATAGACGAACACTACCATCCTTCTTTTTTATGGGTCATACTAGTGCTTCCCAGGTGATATACTGGACTAGATTAAACCTTAGTCTAATAACTCTTGTAGTTGAGTCTTCAGTTCCTTCAATTCTATAAGGGCTAAAATATAGGGTGCCTTAGACATAGGTGTCATCCCTGGTAACAAGTTAATAACGAACTTGATCGTACGATCAGGTGGTAACCCGGGTAAGTCTCCTATAAACACATCAGGGAATTTATGCATCACATCAATATCATCCTTCTATGGTTCTTCTTTAGTAACGTCCACCACAAATACCATATATCCAACTCTTTTCTTTTCAAGGCATCTCTTCGCCTTTAGTGCAGAGAGGATAAGCCTTTGCTTCCTAGGCAACATGTTTCCAATAAAACTAAATTATGTGCTATCTTTGTTCTTAAATGACAACCTCTTCTATGTACAGAACAGCTTTGTAGATTGTTGAGACAACCAGTCTATCCCCAAGATGACGTCGAAGTCTGCCATCTCAAGTAGAATTAGGTTGCATCACAATTCTGTCCATCCATACGATTCGAACATTGTTTATAATACTCACCTATGCAACATTTAGTCCAAAAGGGCTAAAACTAGCAAAATTTGGTATAAAGGTCTTAAGAGATTGTCTAGTTCCTTCATCTCTTATGATTTTTTTAAAGACGAACGCCAATAATCTCATATCCCAAAAATCTCATTAGCTTACACCTCTTTTATCATTGCTATTCTACCCTGATCTCTCTATCATATACCTCTATAAGTATCTTGTGATTGTTACTTACTTCATATCCCAAGTTTACCTATAAGCATTAGGGTATATGCTTATAATTTCATTAATTTTGCCAAACTTTCTTGGTCTTTACTTAATCATTTCATTTAACATTGGGCATAACTCAGTATACTTGTACTAATCCGAATACTATCAATGCCACCATTTTCGATTTCATACTTGCATCCACTCTTAGATATACTTTTAGAAATCTTCTTCATTGTCAAACTTCATACCGATATAGCCATCTTTAACTCTACTTGAGTGCTATCTATTTCTTTACTGGTTACTCGTGATAGTTCTCACTTTTTGCTCATGTACTCTTTTATAGACATGACTAATATCCATCAATCTAGCAATCTCAAAATAAATCCTCCATTACTTCATCTGAGGTTCCTTGGCTATAGAATCTAATATGGATTTAATCGTTTTACCTTCAATAATTCCCTTATTAACTAAGTATCTTTATCAAAGAAGGTCAAAAAATGTAAGAATCAGAATGTTTATCCAAAAGCGATTCACTTCCTTCTTTCGAATTTAGTATGATGACGAACACTTGTTCTATCTAGTGAACTTAGATTTTAAGGATCAGGAGTAAATCTATGGTAATTCAACCGGCATCCAAAGGTCGTTAGGTTGCACGGTGGTCATAATACATGGAAATAGAGGTTCTACAACTCTTAACCTCATGGTTTATAGGTTCTATCGGGTATATAATGTAGGACCCGTATCAAACTAATCCGGTCTTACCACCTTGAACCAGGTCTACCCATCATGGTCGAGCCAAATGGATCAAGTACGTGAGGGAGATCGCGATCCCAGGTATTAAACTGACCCAAAAATATTAAAATAAGGGGGATAGGGGGGGGGCACACCTAAGCATGGTCGGACCCCCAAGATAGAGGGTCGGCACCCTAAGTTTTTAATCGGGGTCAGACATTTTAGAACCAGGGGTCGACGGGTCTCGGACCCCCCGCCCGGGGGGCCAAGATCAATAGGATTTCTAACTCAATGGACTTATTTTTGGAGTTTCTACTCTATAAATAGGACGTCCCTAAGCCTCTTTCACTCCTTTTAGAACCCTAATTGGATTGAGAGAATGAGAAGAGAAGGAGAAGAGAAAGAAAAGAGAAGGAAAGTGGAGAAGAAGATCAAAGAGAAGGCTTCAGAGAGACAAGCCTAATTCTCAGGTATGGGTACTATCTCCATGTAATTCTACAGACCTTAGAATGGATAGTGAAGAGGGAATGATCTAAGAGAAACCCAAATCATCCATCCATGGTTAGGTTTTCATGGAAAACCATGAGAGAAATCATAAAAACCATATAGGTGAATGAACTACGGTTCTAGACCATAGAACATGTGTGGAATGGATTGTAGAAGCAAGCCATAGGACCCCAAACACGAAGAAATGGACTGAAGGATGAAAATTTGATGAAACCCATGGGGGGTCGCACGAGGGGTCGATGGCCAATCGACCCTACCAGACCCTGATAATCGACCCCAGTGTTCGGGAAGTCCAGGATCTGGGTGGTAGCACCCAGGGTCGATGGAAAATCCGACCCTGGTATTGACCCCCAGTTAACAGCATGCTTTTAAAGTCCAAATTAATTCTAATTAAATTTTATCGACTTGATTAGGTCTTCTAGTGTTATAATATCGATATATAGTTGATTCTTAAAGCTTGAAAGAGGACCTACGATCAAGCAAATTTGAGGGAACAAGACCTAAACTAATTGGTTAATAATAAACTGTTTTACTCTTGAGTCCAATGCCATGATTGATCTTATGCGTGTATGATTTTTATGTGCATTCAACATGTCATCCAATATTTCTATTATTACTGTTCATGCATATTTAATTATTGTTTATAACATGATGATGATGATGATGATGATGATGATAGGAATAGGCATGTGGATGTATGTGTGTGGTTGGTGTGCTTGATGCGAGCGAGTATCAGGGAGATGTGTCATAGGTAGGGCCTCAACACTCTAGCTCTATCTCTAACTCAAGTCTTGTCCTCTGACATCGTCGTATCACCATTACCTTAGCAGAACTATTACGTCGTAGGGTATGAGGGGAAGTGGTCTCGGACCGTGTAGTCTCTGACTCTGCTGGGGGGCTTTAGCCCTATCTCTATGGATGTATTGAGGGATGCTGGGGTGAGGCCTTGGATACACTGATTGGAATTAGGATTGGTTAGTTGCGAGCCCAGTTTACGAGCCCTCGCTAGCAGGGGCTTACGTGATGGTATGGGCAATGGGTACAACAATAAACGTGACCTTTGCGTGTACATTGTCCATGGTGGGTGCATGTGGGTCGACAATAAATGTTATCTTTGGGCGGCTTCACACACTCGTGTATAGAGGTGCGGCGTTAATAAACGTGACCTTTGGCCACTTATCCTTTCTATAGCACATTGCAAACTTATTTATCAGACCAAAGATATGAATTGAATGCATGCATATGTATGTTGCATTGTTTTGTTTGCTCACTGAGCCATGATGTGTGCTCAACCTCTCAACGTCGAATATTTTTAGTTGATGATGCAGGTACTACAGTTGAAGATTATATGAATACTCCGGTGTATGCGCGTGTTGCTGCAATGAAAGCTGAAGACTTGGAGGATACGCATGACCCCTCATGTGAGTGCAACTCATGCGTATTCTATTAGAATTTTATTTGAATTTATAAAAGGATGTAATTGATATCTTATTTATTTATGTCTCAATTGGTACAACAATAACTTGATATTTTAATTATGATTATTACATTTAGAGTTCTCAGTTCATTTACTATAGGAACTTCCGCTATTGTGTATTTATTTTGATTATGGTTATAGATTTGCATGGTTTTATTTTTAGTGGATACTGCCTATTAGAGATCCTGGTTGAACCGTTGGTTTATTAGCGGTTCATCACACTGTTCTAAATGGTGCAGAATTGGGGTGTGACAACTTGGTATCAGAGCATCTCAGGCTTTATCTGTGAAACCGTATACTTCCACAAAAGGTCGTGAACTGAGATAGGATAAAAATTTAAAAAATGTAATAATAACACACCATAAGCATCTATGTTGTTTAAGACTAAACTGAAAGAGAATAATGCATCTATTAAATGAGAAATAAATTTATATACAACCAAAAGGAAGAATAAATGTTTATATATATATGATTAAAGCAGAGTACAGTCCACAGTCCGGACAGTTACTCTGAAATACAAAAAGAAAAATAAACGAGGTACATCAAGAAGCTGGAGGTGATGGGGAAGGCGGTGCCTCACGGTCTCTATCATAGTCCTCAGCATAGACCCTAGTCAACCAAGCTATCTGAGTCTGGGTCGTCTGGAGACTAGCTGTGAGATCAGCCACCCGCTGGTCAGTCACACGCTGAGCATCCCTAAGCTCTCCCATCCTCAGGTCAGACATACGCTGTCTCTCGTATCTCGTGCAATATCCTCATCATGTCATCAGATAGAGAATACGAAGGACCAGCTGCATGCAAATGACCAACTGAAGAAGACGGACCAGCTCCAGTAGCATGAGTAGGTGATGGAGGAGGTATGGCATCTACATCCATGTATAGCCGATCGTCATTATCCCCCTGAACCCCTGCTCCAGCGGCTGCTGCTGCTGCTGCCTCAGCGTCAGCCATCTCCACTCGAGTGTGAGGGCGCACCATCGCGTTCCTCTCCTCATCGCTGACCTGGGCATCCCGCATGCCCATCTTGTAAATAACCTCCCAATCCAGAGGCTATGAGAAGGATTTCTCCTGAATCTTCTCATTTAATAAATCAACCCCCAGGAGGGTAAGCAAGGTAGTGATCATGCGTCCATAAGGAAGGTTACCAGTGTGACTGGGCAACGTGGCAATGATCATCGTACGCATGATGATGTAGGGAAGGCAGATGGGCTGCCTAGTGCATATGCAGTATAATAGATACTGGGTCAACTGGGAGACCCTCTCATAATGACCACTCTGCGGTATCAGGTTATGCTGAATGATCTTGCAGTATACCCGTGGATCTGAGCGCAGACAACTCGCTTTCATCTGCCAGCGATCAGGTCTGATGAGCTGGCTATCAATCTCAGCCCTCATCTGTAGAGAAAAGAACTGGGGCTCTCCAAGGGCACAAAATACCAAGGGGCCAGCATAGGAAATGCCCAACAAGTTGGCCAGCTACCGATAATCAAATGAAACATCAACCCCTTGACGTAGCTGGTGATCCGAAGCTCACCACCCCTCTCAACATCATTGTAATCTCCCACCACCTGGAGATTACAGTAGAACTGGCGTACCAAGTCAGGATGGGTACACATGTCATAGGTGATGACAGGGAGCCAGCCCATATCACCAAAGGCCCCCTCCACATTGAACAAGGCTAAGATAGCCAAGTCCACTTTGCGGCCGCCCTCTACCTTTTTGCGAGCGTAGTGGGCATACTGTGCCTCGGCTTCATTGGAACGGAAGCGAAGACGGTCGTGAACTCTGGGTACCTTGGTACGAGCCAAAGTATCTGCAAATAAGAAAGAAAAACAAATAATGGATTACTAGAGAGTAAAAACCCAAAATTTTGACATAATAACGACGTAAATTGGTCAAAAGCCTCACTTTTCACCCATACACGTGGGCAGGAGGACTTACATAGATCCTAGACTATCCTGTGAGACTCATAAATTTGGAAATTTCAACTAATTAGATTGAATTGCAAGAAATTTCAAGAAATTTAAAATCTCGACAAAATTAGGGCAAAAAGTATAAATTTTGAGTTTCTCGATAACCAACCGATGAAACTCGAATATTTTTGAGGGCTTTCGTTCCTCGAGTCACTAACAACAAAAGTTAAAAATCGAATTTTTACGGTTGGAAAAAGTTTAATTTGAAAAATACGAGATAAACGAGCAAAAACCTAGGTAAAGAAACCTAAAAACATAAAAAGGTAGAAGACATACCTGTAACGGAGGTGTAGACGACGAAACAAGGAGTGCAAACCACCAACGGATCATAGTTGTCATTGTAGCAACTCAGAGGGACGAGTTGAGTCGAAGCGGAGAAGAAAGAATGAGAAATGGACTTTGAATCGAAACTTAAAAATCAGATTTTTAGTCCGGGGGTCGGAAAATTCGATTAAAACAATGGACCCCCGCATCGACCCTCGACTCTTGGGAATCTGACAGAGAACCAGGGGTCGCACCCTGGGTCGGACATCCTCTGACCCCCCCATTGACCCCCGGCTCTCAGAAAGAATGGGTGATTTCCCAGGGTCGCAGACTGAGGGTCGGACACCCATCGACTCCCACCATCGACTCTGTAATAAAAATACAGCATTTTCGACAGAATGATCTAAAAAAATTTGAAATTTGCATTTGTTAGTGGTTTTAAAATATGAGAATGAAGTATTTCATGATTGTCTCTCGTATTCAATGATTTCAGGCAATCCCACTATTAGATTAATTAATGGCGGGACACAGAGTAACCAGACAGAGCCGTAACTCTATTCCACCACCACTACCTGTGGGGGAAGATAACCAGACACAACCGATAACACAAGAGAATATGAACACGGCACCGTCCGTCATAAATGGGTAGGCAAATCCTACCAATCTGCCAGCTCCACCTACAGACTTGGCCACAGTCGTAATGAACTTGGCCCAATAGCTGCAACAGATGCAACATGCACAAGCTACTATCCAAGCTGCCATAGGCATAACTCTTCCAACTGCACAAACACCTCCAATGCCAGTTGGACAGGCAAGCACAACACTAGGGGGAGTAACACAGTACCCCACGCACCTCAGACTCCTATCATGCAGGCTCAAGTACCGAATCCTGAGATAGCTCAAGGTGGATATCAATACCAACCACCTATGTATGGAGCCTATGTCTCACAACAACTAGACCACTCTAGACTGGTGGAGCATTTTTTGAAACTAAAGCCCAAAGAATTCAATGGCAAGCCAGCAGATCCTTTATGGCCGGCACACTTGGTTGACGAGATGGAAAGAAACTTTATGATGATGGCACTAAATGAAGAAGAAAAAGTGTTATGTGCCACCTTTATGCTAAAAGGAGATGCACACCATTGGTGGAGGTCTACCAGGATGTATTTACTTACAAAGCACGCCCAACTAACTTGGGATATTTATAAAGAGGCATTCTTTGAAAAGTACTTTCCGAGGAGTTTCAGAGATTCTATGGAAAGAGAGTTCCTGAGTTTATATCAGGGGCAGATGACCGTAGATGCGTATCAACAGCGTTATGAAGAGCTGTTATTCTTTGCACCCACTAGTATGCAAGAGGAAAACACAAAGACCCGAAGGTTTGTCATGGGACTTAGGGGAAGCATCCGCGAGCACGTTCTGGGACATGAAAAGAAAATTTATAATGAAGCGACACAAATTGCTCGAGTTATAGAATCGAGCCAGAAGGAGAGTTATTTCATGCAAAACAGAGGTATCAAAAGGCCAACTGAAAATTCTTATAATGGAGGGAATAACAAGACATTCAAACCCTTTCGTGCTCAAGGCTTTATCGCTGCAACCAAGACTACTCCCGTAGCTCAACAAAGAACGAAGCCAATTGCGAAGGGATAAAATGTTTAACTGCAACCAAGTGGGACATATAGCAAGGGAATGTCCTAAGCCCAAGAAACAACTACATCAAGGACGAGTTTACGCGGTTACATCTAAGGATGTTGCCGCATCGCTTGATGTTGTCACAGGTATGACTTACATTTTAGTTAGTTGTATTACATTGTATGAGTATGTAGATTAAACCAAGACAAATCACAGGTATCGTATCGATTAATGGCATTCCCGCTAGAGTACTCTTCGATTCAGGAGACTCATTCCTTTATATCTGTGACATTTGAAAAGAAGTTAAATCTACCCCTTAAATCCTTAGACTACAAACTACTTGTATGATCACCTATGGGATTAGAAGTGGAGTTAGAAAAAGGTTATGGACCATGTGTCCAGTTCTTATTGGTGAAAAGACCTTGGATACAACCTTGATCCAACTTGAGATGACAGACTTTGACGTCATCTTGGGAATGGACTGGTTAGTTCGGCATTCTACAAACTTATTGTGTGTCGAAAAGAAGCTGACATTTAAAGACAAGGAAGGAGCAGAGTTCAGTTTTTTGGGAACCAAACTTCCCCGTAAATGAAAGCTCATACTCTCGGCGCTAAAGGCTAAGAAGTGATATTTAGTATCTGTGGTTGACCTTACCAAAGAAGCACCATGAATGGAAGATATTGATGTCGTGCGTGACTTCCCAGATGTATTTCCTGAGGAATTACCAAGATTACCACCCGACCGAACCACGGAGTTTGTTATAGATCTTATACCTGGAGCTGCACTAGTATCGAAAGCACCTTATCGAATGGCTCCCACCGAACTAAAGGAATTAAAAGTACAATTACAAGAACTGCTGGACAAGGGTTACATTCGCCCTAGTATATCACCATGGGGAGCGCCAGTATTATTCGTGAAAAAGAAGGACGGTAGCGTTCGCTTGTGTATAAACTACCGAGAACTGAATAAACTGACAATCAAGAATCAATATCCATTGCCGTGGATCGATGACCTATTCGATCAGTTGCAAGGTGCCAAAGTGTTCTCAAAGATTGATCTTTGGTCAGGCTACCATCAGCTGAAGATTAAGGATGGTGATATCCCCAAGATAGCATTCAGGACCAGACATGGACATTATGAATTTTTGGTCATGTCTTTTGGATTGACAAAAGCACCAGCAACCTTTATGGAACTTATGAACCGGGTTTTCCATGACATGTTGGATACGTCGGTTATTATATTCATTGATGATATATTAGTCTACTCCAAGGACGAGGAAATGCATGTTAAGAATCTAAACGCCGCTCTGCAGCGACTACGGAAGGAAAAGCTCTACGCCAAATTTACAAAGTGTGAGTTTTGACTAAAGGAAGTCGCATTTCTAGGCCATGTAGTATCCGCTGAAGGAATTAAAGTGGATCCCAGCAAGATCGAGGCTATTGTAAAGTGGGAAGCACCGAAGGGCGTTGCAGAAATTAGAAGTTTCTTAGGTCTAGCTGGGTATTATCAACGATTTGTAGAAGACTATTCCCGTATTATCGTACCTCTTACCAGTTTGACTAAGAAGGGCGAGAAGTATGTTTGGATGGATAAATGCGAGAAGAGTTTCCAAACCTTGAAGGCTAGATTGATATCAGCTCCAATCTTGACCATCTCGATTCCAGGACAACCATTTATCTTGTATACCGATGCGTCAGGACTGGGATTAGGATGTGTACTTATGCAAGGAGACAAGTAATTGCTTATGCCTGAAGACAACTGAAGACACATGAGAAGAACTATCCTACACATGATTTGGAACTAGCAGCAATAGTACATGCTGTCAAAATATGGAGACATTATCTGTACAGGGAGAAGTTTCAGATTAAATCAGACCATAAAAGTCTTATTTATTTAATCAGAAGGAGCTGAATATGAGACAAAGAAGATGGCTGGAACTATTGAAAGACTATGATTGTGATATCCAGTATCATCCGGGGAAAGCTAATGTAGTAGCCGATGCGTTGAGTAGAAAGGCAATGATAAAATCTCAGGGAGAGGTTAGCACAACCGCCGCAATGTGTACTACCAGAAAGGTATTCAAACACAGTAATGAGCAGTTTGTGATAGATGCACCAGATGGATCAGCCAACCAAGGGTTTATTCATCGATTTTCAAATATGTTCGCCGCATTGAAGATTATACCGGATATAGTTGATGAAGTAAAGACAACTATCAAATCAGACCCTTACCTAAGAATGGTACAAGAGGACATCGAAAAAGGTAGGACTAACCCTGAGTTCACCTTGGACGAAGAAAAGGTACTAAAGTACAAAGGAAGAATATGTGTACCCAAAACAGAAAGCTTGGACATTAGACACGATTGATGAAAGAAGCCCATACCACCATCTATTCGATACATCCTGGAAGTATAACAATGTATCATGATCTAAAGAAATTATATTGGTGGAGAGGAATGAAAGCAGATGTAGCTAAGTTCATGTCTCAATGCCTAAATTGTCAGAAAGTAAAGGCTGAACGACAAAGACCGGCAGGACTGTTATAGCCGTTACCGAAACCAGCATGGAAATGGGACTGCATCACTATGGACTTCGTCACAGGATTACCATTGACTCCTCGAGTAGTTGATGCAGTTTGGGTGATTATAGACCGCCTGACTAAAACAACTCGCTTTTTACCGATACAACCTCAATATACACTGGAGAGGTTAGCTAAGCTGTATGTGGATAACATTGGGCGATTACACGGTGTTCCAGAAAGCATTGTGTTCGATAGAGATCCACGATTTACTTCAAAGTTTTGGCAAGGATTGCAAAAGGCTATGGGTACAACATTGAAGTTTAGTACCACATTCCATTTGCAGACAGACAGACAGTCAGAGCGTACAATTTAGATTCTAGAAAATATGCTTCGAGCTTGTGTGATTGTTTTTAAAGGATCATGAGATGAAAAGTTACCATTGATTGAGTTCGCTTATAACAATAGCTATCAGGCTACTATACAGATGTCACCTTATGAAGCACTGTATGCCGAAAGTGTCGAACTCCTTTATTTTGGAATGAAGTTGGGGAACGTAGTATTGTTGGACCAGAATTCATTGAAGAGACTTGTCGAGTGGTCGACATTATCAAGGAAAGAGTGAGAACAGCTCAGAATCGTTAGAAGCAATATGCAGATACCCGACGCCGAGACCTTGAATTCATCATGGGTGATAAAGTATTCTTAAAAGTATCGCCCATGCGAGGATTGAAACGGTTCGAATAGAAAGGGAAACTAAGTCCAAGATATGTCGGGCCATATGAGATTCTAGCTAAGCGTGGGAAAGTAACGTACCAGTTAGCACTACAACCATCTATGTTAAGTGTGGATGACGTATTTCATATTTCCTTATTGAAGAAGTATGTCAAGGATCCAACGCACGTTTTGACAGTAGATTTACCTGATTTGATTGATGATTTGACATTTGAGGTAACACCAACTGAAATCACCAGCCAAAAGATTCAACGACTACGCAACCATGATATCTATTATGTTAAGGTCATCTGGAGAAGTAGAGATATGAAAGAAATTACATGAGAAGAAGAGAATGCTATGCGAAAGCAATACCCTCATTTATTTGACTCGGAAGGTATGTACAATTTCGAGGATGAAATTTTTATAAGTAGGGGGGAGTTGTAAGACCCGTATCAAACTAACCCAGTCTTACCACCTTGAACCAGGTCTACCCATCATGGTCGAGCCAAATGGATCAAGTACGTGAGGGAGATCGTGATCCTAGGTATTAAACTGACCCAAAAACACTAAAAATAGGGGGAGGGTCGCACACCCAGCTAGGCAGGGTCGGACCCCCCAAGATAGAAAGTCAGACCCTGAGTTTTTAATCGGGGGTCGGACATTTTAGAACCAGGGGTCGACGGGATCTCCGACCCCCTCATCGACCCCCAGTCTGCTGACAGAAACCGTGATTTGGAAACTTTCCAAATTTCAATGGGATTCTTTCCTAATCTCAATGGGACTTATTTTTGGAGTTTCTACTCTATAAATAGGACGTCCCTAAGCCTCTTTCACTCCTTTTAGAACCCTAATTGGATTAAGAGAAAGAGAAGAGAAGGAAAGTGGAGAAGAAGATCAAAGAGAAGGCTTCAGAGAGATAAGCCTAATTCTCAGGTATGGGTACTATCTCCATGTAATTCTACAGACCTTAGAATGGATAGTGAAGAGGAAATGATCTAGGAGAAACCCAAATCATCCATCAATGGTTAGGTTTTCATGGAAAACCATGGGAGAAATCATAAAAACTATATAGGTGAATGAACTACGGTTCTAGACCATAGAACATGTGTGGAATGGATTGTAGAAGCAAGCCATACGACCCCAAACACGAAGGAATGGACTGAAGGATGAAAATTTGACGAAACCCACAGGGGGTCGCACGGGGGTCGATGGCCAATCGACCCTACCAAACCGTGACAATCCACCCCCAGTGTTTGAGAAGTCCAGAATCTGGGTGGTAGCACCCAGGGTCGATGGAACATCCGACCCTGGTATCGACCCCCAGTTAACAGCATGCTTTTAAAGTTTGAATTAATTCTAATTAAATTCTATCGACTTGATTAGGTCTTCTAGTGTTATAATATCGATATATAGTTGATTCTTAAAGCTTGAAAGTGGACCTATGATCAAGCAAAGGTGAGGAAACAAGACCTAAACTAATTGGTTAATAATAAACTATTTTACTCTTGAGTCCAATGCCATGATTGATCTTATGCATGTATAATTGTTATGTGCATTCAACATGTCATCTAATATTTCTATTATTACTGTTCATGCATATCTAATTGTTGTTTATAACATGATGATGATGATGATGATGATAGGATTAGGCATGTGGATGTATGTGTGTGGTTGGTGTGCTTGATGCGAGCGAGTATCAGGGAGAGGTGTCATAGGCAGGGCCTCAACACTCTAGCTCTATCTCTAACTCAAGTCTTGTCCTCTGACATCGTCGTATCACCATTACCTTAGCAGAACTATTACGTCGTAGGGTACAAGGGGAAGTGGTCTCGGACCGTGTAGTCTCTGACTCTGCCGGAGGGCTTTAGCCCTATCTCTATGGATGTATTGAGGGATGCTGGGGTGAGGCCTTGGATACACTGATTGGCATTAGGATTGATTAGTTGCGAGCCCAGTTTGTGAGCCCTCGCCAGCAGGGGCTTAGGTGTTGGTCTGGGCAACGAGTACAACAATAAACGTGACCTTTGCGTGTACATTGTCCATGGTGGGTGCATGTGGGTCGACAATAAATGTTACCTTTGGGCGGCTTCACACACTCGTGTATAGAGGTGCGGCGTCAATAAACGTGACCTTTGGCCACCTATCCTTTCTATAGCACATTTCAAACTTATTTACCAGACCAAAGATATGAATTGAATGCATGCATATGTATGTTGCATTGTTTTGTTTGCTCACTGAGCCATGATGTGTGCTCACCCTATCGACATCGAATATTTTTAGTTGATGATACAGGTACTATAGTTGAAGATTATATGAATACTCCGGTGTATGCGCGTATTGCTGCAATGGAAGCTGAAGACTTGGAGGATACGCATGACCCCTCATGCAAGTGCAACTCATGCGTATTCTATTAGAATTTTATTTGAATTTATAAAAGGATGTAATTGATATCTTATTTATTTATGTCTCAGTTGATACAATAATAACTTGATATTTTAATTATGATTATTACATTTAGAGTTCTCAGTTCATTTACTATAAGGCTTTCGCTATTGTGTATTTATTTTGATTATGGTTGTGGATGTGCATGATTTTATTTGTAATGGATACCGCCTATTAGAGATCCTGGTTGAACCGTTGGTTTATTAGTGGTTCATCACACCGTTCTGAATGGTGTAGAATTGGGGTATGACATATAATGTCATTGGTCAAGGCACTACAAGAGTAAATTTGGAGAAAGTTTTGGTACATCAATAAATCAGGTATAAATAGGAAAGATGTACGTTCAAAATGATTAAACCTTTAAATATTCATTCAGTTCATATCTCTATTCATGTTGTCGATCATGAGAGTAGCTTAGATTGGTATAATCAGGACTAATTCTAAGAAAACAATATCTATAACTCCAATTGACAGATTGAATTGAGAAGGTATCCTGTCAAGGCACGAGAATTTAAAATCAGGTATGTGCATCCTCTATAATCATAAGAGTAAGTCAATGATACACTGCATCCTATATAAACCTCTCTAGTTATATTTCTAGAATAGATTTGATCCCTTGATAAAAACGTCATAGCTTAATCTTCAAAAAACATTCCTCAATCCTTGTCAGATCATTCTACCATGATGCAGCTATCCCACACATCGATGGCTGATAAGGGTAACCACCTTGATACACTGCTTGTTGTGCACTAAGCTTCTACACTGAGGTGTGCATTACTGGGACCTACGGTATGGTAGGCACTGTATTACGACTAACATGTGCTGGGGGTACAATGTTACTACCAATTGGTACCGTACTTGGTTTGACCCGGAGGTGTTGGTGTAGCATTGGCAACTTGGATAGTGATTTTCATGGCAACTTGCATAGTCGGTCTCGTCTGTTGTTGCTCTTGCATTTTGTTAGGCCAAGTTTATTACAACCGTAGCCAAGGCACTTGGTGGTCCAGGTAGATTGGCTGGAGTGGCTTGGTTATTTACCTCCTTTGATTTTCTCTAATCTGATTATCATTATTTAGCATCTGCTTAGATGAGTTTTCACTACCCATTCTCGACCCAGATAGTGGTGGGGTAAAGTTGCAATCTCTTCTTAATGTTCAACGATGACGGATCAGTGTGTGGCAGATTTCACTCTAAGTCTCAACATCACCCAGGAGTATAGTTTTATTTTCTCTTATAGTTACTCTCATTTTTGGTGTATGGCCATTGTTTTTTTATCTTTGTTGGATTTAACCCGAGATCTTTCCCTTTACATCTACAGGGATTTAGGCATTACTAGCCATTTTTCTTCTTCCTCTGTCGTACATCGAGTTTCACATCTTGTGAGTACCAACTTGGTATTCTAATTTTTTGCTTTATGGATGCTCCCTTCTTGCTATTGTACTATATCCTTTGTATACTTAGACAACTATTCGACTGGTAGACTGTACTTATTTGTTTATCAGGATACATTTGGATTTTCTTTCTCTTCTATCAGTATATACATATGGTTCCACCTTTTATAAGTACATTATTGTCTTGTTTAAGTTCTGTCTCAACTAGCACACTTATGGTGTATTTGTATTAAAGCTTTTAATTTATCCTAACTCAGTTCATGGACTCTTGTGGAAGTATTCAGGTTTGATGGGCAAGGCCTGAGGGCTCTGATACCAAGTTGTCACACCCTAATTTTGGAATAACCAATGGTGTGATGAACCGTCATGAAAACCAATGATTCAAACTAGGATCTCGTATAGGCTATGCCAATCATGTTAAACCAAAACACATTCCACAGTAATAATCAGAGTAAATAAATAAATAGTGGAAGTCTTATTAATAATGAACTGAGAGTCTACAGTGATAATTAAATATTTAACAAGTTATCTTCAAGTAACCAAAACATAATTAATACTGATTACAGGTATCACAATATGAAAGTTAACAACTAAGCATAAACATAGTTGAAACACTAGCTTGACGAGCCATATCCGTTTCCAAAACTTGCACATCCATAGCCACTGCATGTCCACATGTTGGCATATTCATATAATCTTCAACCGTAACACCTGCAACATTAGAAACTAAAAACAATTATGCACGCGAGGGTCAGCTCTCCAACTTGAGCTCAGTGAGTAAACAAAACAATGCAACAAACATATGTATGCATTCAATTCATATCCTTGGTTTGGTTTATAAGTTTGCAATGTGTTATAGAAAGGTTTGGTGGCCCCCGTACCTCTATACATGAGTGTGTGAATCCCCCCAATGGATCAAACACCATTGCTGTTCCACATGCACCCACCATAGAATAAAGATAGAGCTAAAGTGTTCGGATCAAACACCGCCAACACTTCCCCTGATGCCCTATCCATACCAACACGTAAGTCCCTATTGGCGAGGGCTTGCAAACTAGGCATACAACTAACCAATACTAATGCCAAACAGTGTATCCAAGGCCTCACCCCAGCATCCCTCAATACGTCCATAAAGAAAGAGCTAAGGTCCCCCGACAGAGTCAGAGACCACACGGTTCGAGACCACCTCCCCTGATGCCCTATGACGTAATAGTTCTGCTAAGATAATGGCGATACGATGATGTTAGTGGGCAAGACTTGAGTAGAGATAGAGCTAGAGTCTGGTGACGAAGTCAAAGACCACCATGCCACGTCCTCCCCCTGATGCTCCACTCGCATCCAACATACCAACCACACACATACATTCACATGCCTATTCCTAGCATCATCATCATCATCATGTTATAAATAAATAAAATGAAATATGCATGAACAGTAATAGCAGGAATATTGGATGACATGTGAGATGCATATTACAAGCATACAAGCATAGAATCAATCATGGCATTGGACTCAATAAAGTAAACAGTTTATTATTATTCAATTAGTTTAGGTCTTGTTCCCTCACCTTTGATCAATGGTTGTTCCTCTTCCAAGCTTTATAAATCACTTTTGGACCACTTGGAAACCTAATAAATTTATGAATTTAAGTTAAAATTCATATTTATTAATTACAGTTTTTAAATGTCCCATCTGGAATCAATCAGACCTCCAGAAGATGAGTGGTCACAGGTGTGGCTGCACCTGTGGTCTCAGTTTCTGCGACCATTGGGTGTGGGGTCGATACGTGTGGTCGCATATCATGTGACCACACACATGTGACCACACCCTTCCTGGAACCTTCCCGAGGGCGTGTGGTCGAACATATGTGCCTCGTGTGGTCGATCAAACTACGACCCCACGAGTGCTGGTCGACTTTTCACTCTTAATCCAATACTTTCATGTCTTGATTCCTTGGCCTATCATTATGATCCTTCTTATGATTGTTTTATTAAAATTCACACTTTTACATAATTCTTTACTTTAATCCATTCTTCAAGGATCCCTTAGAGTTTTGTACATGGTCTTAGGATTTAGATCTTACTTTAAATCACTATCTCCTCCATGATCTATTGTAGGTATTCAACTGATGTAGGAGATGTTTTCATACCTTAAACTTGTTGAAGAATCAAAGCTCTCTCTGAAATTCCTTCTCTTAGTCTTCCCTCTTCTCTTTCTCCCTTTTAGGGGGGGTAAATAGAGAAAACCCTCCATATAGAGTCCTACTTTGATTAAAGCCCCTTCAAATTGGGTAGGCTTTAATCCATTCTCCAAGGATCCCTTAGAGTTTTGTACATGGTCTTAGGCCCCACCTGTTTAGGTATGCAACCATACGCTCCTAATTAGATATTTTTGGGTTCAATTTCATACCTGGCCTTGTGGTTTCTTCACGCACTTGGTCCGCTTGGTTCGACCATGATAGGAAGACTTGATACAAGGTGATAAAACCGGATTAGTACGATACGGGTCTTACAAGCATGCACTTCATGAACATGAGACAGCAACCAGGGGAGTCCTTACGTGCTTTCCTGGCTAGGTTCAATCTAGAAGTGCTACAAGTAAAGGACATTGAGGATCCAGTCCATTTTGCTACACTTAGGGCAGCGGTCATTGATGAAAAGATAAGATCTCATCGCCAAGAAAGAGCTGGCCGACCTCCAGGAGCTCCTAGCTCGCTACGAGAAATTTGCTACTGCAAATGAGGTTTATGAGGCCAAAAAGGGTGTACATGCCACCCCTAGCAAAAGGGAGGATGAGGCAAAGGAAGCTGTATGGCCAGGCGAGCACAAGCGGTCGAGAATGGAAGAGGAATGAGCTAGGGGTATGTTGAGATGGTTTGAGGATTACATTCCTTTGAACCGCTTGCTGGGCACCGTGTACACATTAATTGAAAAGGATGGATACCTTTAGAGACCACCAAAAATTATGACGGAGGAGCGAAGACGGAATCAGAACAAGTATTGTCGGTATCACCACGACATCGGACACACCATAGACGAATGTCGGTATTTGCACGCTGAAATTGAAAACCTCATCAGGAGAGGATACTATGGTCAATATGTTGATCGCGATGCATCCAAAGTCTCAATGTAGCTCAAAAAGACACAAGGGCTCTCCCTCCGCCCCCTCGGGAGGCATCCCCCATGCGGGAGCTGCACAGAGAGATGGAAAGAGCGGAAGACATGGGGCATAAGAGGGATGCTCGACCAAAACCATTAGACCATGGAAGAAGAGAAGAACGAAATGACAGAAGACATAGACGAGTGGAAGAGGCCCCCAGGCGTGAAGAGAGACAAGAAAGAGCTCCTACTCCAGCACTAAGGGAGGTCGGCGTCATCCAAGCCCAATTCTCACTAGCCTTAATCCAGTCCCTCAGCAAGTGCACAAGGTCGAGAGAGTCCTCAACATATTGGAGGCCAGAGGGCGACAGCTCGTGTGTATCGATCCAAGAATTGCCAGTCATTGACAAGACCCGACGAGGCCCCCTCTCCCCCACTTAGTGTTGGATCCTCTTGAACAATTCATCGGCTGCCCCTACGACCTCGTCAATGCCATCCGAGTAATGCCGAGAGACTACATTTCCCCCATAAAGGTACCAAATCAAGACAACATGAGTAACATGTCGGTCATCAAAAGCCACATTGCAAATGATTGACTTGTATTGACTGCGGTGGCTACCTCGGCCTCGGAGAAATATCCAAGCTTTGACCTAGCGCGAGAAGGAAGAAAGGCAATGACCATTGCTGACGGCCCCGCATCAGGCAACAAATTTGCCAAGGCCCAGAAAGCTTACGCTAGAAGTGTAAAGTCTACCGAATGGTAGGGAAAAAGGACAAGGACTGGGGATTTCTTAATCTTCAGTGATGAGGACCTATGCGGATTGGAAGTCCCACACGATGACGCCATCATTATCACCCTACGCATTGATGACAGTGACGTGCATAAAATCATGGTGGACACTGGTAGCTCCGTGGACATAATATATTGGCAGGCATTCCAGTGCATGGAGATACCTCAAGATCAGCTTCTCCTGGTAGACTGATAAGCTTTTCCAGAGACCTCATGACAGTTAAAGGGTCCATCTGGCTACCGGTTAACTCTGGCTCCTACCCCAAGGAGTCGCGAGTTATGATGAAATTCTTAGTCGTTGACATGCTTCCTCTTATAACTCTTTGCTTGGCCGCCTAGGACTCCGTGCCTTGCGATGTGTCACATCCACATATCATCTGGTGATAAAGTTTCCCACACCCAGGGGTGCAGGAGAATGCAGAACGTATCAACTGGTCGCTTGAAAGCGTTACTCAGCCAAATTGACCGGCCTTAAAAAACCAGCCCAGGCCTTCCCAATACAATTCGAAGACATGAGGGATGACCCCAACCAACGAAGAGGCCTATTGAGGACCTTCTCATAGTTCCCCTGAGTGTGACAAACTTGGAGAAGACTGTGTAGATAGGATCAACTCTTGAAGAACCATAGAAGACGGAGCTGATCACATTCTTGCTCAATAAGGCAGACGTCTTAGCATGTTCGACATCCAACATGCCAGGTATTTTGAGAGAAGTAGCGGAGCATTTCCTGGGCATCGATCTGCAATACCATCCTGTACGTTAGAAAAAAAGATCATTTACCCCTGGCAGGCAAAAGCTCATTGATGAAGAATTCAAAAAGTTGCTAAAAGAAAACCTCGTACGGGAGGTCACTTATCCAGAATGAATCTCCAATGTCATGATGGTCCCAAAGAAAGACAACAAATGGCAGATCTGCATCGACTTCTCAGAATTGAACAAGGCATGTCCCAAGGATAGCTTTTCCCTCCCACACATTGACCAGTTGATCAACGCCACAGCAGGGCATGAGCAACTCAGCTTCATGGATGCCTACTCAAGCTACAACCAAATCGAAATGCACAACGTTGACATCGAAAAAACTGCATTCATGACCAATCGAGGCCTATTCTGCTACAATGTCATGCCATTTGGTCTAAAAAATGCCAGTGCAACATACCAAAGGCTGGTGAACAAGATTTTTGAGAAACAGATCGGTCGAAATGTCGAGGTCTATGTCGATGACATGCTGGTCAAAAGTTTGGCGGGAGTGACCACTTGAAGGATTTAGATGAGGCATTCAGTATACTACGACAATACCACATGCGGTTGAATCCAGCCAAGTGTACTGTCGACATCATGTTTGGAAAGTTCCTTGGCTTCATGGTGTCGAGCCATGGGATAGAGGCCAACCCTGTCAAGATTTTGGCCATACTCGACATGCCGACCCCAACCAGAGGAAGACATGTCCAAGAGCTAACGGGAAAGATTGCCGCACTAAGCGGTTTCATGTCCAGATCTGCCGATAGATGCCTACCATTTTTTCAAACTTTGAAATGAAATAAAACATTTGAGTGGACAGACGAATGTAAGAAGGCCTTCAAAGAACTCAAAGTATATCTGGCAACCCCATCCCTGCTCACCAAGCCTAAGATAGGCGACATACTCCAACCGTACCTGGCCGTATCCTCACGAGCAGTCAGTGCCATCCTTATCAAGGAAGCCGATAATGCACAACGACCGACATACTACGTAAGCAAGGTGCTATTGGATGCTAAAACTCGATATAAATTCATCGAGAAGGCCGCCCTAGCTCTTGGCATGGCAACGAGGAAACTCCGTCCTTACTTTCAAGCACACTCCATAGTTGTTCTCACAGACCAACTGCTAAAGAAAATTCTCACCAAGCCGGAGGTATCAGGGATATTCGTCAATTGGGCCATCGAGTTGGATGAGTTCGACATCTTGTATAAGCCTCAGACAGCTATCAAGACGTAGGCCTTGGCTGACTTTTTGATCGAGTCATCCCCCTTAGAAGAGCCTGAGGATGAGGGACATACAGGCCAAACGATTGAGGCACCCCAGCCCCCGTGGGTCATGTTCATGGATGGAGCCTGTAACAAGGGGGACTGTGGCGCCGGCCTCATTTGGACAAGCCGAAGGGGTTCCAAATCTAGTATGCTTCATGATTTAAGTTTTGGACTTCGAACAACACGATGAAATACGAGGCACTCTTCACGGTCTGCCATTGGCGCAGGCCATTTGTGCTAGAAGGATCGAGGGGTACATGGACTCGTAACTGATAGTAAAGCATGTCAATGGGGAGTACAAAGCAAGGAAGACCAACATAGTGGCCTACCTAGCCAAGATAAGGGATATGACATTAACTTTCAATAGTTTTGTACTGAAACACATCTCCAGAGCACTGAACACATAGGCAGATGCACTCTCCAAATTGGCAACATCGAACTTGTCCTATCTGAGCTATTCAGTCTACATCGAAACTTTGGACAAGTCTAGTGTCGACCCAAGCAAGGATGTCATGCTCTTCTCTGGGGCAAAACCTTCTTAGTTAGATCCAATCCACTCAATTTTGGAAAGCCAAGCTCTCCTAGATGAGAAAGAAGAAGCGCGATGGATCCTATCAATGTCAATGCACTACTTAATGGACCAGGGCATCTTGTACAAGAAAGCCTTCACCTTCCCATTGCTTAGGTGTCGGCTACCCTTCGAGGTAGCCCTCACAATCAAGGACGTACATGAGGGTATTTGCGGTTTCCACCTAGGTGGTCGAGCCCTAGCCCAGAAGATCCTTAGACAGGGGTATTACTGGCCTAAAATGAGAGAAGAATGCTTGGACTAAGTAAAAAAGTATGCTAGTGCCAACTGTACGCTCCAGTCCCATACCTCCCCGCAGTACCCCTACGGCCGATCTCCTCCCCTATCCCATTTGCCACATGGGGTATGGACATCATGGGGCCCTTCCCCCCAGCACGGTACCAGCTTATCGTCGTGGTAGATTACTTCACCAAATGGGCCGAGGATGAAGTAGTGTTGAGCATCCCAGAAAGCACGATTCAGGAGTTTTTCAAAAAATCTATCGTATACCGCTATGGCATCCCTCGCGTGTCGATTATTGATAATGGCGCCCAGTTCTCCAACAAGGCCTTTGCCAAATTCTATTTCAAAAATAACATTGACCATAGGCACGGCACGGTAAAACATCCCCAAACCAGTGGACAAACAGAGTCTACCAACAAAATCCTTATGCAAGGGATTAAGAAGCATTTGGAAGGGGTGAAGGGAAAGTGGTTGGATGAGCTACCACATATTTTATGGGCCGATCGCACCACTTCCAAGACGGCCACAAGTGAATCACCATTCATGCTAGCATTCGAAATGGACATTGTAATCCCCCTAAAGGTCTGCGTGCCCTCCCAGAAGGTGATGTGCTATGATCCAGCAACTAACGATGAAGGCCTACGAACGAATCTAGATCTGCTCGAAGAGGTATGAGGCTAGGCGCAAATAAAAATTGCATCCCAGCAACAGATCTTAGTTTACCACTATAACAAAGGTGTCCGCGAGTACACATTCCGCGTCGGTGATTCGATACTTTGTAGTACTCTTGCCTTAGATCCCACAAACCAGGGCAAGCTGGCCCCCAACTGGGAAGGCCCATACAAGGTGATGCAAAACCTCAAGAATGGTGCTTGCCATCTTGAGGACATGGAAGGTAGGGCCCTACTAAGCACCTAAAATGCAGAACATCTTCGACATTTCTACCAGTAGCTTCTACATAATCACGTGAAATACTGTATAGCCAATACAACTCTTTTCTTTCTACAATGTAAATGACTGCAGTCAATGAGAATTTTACATTTCCACCACTGCGTCTTCTCCAACATTCAAAAGTGACCCATTCGGCAGAAAGAGTTTCCCATGTGAACACATTTGGTCGAGGAGGGTAGATTGAGCTCCAACATTCAAAAGTGACCCATTCGGTCTAAAGAGTTTCCCATGTGAACCCATTTGGCCGAGGAAGGTAGATCGTGCTCCAACATTCAAAAGTGACCCATTCGGCCAAAAGAGTTCCCCATGTGAACACATTTGGCCGAGGAGGGTAGATTGAGCTCCAACATACAAAAGTGACTATTTGGCCCAAAGAGTTCGTTACGTAAACACATTGGGCCGAGGAGGGTAGATGGCAATAAGCACCGACATGCGCCAAAAAATAGAAGTACAACCAACTCCAACAATAATTCAGTATGAAATAACACTTACAGTCAGCAAAAAGGAAGAAGATCATGTATAGATTATAAAAATTTACAAAATTCAAAGTAGGGCCCCTCTTACAAAAACCAACCTAAGGGCACCCTGCAACACATAAAAAGAAAAGAAGAGAATATCCAAGATCAATGGCCACCATCTTTTTCGTTAGCTACTTTGCCACCGCTACCAGAAGCCGGGCCATCCTAAGGGAAAGAGCTACTGGGAGTAATAGGAAGCCCTGTAGCAACAAAAATGCCAACCCGTGGCATTGAAGGAGACTCCTCACCAGTCGGACCATGAATAGGAAACTCCACCTGTAAGATCCATAGGTTCAAATTTTGAGGATGAAATTTCTTTTAAGGATGGTGGAGTTGTAAGACCCGTACGACATGAATCTAGTCAAACCTTACGTTCTCGTGTCATGACAGGTCTTCCTATCATGGTCAGGCCAAGCGGACCAAGTGCGTGAAGAAACCACAAGGCTAGGTATGTAATTTAACCCAAAATCATCTATTTAGGAGTGTGTGGTCGCATACCTAAATAGGTGTGGTCGACCACACCTCAGAATAATGTGACCACAGAAATCTGGGTCGAATGGTCGCATATTTTGGTCGTGTGGTTGACGGGTTCTGTGACCACACTTGCGACCACACGAACCCAGTCAGACTCCGTGATTAGGAAACCTTCCTAATCTGAAGGGGGTTCTTTCCTAATCTAAGTGAGACTCTATATGGAGGTTTTCCCTCTATATAAGGGACGTTCCTTAGCCTCTCTTACTCTTTTAGAACACAAATTAAAACCCTAAAACTAAGAGAGAAAGAGAAAGGAATAGACGGGGAAGAAGGAGATTTGGAGAAGAAGCTTGGAGAAGAAGGTTTTGATGATAAAAGTTCTATCTCCCTACAACAAGCTTAAGGTATGGACTTGACTCTATAGGCTAGATCAGATAGGATGGGTTCCTTTTATCAAGTTGTTGTGTTGAATCTAATGCAATGATTTCGGTTATAGAATTTTTAAGAAAAATCATGAGAAAATAGATTAGGAATAATGGTTAATGAGAAACTGTAAATAATGGCCATAGAATAATCATAGGATGAACCCAAGTGATGAACCGAGGAATCGATTCAGGAAGAATTCAGATTGAAGATGAAAAAGTGACCAAAGATCATGTGGTCGCAATCTGTGGTCGACCACAGGGTGACCAGAGGGTCGACCACAACTATTCGGGAAGTTCACAGGAAAGGTGTGGTCGCATTGTGTGGTTGCATAAAATGCGACCATAGGGTTCAACCACACAGTGTATGGTCGCATATATTGCGACCACAGGATCGACCACACGTGCGACCATACGTTAACAACAAGTATATTTTGAGACCAAACAAGGTTTTTGACTACTGTAACTTGGTAAACTTGAACCCTAACTTAAATACATTAATTATTTAGGTTCCTAATAGATTCAAAGTGACTTCCAAAGCTTGGGAGAGGAACAAACATCAATCAAAGGTGAGGGAACAAGACCTAAACTAATTGGCTAATAACAAGCTATTTTATTTATTGAGTCCAATGCGATGATTGATTCTATGCATGTATGCCTGTAATGTGCATTTCACATATCATCCAATATTCCTACTGTTACTGCTCATGCATATTTAATTATGTTATTTATAATATGATGATGATGATGATGATGTTAGGAATAGGTATGTGAATGTATGTGTGTGGTTAGTGTGCTTGATGTGGGTAGAGCATCAGGGGGAGGACGTGACACTGTGGTTCGTCCTGGTCACCAGACTCTAGCTCTATCTCTACTCAAGTTTTTCCTACTAACATCATCGTATCGCCATTACCTTAGCAGAACTATTACGTCGTAGGCATCAGGGGAGGTGGTCTCGGACCGTGTAGTCTTTGACTTTACCAGGGGGCCTTAGCTCTATCTCTATGGACGTATTGAGGGATGCTGGGGTGAGGCCTTGGATACTCTATTTGGCATTAGGATTGGTTAGTTGCGATCCCAGTTTACAAGCCCTCGTCAATAGGGGCTTACGTGTTGGTATAGGTTGGGCATCAGGGGAAGTGTTATGCGGTGTTTGATCCGGGCACTTTAGCTCTATATCTATTCCATGATGGGTGCATGTGGGATGACAATGGTGTTTGATCCATTGGGCGGCTTCACACACTGGTGTATAGAGGTGCGGCGGCTACCAATCCTTTCTATAGCACATTGCAAACTTATAAACCAGACTAAAGATATGAATTAAATGCATGAATATATTTGTTGCATTGTTTTGTTTACTCACTAAGCTCAAGTTGGAGAGCTGACCCTCGTGTGCGTAATTCTTTTAGTTTCTGATGTTGCAGGTATTACGGTTAAAGATTATGTCGACACGCCAACATATGTACAGGTAGCGGCTGTGGATGTACAAGCTGTGGAGGATGAATATGGCTCGTCAAGATAGTGTTTCAACTATGGATACTCTTAGTGTTTAACTTTTGTATTTGGATATTTGTAATATGTATTAAATTATGTTATGGTTACTTGGAGATAACTGGAATATTAATTATTTATCATGATTAGACCTCAGTTCATTATTAATAATACTTTCGCTATTTACTTTATTATCTTTGATTAATGTGGAATGTGTTTTGGTTTAACATGGTTGGCATAGCTTATACGAGAACCGTTGGTTTATTGACGGTTCATCACACCATTCTGGTTAGTCCAGAATTGGGGTGTGACACCACCCCAACATCAGGAAAAGGGGGAGGATCCTCCCCCTTAAACACCTCTGCTAACTGTCTAAAAATCTTTGGGTCATCCTCTTCCGTAACTTCCATAGAAACTTTTATAGGCTTCAGGCACTCGGCATCAGCATAGTCCACCCTTAGGACCCTCTCATCCACATAATCCTTCAAGGCCTCAACACCCTGGGTAAAGCTATGTAGCGAGTTCTTCCCCACCAGCTCCTTAAATGCCTCAGATTTCTAGTATAGTCGGACGACCCCTACAGCAATGGATCTGGCCTTGTAAAAAGCCTCCTTGTACTTAGTCGTGCGAGTCCTGGAAATCTCACTGATCGGCTTTAGTTTTGTGATGTGTTCTCTGTTCAGCTTATCCGCCTCTTTCCGACCAGCCTTCTCCTTGCGAAAAGCCTCTAACTCGGCTTGGAGCTGGACGTTATCAGCTTCCATAGTATTGATCTCTTGTTCCTTGGCTCAAAGCTGTGCCCTGGCATCATTCGGCTACTCCCCCACCTGATGCAGCCTCCAGTCGGTCTAGCTCAAATCCTTTCTGTCTTCTCCGCACGCTACTTCATATTTTCCATGTACACCCCAAGCTGTCCAAAAAAAAAAAAAAAAAAAAAGGGGGAAAAAGGGGAAAGTGAAAGAAAAGAGTTAGTTCGCAAATCAATGTCCACCCAGGTTCATGTTACCAGCAAAAAGAGGGAAAGGGAGGTGAGACGAAGAAAGCAACTTACAATGCTGCTAGGGTATCTGTGCCCGATATCAGGGATGGAGTAGGCAACTCCTTCACCAACTCTTAGTCACGAGGGAGGATGGTACCCTTCATCAATTCACGAGCTGCATGGATGTCTCCCATCACTATGTCGTCTTTTGTCAAAGCCCAATCCGGGTAGAAGACTTGCTCATCACCGGTTTTCTTCCTTAGTAGGGTCCCCATCAGCGGAATCAATTGAATCTCGCTTATGTCACCCCCCATCCCTAGAGCTCCCTCTGCTGGGATGATTACCGAGTAGAATGTTGTTGTGACTGCTGGGGAGTAGGATACCGCTCCTACCAGGTGCCAGTCGACTCGATGAGGGCAAGCACAATGTCAGGGGCCACCACACTTGTCCCCTTTCCTGAAAAATCAAGAACACGGTGCTGAAGAATCAGGGGCATGGCAGAGATATGCGCCGCATTGGCAAGAGCTGAGTCGGGAGATGTCTTACGTGACCTTTTCAAAGGCTTCCGTGACGTTTTGCCTTCGACCCCACACCTTTCCTGGAGGTTCTGCTTCTCTTGCTCAGCCTTCATTCTTTTCTCCTCGGCCTCGGGCTTCTTGGCTGCTTCTTTTCTTTGTAGCTCCAAGAAATACTCCTTCGACGACATTACTGCAGCAGGCAAAGACAGAATCATCTAGGGGTCAGTGCTCGAATAAGACATGAACAACGAAAAAAAATACTCAGAAAGCTTGTTTTCATGTAAAAATAAAGCGTTTTTCAGGTTGTGGGTGGATTGGGGTGCCCTCAAACTAACGGGCACACTGCAGAAGCTTAGACTCGAAAGGCTAGAGTGGCACATCGGTATTGAGCAATTTGGTGTCCAACTAAACCCAAAATTTTTCCAACACAACCGTCTTGCCTCGGATATAGAATAATTTATTCTTCCATAATTTGATGGACGTGGGCTTGTTTGCTAGGACATCTCTGAAGTCAGGCTTCTTCGCAAAGTAGTACCACCCCAACTTATAGTAGTCGTTGAAAGTGAACATGGCCCTGAACATGTTTAAGGTGGGATTTTGCCCCAACTTTTGAAAATATACTATAAAGGCCATCATATTCTTCCAAGAGTTTGGCATTAGCTGGATCGGTGCGACCTTGTAGTACTTAAAAATGTCAGACACCAGTCGTAGTATGGGGATGCAGAAACTGGCCTTGAACATCTCTAAATTCATGCTAACTCTGATCGGCGATTCCAACAGGCCCTATCACCTAGCTCAGGCATCCGGATCTCAACGTCAAAGGGTATTTGATACCATTCCTGAAGTTTAGAGAATTCGACTGTTGTGAGAAGACAAACTTCCTCCCTCGCATTAAATTCAGGAGGAGGGTTGGCTTCCTCCTTGGCCTCGTGGATCACCTCAGCTCCTAGGCTGTGGGTGGACACACCAACCGCCTATTCTTGCCTAGACAAAATGGACGAAGAAGGACCCACCCCTGTAGTTCTCTTAGAAGAGATGGGGGTTCGCTCATTGGATGGTTCTGTCCTTAATTTAACCTCGGGTCCACCCTTGGATACACGGGCCCCAGACGCTTCCTCAGACAATGATATACTATCACTAGACCCACTATTGGAGGATGTCGACCCACTACTAGACGAGGTCAACTTTAAGTCGGGCCCTTCTGCATCAACTGTCTCAATGTCTATATCCATATCGGTATCCCCCTCGACACCTGACATTGTTTAGTGATTGGGAGAACAGTTCAACAAACTAAGTCAAAGAAAACAACACTTACTGTGAAGACTGTAGATAGCTTGGACCAATGTCAAAAAGAACTTTGAGAAAACTGATGTCGAGCCTTCCGTCCGAGCTCTTCAGAAAAACAGACTTCAAGGTGGTAGGGATACCCCACCTCCCCTATTTTTATAACACACCAAGGGGAAGCATCTAGCATGGAGAAGAGGATGTCCACGTGGCACTTACAAATAGGACCATCCAAAGGCAACATTTATCATTGGCACTGAGGGTCGGGTCCTTCAATTGGGTCCCACTTGGGTATCCACGACCCTGACCTCCACGCCAAACCCAGATCCAATATCCAAACTTTTACACTGGTCAAACCAAAGGATCACATGAAAACCCGTGACCTACATCAGTCAAGACTTCTAGAAACACTGATGTGTATTGGCCGCGCCATCCATATCGACCCCAACATATCGGTCAAGCATTTGAAAGACATGGGTCACATGCAAACCCCATGATCCACATCTGTTTGATCTTCCACAAACACTGATGTGTATCGGCCTCGCCATCCACATCGACCCTTATAGGTCAATCAAGCATCTGAAGGTATGGGTTACGTGCGAACCCCGTCACCCACATTGGACCCACATCAGTCCAGAATCCCAGAAAGGCCAATGTACATTGGCCGTGCTGCCCACATCGACCACAGCCTTGCTCCTCACATCGACCTTGGTGGAACTTTATGACACCTGAAGACACGGGTCACGTGCAAACCACGTGACCCACATCGGTTCAGATTTTCGTAAAGGCCGATGTGTATTGGCCGCGTTGCCCACATTGGCCAGGGTCTTGCTCCTCACATTGGCCCTGACAGAACTTTTACAGCTTTGAAGACAGGGGTCATGTGTAAACCCCGTGACCCACATCGGTCCATATTTCCATAAAGGCCGAGGTGTATTGGCCGCGCTGCCCACATAGACCACGGCCTCGCTCCTCACATCGGCCTTGGTGGAACTTTACAACATTTGAAGGCATGGGTCATGAGCAAACCACGTGACCCACATCAGTCTAGATTTCCATAAAGGCCGATGTGTATTGGCCGCGCTGCCCACATCGGCCATGGCCTAGCTCCTAACATCGACCCTAATGGAACTTTTATAGCTCTTGAAGACAAGGGTCACGCGTAAACCCTATGACCCACATCTGTCTAGATTTTTAGAAAGGCTGATGTGCGTTGACTGTGCCATCCACATCGGCCTTGGCCTTGCTCCTCATAGCAGCCCTGGCGAAACTCTAGAACTCATGAAGACAGGGATTCGCAAGAAGGCAAGTGATTGGGATGAATTTTTATTCTGTTCTCTACTTACCCGAACCCTATAGATCATGAAGACAGGGATTTTATGTTCTCTACGCAGCCGAACCTTACAGCTTCAACAGAGCAATGAGGCAAGTGATTGGGGCAAATTTCTATTCTGTTCTCTACTCAGTTGAACCTTACAGCTTCAACAGAGCAATGAGGCAAGTGATTGGGACAAATTCCTATTCTGTTCTCTACTCAGTCGAACCTTACAGATTTAACAGAGCAACAAGACAAGTGTTGGGGAAATTTCCCATGTCACCAATAAAACAGTGACATCTAAGACTCAATCATCCATGTATACATTCCAGCATGGATATAAGAAAGCACCCCATAAATCCAGTCAAATGGGTAAAGGGTAAAAATGTCATTTTCAAGCTATTACGAGGACATTTTAGGTATCAAGGGCTACTAAGGGCAAAATCAGTATTTACAAAAAAAGCACTATTCACTATAAATAGACCAAATCCTGAGAATTCAAGTACAAAAACATTAGTTACTCATTCTTGAGATTAACGCTCTGACACTTTGGACTTGGGATTTCCCTCTTGTCCCACCACATAAAAGGTGGGCTTGGATCCTGAGCCCATTGACTTCACGGATTCCTAACTTTGGTATCGGAGTAGACTCGAGGCCATAAGGCCCGCCCCTCTCTTGTCTCTTGTCTTTGTCTTGCAAGCCTCGTCAGCACTGCGGACCTCGGATATGAAATTTGGCTGAAACAATGGAAATTCACTAATAGAGTGGGTTTTCCTGGAATTTATTTTGATTTAAAAGGGTGTATTTGAAATTGTTTGAAAGATTTGGGTTGTACTTGATTTAAGGACAAACTACAAGGGAGGTACCTATAATTTACTCAAAAAAATAAAATTAAAAAAGTCCATCATAGCATATTGACAAATGGATTGAAACCATGACAAGTTGTCCTGCCACGTAGAATAATGTGGTGAATCGATTTAATGGATATTTGGGGAATTGTTTGGATTGATTACCTATTTATATTTCAGTTTCAAATTTAATTCTATGTATATTTGGGGAACTATTTGGATTGATTACCTATTATATTTCAGCTCCAAATTTAATCTTTTATCTTGCCATATAAACAAGTTTATAGTAATCGATCGTAATCAGTCCAATATATATTAAAAAACCTACTTTTTAGGATTGGTGGGGTGTTGATAGCATATTTTGCACGAATAATCATAGGGCAATACGTGTCCATCCGCATGTCGTGATGGGGGGGGGGGGTGTGACACGTGTCTTGCCAGATGTTGCCTCCAGGGCGCTTCTATGATGGTGAGAGGAAGCGCATATGGGTTCACACGTGTTAGGTCTCTAAGTCAGTCTCTGGAGGGCTATGGATATTCTTATTAGGATACGATGTGGAGAGTCGGACTTTACATAGGACTCTCACCCACGAAGGGTGTACATGGTGACCTAAAATGTTGGAAGTCAAGACTTCGCCTAGCCTTAGGATCTTTATCCTATGGTTATGGGAGAAAATCAGATTGGCTCCCATGGAGTCATATGTTCCTAGTCAAACACTATCAATAAATGGTGTATCCAGTTCCAACTATAGGTGTGTCCTTTGTATATACACTCGGCGATCATAAGTAATATCATTTGATTTCTATTCACTCTGAGAATACTCAGGGATCCCCACTCTCTAAGGAGCTTGCTTTCTTCTCGTAAGCTCCATACTGATTGCTCTGTTACTGACTTGATCATTGGAGTGGACACCGGACGCCAACGTCTGGCTTCAATAACCTTCATCTCTCTTGTAGGAGGCGGGACACATTAGCTAGTCTAGTTTTAGCAGCAATAGTTTGGTGCCCACCATGGGGCCTTGAGCCATTCTTCAAGTAAGTCAATTCTAGTTATTTAATTTTTGAGATGGTTAGATGTTGTAACAATAATACCGGTGGGGATGACCAAGCCAACAGGAGTCAATCCCACAACGAGGATCCCGCCGAGAATGATGGAGAGAACCCCCTAGAAGGCAACCCTCCACCGGGCTCAAATCCAGATACCCAAAATCCCGCTACTCCTTTTGCCACTCAAGATCAGTTCAAGGAACTATCAGAACAGATCGCGTTGCTCACCTGGATGATGATGCAGTCGCCGCCACAGCTCCATCTTGGAGCACCAATATTTTAAGAGTACAGACCAAAGCACATAGACGGGCACAAGGAGGGGTAAGTCGCTCTCATTCCAGACAATCCAGTAGGGCATCGTGGTCTCCCACTGGAGGCCCTCTCTCTGATATGCCTAGACTCATCAGCGATGACACAATTGACGATGACTACAATGTGAAAAATGATGAGGAAAACGAAGGCTCTTCTGATCATGCACAGAGAAGGTTGGTGCATGAACAACTTGGGGAGCATGGAAGCCGTCACGGCAGACCTTCCTAGAGTGACGTACAAGTGAAAATAGACACTGCTCAAGCTAATAGGGCACCCTTTGAGAAGCAAGCAGCTACAGACAAACTCGTAGTTGGAAAACAGGTACCAGATTCAACCCCAGGAACACTCGAGCAGCAAATACTCGCCATGCAAGCCAAGCTTAGCTAGATGGAGAAGCAATAGGCCACCAGAGTGAGTGCCCATAGGAAAAGGAAATACCATGCCGATATGGCCTTTTCTACAGAGATCATGGACACACCCTGACCTGATAATTTTAGGATGCTGAAGGTTAATCCCTATGATGGAACCATAGATCCTCAGCTGCATCTTGACAATTACTCCGCCATGATGCTCTTCTACAAGTACAATGACGCTATTCTCTACAGGGCATTCCCCTTTATACTGAAAGGTCCAGGTCGACTATGGTTTAATAACTTTCCAGCTAACTCGATCCAGAGCTTTGACGAGTTGAGTGATCATTTCTTTGATCACTTCCAAACTCAAGCTACACCCAATAAAGGACTCTAACCACCTAATGAGAGTAAAAAAGAAACCAGGTAGTCCCTGAGGAATTTCCTATCAAGATTCAACAACGAGGCCCTGGAGATAAAAAACCTCAGTCCAGAGGTAAGCATGACAATCCTATATGACGGAGTAACTGATCTGGATTTGTTAAAGTCATTGGCCAAAAGGCCACCAGTTGACCTGGAAGACTTGAGCTTGGTGCGACAAGTATGCTACTGCTAATGATGCCTTGCTCATGAAGCAAGATAAGCAGAAGGCGGGAGAAAAGAAAAGGACTGACTCTCAAGCAGCTAATGTTGTGACTTCTACACAGCCATCTAAGAAGCAGAAGTCTGGGAAGGACGGCTTCCTTGGTAAACAGGTAGCAAAAGTGGAGTTTGACTGGGATGCTTTCACTCTTTTAAATACGTCCATGGCAGAGGTGATGTATGAGCTGAAAGGCACACCATTAGAGTTGAAAGATCCTCCAAAGATGAAAGCTGTAAGACCCGCACTCCACTAATCCGGTCTAACTGTGTCGTGCTAGGTCTTCCTATCATAACCGGCTCGAGTGAACCAACCGGGTGAAGGGACAATAAAACCAGGTACGAAAGTAATCCCTCATAGGTTGTCCGGTCAGAAAAATAAATTTATCTGATCTACGGATTGGGTAACTAGATAGTCGATCAATCAAGCCCAGAAATAGACTCCGAGTTTAGGAAAGTTTCTAAGTTTGGGTAGGATTCCTTCCTAATTGGAATCCCACTCCCGTAGGAAGTTTACCCTCTATATAAGTGACGAACCTCCACCTATTCTTACTCTTTTGCACATTTTCAAACCCTAAAATTGAGAGGAAGAGTGGAGAAGAAGGCTTGGAGAAGAAGAAGCTTTGGAGAAAGGAGGAAAGAGCTCTGCAGAAAAGAGTTTACCATTGGTTTCCAACCCAACGCATCGAAGAATCAATGGTAAGTTTAAGTCCCGTCTCTGTAGAATGTTAAGATGTGCTAGGGTTGAGGTTACAATTACCATATTGGAAGATTAAACCCAACACCATGATTCCTTGATAGTTGTTATAGGATTTACGAGAGTAATCAAGATTTAGTAACTAGGTTATAATGAGACTAAATCCTTGAATAGTATGACCATAGAATGCTTTTAGGATGGATCCCATTGAGAGCCGAAGAATCGCTCTGACGAAAGATAGACTGAGAGACAGCCTGAAGGTTGTCTGGTCCATTGACCAGTCACACATATGGCGAGACTAGACAGGTGACTGGACACTCTTAAGCTTTTTTTGGATTAATGACCGGTCGAGCAATGCACAATCAAACATGCGACAGGATAATGTCTAGAAAGGCTATTTGCCAAACCAAACAGTGAGTCTGATCATTGTAAACTAACAGAACGAATCCCTAACTTATATCGATTGATTCTTCTAGGAATTTTAATCAACTTGAGCTATATCCAAGATCATGAAGAGATTCAACATCACGCAACTGGTGAGGACAAGACCTAAACTAATTGGTTAATAATAAATTATCTTGTTATATTTCCATGTTAATACTTGTTGTTATGTTCTGTTGTTTGTGCATATAACATGTCATCCGATACCCTACTATTCTTGTTTATGTATATTTTATTTTTATTTTTTTATGTTGATGATGAATATGATAGGCACCTATTTGTGTGTGGTTGGTGAATTGAATGGGGAGAGGTTGTCGCATCAAACCATTTACCACACTAACATCATCATATCACTGTTACCTTAACAGAATTAGTACATCACAGGGTATTAAGGGGAATGACCGTGGTATGGGCCAGCGAACTTTAGCTTTATCTCTGTGTCGTATTGAAGGATGTTGGGGTAAGGCTTTGGATATAATTTGATGACATCTAAGATTGGTTAGTGACAAACCCAGTTTGTAAGCCCTCACCAATAGGGGCATACATGTATGGGGTAGAGTATCAGGGGAGTGCTGGCGGTGTGTGATTCGTTGGACTCTAGCTCTATCTCTATTCTGTAGTGGGTGTTGTAGGGTAACATCAGTTTTGGTAGGTGCCTGACCGGTGGGTGTGCTCACACTCTCGTGTATGGAGGTGTGGTGACCACCTATCCTTACCATAGCACATTGTAAACTTAAACTAGACCAAATAATTGAATGTGACTTCATGCATATATTTGTTGCATTATTTTGTTTCTCACTGAGCTAAGTTGTGAGCATACCTCACGATATCGTACTCTTTTAGTTGATGATGCAGGTACTATTGTCGAAGATTATATCAATGTGCCATCATATGGACATGTGGCAGCTATGGGACTACAGATGGTAGAGAGTGAGCATGATTCATCGTGTGAATGCTTCTACTTTATTTATGCTTAAGTTTTGATTTCGTATTTGACTTATGGATTGTGACAAGATATTTACTTACATTTTGGTTGACAATGGATAACTGGTTTATTATTAATTATCACTGTAGATTCTTAGTTCACTATTAGTATAATTTTGGCTATTTAATTATTATCTCTGATTATGTGGAATGTATGGTTTAATTATTGGCATGGTCCTATGTGATCCTAGCATAAACTGTTGGTTCTGTGACGGTTCATTCACAATTCTGGTTTGACTAGAATTGGGGTGTGACAAAAGTAGATCCAAAGCATAAGTCGGTCAAGAAATACTGCAAGTACCATCGTGACCATGGTCACGACACAAAAAGATGCTGAGTACTCATGTAAGACCCATGCCCAAATTCCGTTACGATATGACCATTTTGGGCATGTGTCGGGTCTTTCTACGTGCAATGGTATTGTATCTACATGAGCAAAGGTAATGACATACTCATGAGGTGACACAAAGCCACTACCTTTAATCTCTCACCTTACTAGAGTGCGTGGAAAAGCACTAGAAGAAACCTCAGACCCAGACCAAACAACTCCCAAGAGTCTGGCATGGCAAACCTAAGCTGGCCAACCGAACAGGAGGTCTGGCTCGTGATCGAGGAGGTGCGGTCGCACACCAGCCATACTGTCCAGCCCCACCACCTATACACTAACTCGAATAGAGATCAACTGGCTATGGGACCCACTGTTTGAATTTAAATCTTCTTTCTCTTGGATGGAAATCTTATTACTCATGGTTTATTTTCGGTAAGCTACATTGATTGAACCTAACATGAAAGGAAAGGGAGGGAAATCATCCCATTACCATGTTGGGATCACTAAGGAAATTTCCATCCTCTTGTTTCTACTGTGGGTGGATTCATCCCACCAAAACAGTCAACTCAAACCACCAGGAATGTAGAAAGAAAGAGGGAATAGAAAGGAGAAGAAAAGTAGAAGTGAAAGGATGAAGAACTCTCTCTCATTACCACCCAGAGAAGAGAAAGACGCAGAGAAGAAAGAAAGAAAAGAAAGAGGAGATGAAGCACATACCTCTGGATTGGAAACTCCGTGCTGGAAAGCTTGAAGATTAAGGAAAACGAGCCAGGTAAGTATCCTCTCAATCTGAAGAAACATGAATGGTTAATGGGATGAATAAACTAATGGTTGTAGAGTAAAGCATCAATCATAACCATGACCTGAAATGGATCAATTGGAATAAGGAAAAGATCTATAATTTTTGTAAGACTGTATGACAAAACCACCATCCATGGTGGAGCCATGAACATGCAAGCTACTGTTCACACAGACGAGCTATGGACTGTAACCTGCATGGAATGTCAGAATGGTAAGATTAGATCATCGAAAATGCAAAATAACGATCCATAGATTTCAAAAACCATAGAATGACATTTAGGGATCTTGAGTTGACCGTTGGAGACTTGGATCATGAATTAATGAAAGGATCTTAATGCCTAGAAGTCAGATCCGAAGTATTAAGATCAGATCTGGAATCTCATCCATAACATGGTATGGAAATTGAGTCCAAGACCCCAACTCGGATCATACGTATGACCACATCGGGTGATGCGGCAAAGTCCTCAGAGGTTACAGCATACACCTTTTCTTGCTATAGTTGCTTCTTTGGCTGTGGGCACGACTTTGTATAGTGCCCCATTTGGTTGTAGTTGAAGTGCTTTGCATTTGCCAATTGATTGCCTTCTTATTGCCCAATAGTTGAGGTAGCCTTGGTTGGTCCTGTCACACCCCAATTCTGCACCAACCAGAATGGTGTGATGAACCGTCAATATACCAATGATTCAACCAGGATCTCGAATAGGCTATGCCCATGTTGTTAAACCAAAACACATTCCACATTAATTAGAGGTAATAAAGTAAATAGTGGAAGGCTTACAGATAATGAACTGAGGTCTAGTCATGATAAATAATTAATATTTCATTTATCTCCAAGTAATCAAAACATAATTTAATACATATTACAATACCTAAATACAGAAATTAAACACTAAGCGTATCCATAGTTGAAACGCTAGCTTAACGAATCACAATAGTCCTCCATAGCTTGCTCATCATAGCCGCCACCCATTTACATATTGGCATGTTGTCATAATCTTCAATCATAATAACTTTAACATCAGAAACTAAAAAGAATTGCGCGTACGAGGGTCAGCTCTCCAACTTGAGCTCAGTGAGAAAACAAAACAATGCAACAAACATATGCATGCATTCATTCATATCTTTGGTCTGATATATAAGTTTGCAATGTGCTATAGAAAGGATTGGTGGCCAAAGGTTACGTTTATTGACGCCTCACCTCTATACACGAGTGTGTGAAGCCGTCCAAAGGTAACATTTATTGTCGTCCCACATGCACCCACCATGGACAATGTACATGCAAATGTTACGTTTATTGCTGTACCGGTTGCCCATACCAACAACTAAGCCCCTGCTGGTGAGGGCTCGCAAACTGGGCTCGCAACTAACCAATCCTAATGTCAAACAGTGTATCCAAGGCCTCACCCCAGCATCCCTCAATACATCTATAGAGATAGGGCTAAGGCCCCCCGGCAGAGTCAGAGACTACATGATCCGAGACCACCTCCCCTCATACACTACAGCGTAATAGTCTGCTAAGATAATAGCGATACGATGATGTCAGTGGACAAGACTTGAGTTAGAGATAGAGCTAGAGTGCTGAGGCCTAGCCTATGACACCCCCCCTGATACTCGCTTGCATCAAGCACACTAACCACACACATACATTCACATTCCTATTCCTATCATCATCATCATCATCATCATATTATAAACATTAAATTTAAATATGCATGAACAGTAATAATAGAAATATTGGATGATATGTTGAATGCACATACAAGTATACATGCATAGAATCAGTCATGGCATCGGACTCAAGAAATAAAAATATTTTATTAGTAACCAATTAGTTTAGGTCTTGTTCCCTCACCTTTGCTTGATTGTAGATCCTCTTTCAAGCTTTACGAATCACTTTTATATCAATAGGAAACCTAACAAGTCGATAGATTTTAGTTAGAATTCATTTCAAAAATTCCAGGCTTGCTGTTAAGTGGGGGTAGCAGGACGGGAGCAGTTTTCTGTGACCCCTAGGGGTACGGTAGATGCCAGGGTCGGATGTTCCATCGACCCTGGGTGCGACCACCCTTTCTGGGCTTCCCAAATGCTGGGGGTCGATGCTAGGGTCGATGCTAGGGTCGGATGTTCCATCGACCCTAGGTGCCACCCCCCATGGTTTGAGTCGAGAATTTCATCCTACAGTCCATTCTTTCATGTTTGGGTCCTATGGCGTACTTCCACAATCCATTCTATGCTTGTTCTATGGCTTAAAACTCTAGGTTTCTTCCTTACTTTGCCTACTATGATTTCTTCCATGAATTTCATTGAAATCCTCCCATGGATGGATGATTTAGGTATCTCCTAAGTCATACCCTCTTCATGAACCATTCTAAGGTCTTAAATAAATCATGGAGAATGTAACATACCTTAGGTTTGCTGAGATTCAGAGTTTTCTCTGAATTTCCCCCTCCTTGGTCTTCTTCTTCAATTCTCCTTCTCTTCTCTTTCTCTCAATTCAATTAGGGTTGTAAAAGGAGTGAAAGAGGCTTAGGGACGTCCTATTTATAGAGTAAAACCTCCCAAAATAAGTCCCATTGAGTTTAGAAAAGGTTCCAATTGAAATTAGGAAGTTTCCTAATTTTTGATTCTGTTGGCAACTGGGGGTTGATGGGGGGGTCGATGGGGGGGGGTCAGACAATTCAAGACCCCTGCAACCCCTAGACCAAAAAGTCATGGGTCGGACAGGGGGTCGACCCTTCCTGTTTAGGCATGCGACCCTACCCTCATTTTGACTGTTTTTGAGTAAAATTTCATATTGGGTCTTGGGTTTCTTCACACACTTGGTCCACTTGGCTCGACCATGATATGTAGACCGGTCATGACATGAAATGTAAGGTTAGACCGGGTTCGTGGCGTGCGGGTCTTACAACTCCATCACCATTAAAAGAAATTTCATCCTCGAAATATAAAAGTACGGATCTTACAACTCCCCCATCCTTAAAATAAATTTTGTCCTCAAAATTTGAATTTAGGTGGAAATTCTTTTTCCGCATTGCATCTTCTTCCTCCCATGCAATCTCCTCCGCGTATCATCTTCGCCAGGTTATCTTCATATACTAATTATCCCAGCTTTGGAGATGTTGTACCTTTCAACTAGTGAACTAGGCTGGTACCACTTCAATAGTTAAATCTTTTATCTAATCCAGTGGATCAGTGGTCAATACCTTTGATATGGATCTCCAACATACTCCTTCTATAGAGATACACAAAATACGTCATGTGCACTAGACATGGACAGCGGTAACGCTAGTTGATATACAACTTTTCTATGTCTCTCCAAATTTTATGAGGTCCAAAACATATATCGGATACAACTTTTCCTTCTCGTTGAATTGTTTTTAACCCGTGCATAAGTGATATCTTTAAGAACACTTTATCACTTATGGCGAACTCGAGGTCTTGGTGTCTCTTCTGAGAAACTTGAGCTATCTTGGCCCTTTTCCTTGATCTTGTCTGCTACTCGACAGGTTTCTTCAATAGGCTCAGGTCTTAAAACTCTTCATTCATCAACTTCATTCCAAAACAAAAGAATTTGACATTTCTACCATACCATGCTTTATAGGTGACATCTACATAGTAGCTTGGTAGCAAATTCAATTCACATATAGCTTGGTTAGCCGCTCCAAAGCATACTGAGGTCGTATAGCAATGGAATGAGTTATCTTCATAAGGCGATCAACAATCACCCAAACCATGTCAACCGATCTGGGAGTCAGTGGCAAATCATTGACATAGTTCATTGTACTACAGTTCCACTTCCAGACTAGCTCCGATAGTGATTATGGTAAGCCCTGTTGGTCTTTGTCTTTTAGCCTTTACTTACTGATAATTCAGACACTGAAACATGCATCTAGCCATAACTACTTCCATTCCCTTCTACCAAAATAATCTCTTCATGTTTTGGTATATATTATACTTCTAGAATGTATCCAATACGGAATAGAATGGGCTTTTAACCTTATCTTATATCTTATGATCAGCATTTTTCACTTCAGGTATACATAATCATCCTCTGTATCATAGGACCTTTTTCGCATCCGGAGTAAGTCAGGGTTTGGTTTTCCTTTCTCTAAATCTGCTTACACCGTTCTTATATATAGATCTAACAAAATTACTACCTTTACTTCGTCTATCAATTCAGAGATGATCTTTAATGCCAGAAGCGCAGTCGACGAACTATTGCTCCATAAGTTCATCCATAAATTCTCGCTCAATTGGATCATTACGAGTTTCTATTATATGTTACTCTCCTTTCAATCTGAATTTGTTGCTGTGAAACATAAGACAACATCTATAATGGTTCCTTCCTTGGACTTCATAATTCTCTTTTTGCTCAAGACCTTAGCTACTACCTTATCCTTGCTTGGATGACACTGTATATCACAGTCTAAATCCTTGGGCAATTCTAGCCATTTTCTTATTTTTATGTTCAACTCTTTCTAATGAAGAGATAAATAAAACTCTTGTAATCCGATTTAATTTGAAATTCTTCTCTATATAGGTAATGTCTCCAAGTCTTGATTGCATAACTCATCATTGGTACTTCCAAGTCATGAGTAGGGTAACTCGTCTCATGCTCCTTCAGTTTTCTAAAAGCATATGCAATCACTTATTTACCATGCATCAACCCGCATCCTAGATCCAATCCGAAAGCCTCGATACATAGGGTAAAAGGTTTTCCTGGTATCCGAATGATCAAGGTGAGAGTTGATATCAACCATTCTTCACACTTGTCAGTCCAATTAAACTCATCTCCCTTCCTGGTTAGCTTGGTAAGAGGTTTTGCGATCTTAGAGTGCTCCTCCAAAAATCGTTTATAATAATCAGCTAAACCCAAGAACTTCTGATCTTCGCAATAGTCTTCAGGTGTTTCTTACCATATGATTACTTTTATCTTAAAGGGGTCCTCTTTAATCCCTTTATATGATGCTACGTGATCCAAGAAGATCACTTTGTTGAATCAGGTCTCCTATTTCTTGGACTTGGCATAAAGCTTTTCACTTCTCAGCTGTTGTGAAGCTGTTTTAAGATCCATTGTATGAGTTGCTTCATTCTTGGAATAAACCAAAATATCATCTATGAAAACTATGACCGACATGTCCAACATGTCATGAAACACCCAGTTCATCAGCTCCATAAAAGATGTAGGGGCATTGGTTAATCCCAACGTCATAATCGAGAACTCATAATGTCCAATCCCGAATCTAAAGGTATCTTCGAGATATCGCTGTCCAAATTCTTCAGCTGTTGATACCTTGACCGAAGATCAATCTTAGAAATTCCCTTTGCTCTTTGCAACTGTTTAAACAAGTCATCGATCCGAGGTGATAAATCTCGATTCCTGATCGTGAGCTTGTTCGATTCTTGGTAGTCTATACGTAGACAATACTATCATCCTTCTTCTTCATGAATTGGCGCTCCCCGTGATGCAATACTTAGCCGATTGGAACCCTTGTCTAATAACTCCCGTAGTTGAGTCTCAATCCCTTCAACTACATAGGAACTACTCTATAGGTGCCTTTGACACAAGTATCATCCTTGGTAACAAGTCGATGACGAACTCGGTCATATGATCAGATGGTAACCCAGGTAGGTCTCCTGGAAACACATCAGAAATTTATGCATCACATCAATATCTTTCATCTGTGGTGCTTCTTTGGTATCGTATACCACAGATACCATATATCCAACTTCTTTCTCTTCAAAGCATCTCTTTGCCTTTAGGATAGAGAGGATCAGCTTTCTTTTCTTAGGCAACATACTTCCAATAATACTAAATTATATACCGTCTTTATTCTTGAATGATAATCTCTTCTATGCACACAACAACTTTGTAGAGTGTTGAGACAACCAGTCTATTCCCAAGATGACATCAAAGTCTACCATTTCAAGTCGACTCAGGTTGCATCAAAATTCTGTCCATCCATATGATTTGGACATTGTTCATAACACTCATCCCATACAACATCTAGTCCAAAGGGCTTGAACTAGCAAAATCTGGTATAAGGTCTTAAGAGCTCGTGTAGTTCCTTCCTTTCTTAGTTTTTCGAAGACTATTGCTGGAAATCTCATATATCTCAAAAAGCTCATTAGCTTACACCTCCTTTTATCATTCTATTATATATCTCGAAAAGCATCTTCTGACTATTTACTCATTACATATCCCAAGTCTAAGCATTAGGGTATATGCTCAAAATTTCATTAATTCTGCCAAACTGTCTTGGTCTTTGCTTAATCATTTTCTTTAACATTGGGCGTAACTCAGTATTACTTATACTAATCTGAATACTATCAATGCCATGATTTTTGACTTTATCCTTGTATCCACTCTTAGATTTACCTTTAGGAATCTTCTGCCTTGTAAAAATTCATACCGATATAACCATCTTTAACTTTACTTGAGTGTTATCTACTCTTTCCTAGTTACTCTTGATAGTTTTCACTTTTTGCTCATGCAGTCTTTTATAGACATGGCTCATATCCATCAATTCAGTAATCTCAAAATAGATCCTCCATTACTTCATCTGAGGTTCATTGGCCATAGCATTTAATCTGAATCCAATCATCTTTCTTTCAATAATTCTATTATCACTAAACATCTTATCAATGGATGTCGAGAAATGTAAGAATCAGAATGTTTATCCAAAATAATTCATTTCCTTCTTTCAATTTAGTATGACGACAAACACTTTCTTTATTTAGTGAACTTAGGTTTAAAAGATCAGGAATATATCTGTGGTAATCCAATCGGCATTAAAAGATCGTCAAGTTACATGGTGGTCCAAATATATGGAAATAGAGGTTTTATAACTCTTAACCTCATGGTTACAGGTTCTATTGAGTATATATAATGCCATTGGTCAAGGCACTATAGGACTAAATCTGGAGAAAGTTTTTGTACATCGATAAATCAGGTAAAATAAAAAAGATGTACGTTCAACATGATTAAACATTTAACTGTTCATTCAGTTCATATCTCTGTTCATGTTGTCGATCATGAGAGTGGCTCAGTTTGGTATAATTAGGACTAATACTAAAGAAACAATATCTATAACTCCAATTGACAGGTTAAATCAAGAAGGTATCCTGTCAAGACACGAGAATTTAAAATCTGGTATGTGCATCCTCTATAATCATAAGAGTAAATCAATAATGCACCACATCCTATATAAACATATCCAGTTATATGGCCACAATTAGATTTGATCCTCTGTTGAAAATGTTTAAGGCTTCGTCTTTAGAAAATATTACTCAATCCTTGGTCGGATCATTGTGTCATGATGCAGCTATCCCATACATCGATGGCTGATAAGGGTAACCACCTTGATACACTGCTTGTTGTGCACCAAACTTCTGCATTGGGGTGTGCTTTACTGGGACTTATTGTATGGTAGACACTGTGTTACAGCTAACAGGTGTTGGGGTACAGTGATGCTACCAATTGGTACCGTACTTGGTTTGACCCGGGGGTGTTAATGTAGCATTAGCAACTTGGGTAGTGATTTACATAGCAACTTGCATAGTCGGTCTCATCTGTTGTTGCTCTTGTATTTTATTGGGTCAAGTTTATGACAACCATAACCAAGGTATTTAATAGTCCAGGTGGTTGGCTGGAGTGGTCTGGTTGTTCACCTCCTTTGATTCACTCTAATCTGATTATCATTATCTAGCATCTGCTTAGATGAGTTTTCATTACCCATTCTCGACCCTGATAGTGGTGGGGTCAAGTTGCAACTTCTACTTAATACTCAGCGGATAATGGATCAGCTTGTAGTGGATCTCACTCTGAGTCTCCATGACACCTAGGAGTATAGCTTTATCTTCTTGTAGTTACTCTTATTCTTAATGTATGGCCATTATTCTCTTATCTCTGTTGGATTTAGCCCGAGATCTTTCCCTTTACCATTGCAAGGACTTAGGCATTACTAGCCATTTTCCTTCATTCCCAAATACATCGAGTTTCACATCTTGTGAGTATCAACTCGGTATTCCAATGTTTTGACTACTGTACTATATCCTTTTATATACTTAGATAACTACTCAACCTATAGATCATACCCTATATCATTCGTTTATCAGGATAAATTTTGGTCTTCTCTTTCTGTTTGAGTGTATATATATGGTTCCACCTTTAATATGCACATTATTGTCTTGTTTAAGTTCTGTCTCAACCAACACAGGTGCTTATGATGTGTTTGTATTAAAGCTTTTAATTTATCCTAACTTAGTTCTTGGACTCTAGTGGAAGTATTTAGGTTTCATGGGAAAGCCTGAGAGAGCTCTGATACCAAGTTATCACACCCCAATTCTGCACCAACCAGAATGGTGTGATGAACCGTCAATATACCAACGATTCAACCAGGATCTCGAATAGGCTATGCCCATGTTGTTAAACCAAAACACATTCCACATTAATCAGAGGTAATAAAGTAAATAGCGGAAGGCTTACAGATAATGAACTGAGGTCTAGTCATGATAAATAATTAATATTCCATTTATCTCCAAGTAACCAAAACATAATTTAATACATATTACAATATCCAAATATGGAAATTAAACACTAAGCATATCCATAGTTGAAACGCTAGCTTGATGAATTACAACATTCCTCCATAGCTTTGTCATCATAGCCGCCACCCGTTTACATATTGGCATGTTGTCATAATCTTCAATCATAATACCTGCAACATCAGAAACTAAAAATAATTACGCGCGCGAGGGTCAGCTCTCCAACTTGAGCTCAGTGAGAAAACAAAACAATGCAACTAACATATGCATGCATTCATTCATATCTTTGGTCTGGTATATAAGTTTGCAATGTGCTATAAAAAGGATTGGTGGCCAAAGGTTACGTTTATTGACGCCTCACCTCTATACATGAGTGTGTGAAGCCACCCAAAGGGAACGTTTATTTTCGTCCCACATGCACCCACCATGGACAATGTACACGCAAAGGTTACGTTTATTGCTGTACCGGTTGCCCATACCAACACGTAAGCCCCTGCTGGTGAGGGCTCGCAAATTGGACTCGCAACTAACCAATCCTAATGTCAAACAGTGTATCCAAGGCCTCACCCCAGCATCCCTCAATACGTCCATAGAGATAGGGCTAAGACCCCCTGGCAGAGTCAGAGATTACATGGTCCGAGACCACCTCCCCTCATACACTATGACATAATAGTTCTGCTAAGGTAATGGCGATATGACGATGTCAGTGGACAAGACTTGAGTTAGAGATAGAGCTAGAGTGTTGAGGCCCGGCCTATGACACCCTCCTGATACTTGCTCGCATCAAGCACACTAACCACACACATACATTCACATGCCTATTCCTATCATCATTATCATCATCATGTTATAAACAATAAATTTAAATATGCATGAATAGTAATAATAGAAATATTGGATAACATGTTGAATGTACATACAAGCATACAGCATAGAATCAGTCATGGCATCGGACTCAAGAAATAAAAGCAGTTTATTATTAACCAATTAGTTTAGGTCTTGTTCCCTCACCTTTGCTTGATTGTAGATCCTCTTTCAAGCTTTAAGAATCACTTTTATATCAATAAGAAACCTAACAAGTCGAATAAATTTTAGTTAGAATTCATTCCGACAATTCCAGGCTTGCTGTTAAGTAGGGGTAGCAGGACGGGTAGCAATTTTCTGTGAGGGGTAGGGTAGATGCCAGGGTCGGATGTTCCATCGACCCTAGGTGCGACCACCCCTTTCATGGGCTTCCCGAATGCTGGGGGTCGATGCTAGGGTCGGATGTTCCATCGACCCTAGGTGCGACCCCCCATGGTTTGAGTCAAGAATTTCATCCTACAGTCCATTCTTTCATGTTTGGGTCCTATGGCTTACTTCCACAATCCATTCTATGCTTGTTCTATGGCTTAAAACTCTAGGTTTCTTCCTTACTTTGCCTACCATGATTTCCTCCATGAATTTCATTGAAATCCTCCCATGGATGGATGATTTGGGTATGTCCTAAGTCATACCCTCTTCATGAACCATTCTAAGGTCTTAAATAAATCATGGAGAATGTATTCATACCTTAGGTTTTTCGAGATTCGAGTTTCCTCTGAATTTCCTCCTCCTTGGTCTTTTTCTTCAATTCTCCTTCTCTTCTCCTTCTCTTCCTTCTCTTCTCTTTCTCTCAATCCAATTAGGGTTGTAAAAGGAGTGAAAGAGGCTTAGGGACGTCCTATTTATAGAGTAAAACCTCCCAAAATAAGTCCCATTGAGTTTAGGAAAGGTTCCAATTGAAATTAGGAAGTTTCCTAATTTTCGATTCTGTCGGCAATTGGGGGTCGATGGGGGGGGGGGGTCGGACAATTCGAGACCCCTGCGACCCCCAGACCAAAAAGTCATGAGTCGGACAGGGGGTCGACCCTGCCTGTTTAGGCATGCGACCCTACCCTCATTTTGACTGTTTTTGAGTAAAATTTCATATTGGGTCTTGGGTTTCTTCACACACTTGGTCCACTTGGCTCGACCATGATATGTAGACCGGTCATGACACGAAATGTAAGGTTAGACCGGGTTCATGGCGTGCGGGTCTTACAGGTCCAGTATTGGTCTGTGGCCTGAACGGTCTAAAGGGCTTTGAATTCCCTCTAGTTGACGCATTATTGTTAGGCCTTTTTAGTCTATGGTTTTGGGTGAAGAAGCTTTCTTTCTGACTAGATCCCAGAACACTAGTGATTTGTATTGCTTAATTGTAAATCTTCTTTTTCAAACCTAGCATGTGCTCTCAAATACTGCCCTTAAGCCCCATAGTGAACCATCGGGTCTTTTTATCTTCTTCTTGCATGCTGGTAGGAGCGAAGAAGAATAGTTCTTCATAACGCTACTAGTAAGCATCCATTGTCATTTGTCCTTGGTGTAGACTCAAAAATTCTTGCTCCATCTAATCTCTAAAGCTCGTAGGGAAATACTTCTCAAAGAATGTTTCCTTAAAAATGGTCCAAGTTACCTGAGTGTACTTGGTCAATAGGTAGGTGCAAGTAGATCTCCACCAATGGTTTGCCCCTTTTCTTAGCATAAAGGTGGCGTATAAGACCTTTTCCTCTTCAGTGAGCACCATCATCAAGAAGGTTTTCTCCATCTCATTAATCTACTGTGCTAGCCACAGTGGGTTCGATCCCTTGCCCGAGAAATTCTGAGGCTTCATCTTTATAAACCTCTTTACCAGCCTTGTCAAATTGTTCTATCCAGCAACATTTATTCCATACATTGGTGGTTGATATTGGTAACCACCTTGGTAAACAGCTTGATAGACACCCTGGTTCTGTATTGGGGTGTTCAGCACTAGGATCTGCTATTGGTGTTATTGAGCTATAGGAACGGTGTTTTTACCTACTGGTGCCGTATTGGTCTAGCCTTGAGGGGTTGTTGTGGCATTGGTAGCAGGTGGCACAGTGGTTCCTAATGCAGCTTGTATCTCCATCAACATTTGGTGTTGCTCCTGCATTTTACGGGCCAAGTTATTCACCACCGTGGCTAGCTCCCCTAGGGGCCCAGGCAGGGGAGTCTGTGTGGCCTAAGCATTTGGCCCTATATTTTTTTATGGTGGGATTCTCATTATTTGTGTTCTGCTCAGCTGGGTTTTCATTTACATCACCCACTCTAGGTGTGGCTGGTGGGGTCAAGCAATGATCCCTTCGACTGCCTCTGCGAGTATGTCTTGCCATTCCAGTTTACTATTCTTGAAATTCTGCATAGGCAACAAGTGTGAGATGATGTACAATACTTCAACCATTTACAAGTTAGTCTGACATAGTGCTCAAATATCCCATAAAATAGAGCAATAAAAATATGTACAAGTGAAAATTTGTCCGATTGCCCTTGACCGGTCCCCTATTAACCCAATTTGACCTACCGCTCAGCCTACCAGACACATTCGGATACAAAAATTTATTTGTCCGGTCGGCTGTCAGATTTGGTTACTAGCTATGCTGGTCAATGTACTGGATAACTCTGAAACACTTCCCTAGAGTGTCCGATCGACTGTCCGGTCGACTTTATATGTAGAAAAGTCCGACCGGATAACCCAGAATCGCTTTAAATCCCACGATTTTGAGTCATTTTTCACTTTTCTTCTTTGTGTTTTTCCTTGGACTCTAACTCAACTCGGCCCTGGTGAGTTGCTACAGTGCCTCCAGTCATTTTCAGAGATTTCTCTCCCCATCTACATATGCGGAAACCTTCCAGAGGTAAGTTCCTTCCACGTCCACTCTTTTGGTTGGGGATTTTCTAGGGTTTTATCGCCTTTCCTTGTTTTTCTCCAATTAAAAGTTTTCCAATTGTAGAAAACTTATTTTCTTTTCTTAGGATTGATGTTGGGTTCCCAATGAACAAAAGCCTTCAATCTATTTGGGTTTTCATTGGTCGGTTTTCTCAAAATCCTCAAAATTTCAAATTTGAGCCCCAAAAATTGGGGTTTTCCCCAAATTTTGAAATATTGAATTCTCGATTAAAATTGGTTACAATTAGTTTGTCATTTGTAGGATGGTTTGTTACCCATGTAAGTCCTCTTGTCCATGAATTGGGCAAATTGGAGGTTTTGACCAATTTACGTCGTTATGCTGTCAAAATTTTTAAGAATTTCGACTAATCCTTTGTCATTTTTCTTTGCATTTGTAGATATATCATGTAAGACCTGCATTCTATGAACCCGATCTAAACCTTGAATTCATGTCGTAACAGGTCTTCCAATCATCACCAGGCAAGACGGGATGAGCGGATGACAAACAGGTACGAAACAGACCATTTAAGTATGAATTTTGTTCATACCGGTCGATGGTACCGGTCTTGGTACCGGTCGACCGGTATAGCCTGCGCAGCAGATTACGAAGATCCAGAACCGGATCACTGCGGGTCTTGCTTCCCAAATTCTGAACCCTAGGACTTTCCTAATCCTAGGAGGCTTCCTAAACCTAAACCTAGCCTATATAAATCCCTCTAAACCTCTTAGAATCCCTTCCATTGATCCTCATAAACCCTAGAAAGGAGAAAGAGGCTGAAGAAGGAGGAGAAGCTAGGAAGAGCCGATAATTCCGTTCGACAAAGAACACCTTACCGCCAGTCGACGGTGAGTACTTAAACCTTCTTTTACATTATGACTCTAGAATTATGACTCTAGGATGGTCAGGTTGCTTTGATCAATACCATGCAAAGCAGGTATTGATCTAAAACCCTATTTTGCCGATAAACCTTATTTTTGCCGACAAACCCTAATCTAGTCGGTAAACCCTCGATTCGAGTTCTAGGAAGAAGACTGTCAAAGCTAGGACTTGAATGGAGTTGGATACAACTCTAACTCAGTGCTCAGACCTAGAATGTGTAGGAGAAACCCTAAGATCAATAGGGGATGATCGACGACAGTCGAGAACCGGACGTATGGTCTTTCGGAGACATACCGGTCGACTATACCAGTTGCACCCTGTGCGACCAATACTGGGACCGGTACCTTCCGAGGGCTGGTCTGTGGGGACCAGCTGACCATACCGGTTTTAGGTTTCCCCACAGTGTTGCGACCGGTACCTGCGATCGGTCAGCTCTGTGAGATATATTTTGTAATATCGTTGGTTTTTCGACCAACATGAAACCTAAGGAAAACTATTCTAACTAAACCCTAATATTGTATAGGACTTTGTGATAGCACATTTGGATCTTGCGACGTGGAGCAAGCTATCAAACGAGAGTCAGGTAAGGGAATCAAACCTAAACCCTAATAATCTAATGGACAGTAAACCGTTGTTAATAACTATGACTTTGTGGATTGATGTTTGTGCATACTCGCATGTCATCCTTTATTTTTAGTTATTATTATTGTTCATGCATACTCGCTATGCTAGGATGTGATTGTTAGGCATGTGATTGTTTTCGTTGGTGTGTGGAATGGAAAGGGCCTGGGGTCTGGGATCATTCCTCACACTAGCACCTTTTCGTAGTATTCTATCTTAGCATGCTTAGTGCGGGTAGGGCATCAGGGGGAGGACGTGTCACTGTGGTCTCCGGCTTGGCTACCAGACTCTAGCTTTATCTCTATGCTATAGGGAGCTATGTTGGGATAGGGTCTACCTTTCGTATCGTTTTGTCTTAGCATGCTTGGTGCTGGTAGAGCATCAGGGGGAGGACTGGCATTGTGGTCTCCGGCCTGGCCACCAGACTCTAGCTCTATCTCTATGCCGTAGGGAGCTGTGCTGGGATAGGGCCTACTGTGATGACATATAGGATTGGTTAGTTGCGAGCCCAGTTTGCAAGCCTTCGCCAATAGGGGCTTATGTGTTAGTATGGGTAGAGCATCAGGGGAGGTGTTGGCGGTGTTGATCTGGATGCCTTAGCTCTATCTCTATTCCATGGTGGGTGCATGTGGGACGACAGTGGTGTGATCCACTGGGCGGCTTCACACACTCTTGTATAGAGGTGTGGTGGCCACCAATCCTTTCTATAGCACAATGCAAACTTAAACCAGACCATAATATCATATGATTGTTACTCATGCATATAAATGTTACATTGTTTGATTGTCTTACTGAGCTAAGTTGTGAGGTCACCCTTGTGTACACACTATTTTTAGATGTTGATGCAGGTTACACGGTGGACGACTACATGAACGCGTCGGCGTACGGAGGCGTGGCTGCTCTCGATGTGCAGGCAAGAGAGGACGAGCATGACGCTTCATGCGAGTGCCCTTTCTGCGTGTATCTCTAGGATTTTTCTTTATTTGTTACAGTTATTTTTGGATGACATTAAAGTGATGTAAAGATATTTATTTATGTTTGAGAATTTGGATAATTGAATATTTATTTAAATCTATCAATAGATGCTCAGTTCATTTTATTTAAAGACTTCTGTTGTATTTATTATATTCTGATTGTGGTTATTTGCAATGGTTTGTATGAGTGGACACGGTCTTATTGAGATCCTGGTGTGAGCCGTTGGTTCAGTGACGGTTCACTCACACTTCTGGTTCAGTCGGAATTGGGGTGTGACATATCATGTCTAGATATAGAGCAGTCACCAAGAATGCTGGCCCTTTCGGTGGTTGAGGTCCACCCCCACCTCCTAGACCTTTTAATGCGTATCGGTTCCGTTCAGTCGAGGCAGAGGCCCTTTACCCCTGGATCCCAAACAAGAGTGTTGAGGTGGGTCGTTTCTTGAACCTTAGAGAGTTGGAGAGATTCGATGTGGAGGCGAGATTTGGCATACTAGGTTGGCTGCCAGTGACCCCGTACCAAGGGTCCACCCATCCCGACCTGCTAAAGTAGTTTTACTATAATTTGTAGTTGGAGGGCGATCCTGAGGACTTTGACAGAGGTAGGGAGCTCTGCATCACCAGCAAGGTGAAGGGTGTAGTCATTACATGCAACACCCAGGAGCTGGTAGACTTATTGGGTGTCTCCAAAGCTAATGAATTGTTTTATTACATTCCAAAAGAGCGTAAGTACATGTCTAAGGGGCTTCGCACCAAGGTGTGGAGTCAAATTATGTTGGGTGGCCACCGGGTAATGAAGGCAGTCAACCTACATCATCTTCCCCGTATCTACTGCCCATCATTTATCACAACATCATCCCGCAGAGCGGTCACTACAATGAGGTATCCCAGCTGATTCAGTACCTCATCTATTGTGTGTGCACTAGGCAGGAGGTGTGCTTGCCTTACCTCATCATTTATACTATGCACCATGCGATGACACCCAACCGGAAGGGTAATCTGCCTTATGGTTGCCTGATCACCACTCTCCTAGACCATCTTGGTGTGGATATAGAAGGATAGCAGATGTACGAGGAACTGTCATGACGGATATAGATTTGGGAGGCCAACTACAAGATGGGCCTGGATGAGGCCATCATTAGTGACACGGAGTTAGAGGCATGACAGAGGCCTCCGATAAGGGCAGTAGTAGCAGTAGCAGCAACAACAGCAGCGACAGCGGCAGTAGCAACAGTTGAGGGTGGTGGAGGGGACATATGTATATAGATGTAGAAGATCTTCCCCCTCCTACACCTTAGCCTACATTGAGGCCAGTACTTCTCAGTCTGTCTCAGAGCAGATTCTTTCCTAGCTCTGTGCCCTTAGGGACGGTCAGCGGACCATGATGGAGGCTTAGAGGGCTACTGACTAGCGGGTAGCAATACTTGCTGAGAGTCTCTGTACCACTTAGGAGCAGGTACAGTAGCTCTGAGAGGTACTATGGAAGCGATGAGGAGGCACCTGCTTCACCAGCCCAGTGATGAGATTTTGCTCCCTTTTGTTTCTAGATACTATCTTTCACTTGTTTTTAGGGTAACTGTTTGAGCTATGGACTGTACCCTTCATTTTGTTTGAACATCTTATCATTTTGGTTATACATACTATTCTTCTTTTACATAATGTGCATTATGAGTCTTGTTTACTATTTGTGCCTCAACCAACAATGTGCTTCTTTGTTTGTATTAAGGCTTTTAATTTTTAACCTATCTCAGTTCATAGACACAGGTCAATGTACATTAGTTTGATTGGCAGAGCCTGAGTGCTCTGATATCAAGTTGTTACACTCCAATTCTGGCCAAACCAGAAGTGTGAATGAACCATCAATGAACCAACTACTCAAGCCAGGATTACATAGGACCATGCCTAGTAACAAACCATCACATCAAACCACAATCAGAGAAAATAATAAATAGCCAAAATTTGTACTAATAATGAACTGAGAACTAAATGATAAATAAATAAGCAAATCCAGTTATCTCAATGTATACCAAAACATGAAGTAATAATCCATACAAGTATCAGAATCCCAAACTCTAAAATAAAAGCACTAAAAGTAGATGCAATAAAAATACTCGCATGACGAGTCATGTTCATTCTTGGCTGCACATCCATAGCTGTCACGTGTCCATACGATGATGCATTGATGTAGTCTTTCATAGTAACAGCTGCATCATCAAATAAAAAGAAAACGTATACATGGAGTGAGCTTACAACTTAGCTTAGTAAGAAACAAAACATGCAGTAAGAAATATGCATGATGTAGCATTCAATTCTTTGGTCTGGTTTAAGTTTGCAATGTGCCATGGTAAGGATATGCTTCAACCACACCTCCATACATGAGAGTGTGAGCACACCCAATGGTCAGGCACCCACCAAAATTGATGTCGCCCCACAACACTCACTACAAGATAGAGATAGAGCTAAAGCCTGGCGGATCACACATCACCAACACCTCCCTCGATACCCTATCTCATACCAGTACATATGCCCCTACTGATGAGGGCTTGCAAACTAGGTTCATCACTAACCAATCCTAGATGTCATCAAAGTGTATCCAAGGCCTTACCCTAGCATCCTTTAATACGACACAAAGATATAGCTAGAGTCTGCTGGTAGAGCTATGGCCCACACCGTGCCCCTGATACCCTACGATATACTAAGTCCGCCAAGGTAACAGCGATACGATGATGTCAGCGTAATGAATGGCTTGAGGCTATAACCTCTCCCCACTCAACACACCAACCACATAAATCCATGCCTATCCTCATCATCATCAATATAAAGGAATAATAGTAAAATATGCATGAATAGTAATAGCAATTATTGGATGACATGTTATATACACAACACAGAATACAACAACAAGCAATAAGATAGGGTAGTTTGTTATTGGCTAATTAGTTTGGGTCTTGTCCCTCACCTGTTGAATGTTTATTGAATCCTTTCCAAACTTTGAAAATAATCTTGAATTGGTTATGAAACCTAAAAAAATATTAGAACTAAATTAGGGTTTGATTCCGACCAATTTCCAATACTTAAACTGACTGTCTAGACTGTCAAAACAGTCATTTTGGACATTGTCTGGTTGACTGTCCGGCACTACATATTGTGTGATCTGACAATAGATCAGACAACCCTGGGATGCTTCCTAAGAGTATCCGATAGCTTATCTAGCCCCTCTATGGGTGCTTCTGGACAACATAGATTGGATAACCTATAGGGCATCCTTCAAGCTGTCTTTCAGTTTGACTTCCTTCAAAGTTGATTCTTTGGCTCTCTTCTGGGATTCATCCTATACCATTCTAAGGTCAAGAACGCATTAGGGTTAGGGTTTCACTATAACCCTAGATCTACACAACCCTAATGGTATTCATTATGCTATTCATATAGTAGTGAAATTAGATCACCGCCTCTGACGACTATGAACCTAATCTCCTACATGCATTGACGGTGAGTTCTTTTACTTCTCTTCTTCTTCCTTCTCCAGGGCCTTCTTCTTCTCTAAGCCTTCTTCTTAACTCTTTCTCTCTCTTTCTAAATATTAGGGTTCGTAAATGATCAAAAGCGTGAGAGAAAGTGGAGGGACATCCTTTATATAGAGGAGAAACCTCCATATAGAGTCCTCTCTCAATTAGGAGAGTAGTCTCCCAAAATTAGGAAACTTTCCTAAGTTCAAAGTCTAACTTTAAGTTTGACCAGTCCCCTAATACGTAATTCGGACAACTTGAGTTGTCCATCCTACCTTTTTGGTCCGTCATTTGGTTGGTTCGTCCAATCTGATTTTGATGAAAAGACCTGTCACGACATGTTAACCAGGTTAGACCAATTTAGTAGAGTGCGGGTCTTACATATTCCTTGTAGTTGGGCCTCCTAAGGTAGCCTTTGTGTAGTGCTCTGGGATAACTGTACGTGCGATGTAGAAATCCCAACTCACAAATTCCTCTCCTTTTAAGGGTAATTGGTACTTCTTCTCAGGTGTGCCGATGCGCCTGAGTGGTGAACTTGTGCTTTTGTGATGACTTAGAAATCGTTATGGTGACCCCGGAGTTGAGTCGGCCCTTGAGATGGCCCCTGACTTTGGCTCCTCCAGGCTAAGATCCTGGAAGCGATCTGTAAGGTTGCTTAATACTTCTTCATGTTCATAGTCAGCCCCCATCATGGTCCCCGACTTCTGATATGGGTAAAACACTGAGAACTACCTTTTTAACTCGACTATTGCTTCTTTAACTTGGGTTGCACTCAGGTCTCCTTGTTGTCGTCGAGTTGGACTACGCCCTTTATTCTGCTATTGGTTCTTTGATTGGCTCGCAATTGGTCCCTTCAGGATCACCCCAATGTGGCCTTTTAGGTCACTGAACTTCAACAACAGTGATGAGTCAAGCTCATCTTCTTAATCATCGTGGTCCTAGCGACCATGCTTTAGGTTCACATCATGTTGGCATTTAGTAGCTTGCTTTTGTCTTTGTCGTCCCTTGGACTGTGGTTTACCTACATATTCTTTAGCATGATCACATTTAATTAAATCTTTAATTGCATACCTAAGTTGCCACACCCCATTCCCAACATTCGGTATTATGGAATGCAATAGGATCTTTCCATCCTATTAGGGCATAAGAAATCCCCCTCTAGGATTGCACATCATGGTACTTCACAAGTCAATCTAGACAAAGATAGTTATCAAAATAAAATTTACAAATCTTATTTTTAACAATCATTCATACTAAGAATGCAAATTAGCAGAAGACTTAAAACTTAAATCCAATTATCAACAGCTGACGAATTACTTCTTAAAAGCTTATATATTAAAGGTCTAAGCATAATTAAAAGTCATTATCCAATTTTTCCATAACAAATGTCCAAAATAAAATAAAATATTGTTCAAAGTTTATTTCCAACATAAACCAAAAATAAAGTAATAATCCCAACTCAAAAGAATAAAAGTCATGGGAACAACCTAATCCCATGCACAACACTACACAACGCATCAAGGATCAGAGATATTCTCCTTAGATTCGTAGTCCTTATCCTCCACACTAGACAGACTGCAACCTGGAGCGTCACATGAAGAACATGAAATGTAAGACCCGCATGCCACGAACTCGGTTTAGCCTTAGATTCTCGTATTGTGACCGGTCTTCCCATCATAATAGGCCCAAGTGAACCAAGTACGTGAAGAAACCACGAGGCTAGGTATGAAATTTAACCCAAAATCATCTAATCAGGAGTGTGTGGTCGCATACCTAAACAGGTGTGGTCGACCACACCTCAGAATAATACGACCACTGGAGTTTGGGACGTGTGGTCGTAGTTTTTGGATGTGTGATCGACGGGTTTTGCGACCCCACGTGCGACCACACGAAGTCAAATTGACTCCGTGAATAGAAAACCTTCCTAATCTGAAGGGAGTGCTTTCCTATTCTAAGTAGGACTCTATATGGAGGGTTTTCCTCTATATATAGGACGTCCCTTAGCCTCTTTTATCCTTTTAGAACTCAAACTGAAAGAGAGAGAAAGAGAAGAGGAGGAAGAGAAGGAGAATTGAAGAGGAAGACTAAGAGGAGGAATTTCAGAGAGAACTCTGAATCTTCAACAAGTTCAAGGTACGAAGACATTCCCCACATTAGTTGAATACCTAAAATAGATCATAGAAGAGATGGTGATTTAAAGTGAGACCCCAATCATAAAACCATGGATAAATTCTAAGAGATCCATGGAGGGAATCTATTGGGATGACGGATTATGTAAAAATATGAATTTTAAGCCATAGAACAATCATAGGAAGGATCATGAGGGTAAGCCAAAGAATCAAAACACGAAGGAATTGAGTTGAGAGTGAAAAGTCGACCATCACATGTGTGGTCGCATGATATGTGACCACACAAGACACATGTGATTGACTACATGCCCTTGGGAAAGTTCCAGGGAGGGTGTGGTCGCATGTGTGGTCACATGGTATGCGACCACACATATTAACCATACGCCCTTGGGAAAGTTCCAGGGAGGGTGTGGTCTCATGTATGGTCGCATGGTATGCGACCACACACCCTCGGGGAAGTTTCAGGGAGGGTGTGGTCGCATGTATGGTCGCATGATATGCGACCACACCTAGCGACCACACTCCTTGTAGTCGCAGAAACTGAGACCACAGGTGCAGTCGCAGGTACTCAGCTTCTAGAAGTCTGAATTGATGGAAATAAATTTTAATTTAAAATCTATAAATTTGTTCAGTTTCCAAGTGGTCTAAAAGTGATTTACAAAACTTTGACGAGGAACAACCATCGACCAAAGTTGAGGGAACAAGACCTAAACTAATTAGCTAATAACAAGCTGTTTTACTTATTGAGTCCAATGCCATGATTGATTCTATGATTGTATGCTTGTAATGTGCATTTCATATGTCATCCAATATTCCTACTATTACTGCTCATGCATATTTAATTCTGTTTATTTATAACATGATGATGATGATGATGCTAGGAATAGGCATGTGAATGTATGTGTGTGGTTAGTGTGCTTGATGCGAGTGGACCATCAGGGGGAGGACGTGACATTGTGGTTCATCCTGGTCACCAGACTCTAGCTCTATCTCTACTCAAGTCTTGCCCACTGACATTGTTGTATCATCATTACCTTAGCAGAACTATTACGTCGTAGGGCATCAGGGGAGGTGGTTTCAAACCGTGTAGTCTCTGACTCTGCCGGGGGCCTTCGCTCTATCTCTATGGATGTATTGAGGGATGCTGAGGTGAGGCCATGGATACACTGTTTGGCATTAGGATTGGTTAGTTGCGAGCCCTGTTTGCAAGTTCTCACCAATAGGGGCTTACGTGTTGGTATGGGTAGGGTATCAGGGGAAATGTTATGCGATGTTTGATCCAGGCACTTTAGCTCTATCTCTATTCCATAATGGGTGCATATGGGATGGCAATGGTGTTTGATCCATTGGGCAGCTTCACACACTCGTGTATAGAGGTGCGGCGGCCACCAATCCTTTTTATAGCGCATTGTAAACTTATAAACCAGTCCAAAGATATGAATTGAATGCATGAATATGTTTGTTACATTGTTTTGTTTCTCACTGGGCTCAAGTTAGAGAGCTGACCCTCGCGCGTGCAATTCTTTTTTATTTCTGATCTTGCAGGTATTATGATTGAAGATTATATCGACATGCCAACATATGAACAGGTGGCGGCTATGGATGAGCAAGCTGTGGAGGACTATTATGATTTGTTAAGCAAGCGTTTCAACTATGGATACACTTAGTGTTTAACCTTCGTATTTGGATATTTGTAATATGTATTAAATTATGTTTTGGTTACTTGGAGATAACTAGAATATTAATTATTTATCATTTTTAGACCTCAGTTCATTGTTAATAAAACTTTCGCTATTTACTTTATTATCTCAGATTAATGTGGAATGTGTTTTGGTTTAACATGGTTGACATAGCCTATACGAGATCCTGGTTGAATCGTTGGTTCATAGACGGTTCATCACACCATTCTGGTTGGTTCAAAATTAGGGTGTGACAACTTGGTATCAGAGCTCTTAGGCCTTGCCCATCAAACTTGAATACTTCTACTAGTGTCTATGAACTGAGTTAGGATAAACTTAAAAGCTTTAATACAAACACACCATAAGCACCTATGCTGGTTAAGATAGAACTTAAATAAGACAATAATGTACATATTAAAGGTGGAACCATATGCATACACAGACAGAAAAAGAAAATATAAATGTATCCAGATAAATAAATAACATATGGTACCGTCTACAAGTAGGATAGTTGCTTGAGTATACAAAGGATATAGTACAGTAACAAGAAGGAAGCATCTGTAAAGCAGAAAAATTAGAATATCAAATTGGTACTCACAAGATGTGAAACCCGATGTATGACAGAGGAAGAAGAAAAATGACTAGTAACGCCTAAATCCCTGTAGAGGTAAAGGGAGAGATCTCGTGCTAAATCCAACAGATATAGGAGAACAATGACCATACACCAATAATGAGAGTAACTATAAAAGAAGATAAAGCTATACTCCTGGGTGATGTGGAGACTCAGAGTGTGATCCACCACAAGCTGATCCATTGCCAGCTGAGCATTAAGAAGAGGTTGCAACTTGACCCCACTACTATCTGGGTCGAGAAGGGGTAGTGAAAACTCATCTGAGCAGATGCTAAATAATGATAATCAGATTGGAATAAATCAAAGAAGGTAAACAACCATGCCACTCCAGCCAATCTACCTGGACTACCAAGTGCCTTGGCTACGATTGTAATAAACTTAGCATGACAAAATACAAAAACTACAACAGATGATACCGGCTATGTAAGTTGCCATGGAAATCACTATCCAAGTTGCCAATGCTACATCAACACCTCTGGGTTAAACCAAGTGCGGTACCGATTGGTAGCAATACTATACCCCCAACACCTGTTAGCTATAACACAGTGCCTACCATACAGCAAGTCCCAGTAACGTACACCCCAGTGCAGAAGCTTAGTGCACAACAAGCAGTGTATTAAGGTGGTTACCCTTATCAGCCACCAATGTATGGGATAACTGCATCATGGTAGAATGATCTAACAAGGGTTGAGGAATATTTTCTGAAGATGAAGCCTTAAATGTTTTCAGCAAAGGATCCAATCTATTGTGGTCATATAACTAGATAGGTTTATATAGGATGCGGTACATTATTGACTTACTCTTATGATTATAGAGGATGCACATACCTGATTTTAAATTTTTATGTCTTGACAGGATACCTTCTCAATTCAACCTGTCAATTAGAGTTATAGATATTGTTTCTTTAGTATTAGTCCTGATTATACCAATCTGAGCCACTCTCATAATCGACAACATGAACAGAAATATGAACTGAATGAACAGTTAAATGTTTAATCATGTTGAGCGTACATCTTTTCGATTTATACCTGATTTATTGATGTACTAAAATTTTCTCCAGATTTACTCCTGTAGTGCCTCGACCAATGGCATTATATACTCGATAGAACCTTTAACCATGAGGTTAAGAGCTGTAGAACCTCTATTTTCATGTATTCAGACCACCGTGCAACTTAACAACCTTTGGATGACGGTTGGATTACCATAGATTTACTCCTGACCTTTAAACCTAAGTTCACTAGATAAAGCAAGTGTTCGTCATTATACTAAATTGAAAGAAGAAAATGAATTGCTTTTGGATAAACATTCTGATTCTTATATTTCTCGACATCCATTGATAAGATGTTTAGTTAATAAGGAATTATGGGAATGAAGATGATTAAATTCAGATTAGATTCTATAGCCAAGGAACCTCAGATGAAGTAATGGAGGATCTGCTTCGAGATTGCTAGATGGATGGATATGAGTCATGTCTATAAAAGAGTGTATGAGTAAAAAGTGAGAACTATCAAGAGTATTCAATAAAGAAATAAAAAGCATTCAAGTAGAGTTAAAGATGGCTATATCGGTATGAATTTTGATGATGCAGAAGATTTTTAAAGGCAAATCTAAGAGTGAATACAAAGATAAAGTAAAAAAACATGGCATTGATAGTATTCGAATTAGTATAAGTAATACTGAGTTATGCACAATGTCGAGTGAGATGATTAAGAAAAGACCAAAAGAGTTTGACTGAATTAATGAATTTATAAGCGTATACCCTAATGCTTATAGGTAGACTTGGGATATTAAGTAACAATCACAAAATATTTTTGAGGTACATGAAAGAGAGATTAGGGTAGAACAACAATGATAAAAGAAATATAAGCTAATGAGTTTTTCAATACATGAGATTATTAACGATAGTCTTTGAAAAACTAAGAGATGAAAGAACTAGACAAACTCTTAAGACCTTTAAACCAAATTTTCCTTGTTCAAGCCCTTTTGGACTAAATGTTGCATCAGATGAGTGTTATGAACAATGTTCGAATTGTATGGATGGACAGAAGTTGGATGTAACCTAATTCGACTTGAGATGATAGACTTTGACCTCATCTTGGGGATAGACTGGTTATCTGAATACTCTACAAAATTGTTATTTGCATAGAAGAGGTTATCATTCAAGAATAAAGACGGCATATAATTTAATTTTATTGGAAACATGTTGCTTAAGAAGTGAAAGTTGATCCTCTCCATGCTAAAGGCGAAGAGATGCTTTGAAGAGAAAGGAGTTGGATATATGGTATTTGTGATGGACGTTACTAAAGAAGCACCACAGAAGGAAGATATTGATGTGATGCATAAATTCTCTGATGTGTTTCTAGGAGACTTACTTGGGTTGTTACCTGATTGTGCAACCGAGTTCGTTATCGACTTGTTACCAGGGACGGCACATGTATCAAAGGCACTCTATAGAATAGCTCTTATAGAATTGAAGGAACTGAAGACTCAACTACAAGAGTTATTGGACTAAGGTCCGAATAGGCTAAGTATTGCATCACGGGGAGCGCTAATGCAATTCGTGAAGAGAAGGACGGTAGTGTCAGATTATGTATAGAGTACCAGGAACTAAATAAGCTCACGATCAAGAATAGATATCTACTACCTTAGATCGATGACTTGTTTAAACAGTTGCAAGGAGCAAAGGTATTTTCTAAGATTAATCTTCGGTCAAGATATCATCAGCTAAAGAATTTGGACCGTGATATTCTGAAGATAGTTTTTAAAACCAGGAATGAGCATTATGAGTTCCTAGGTATATCATTGGGATTAACCAGTGCTGCAGCATATTTTATGGAGCTTATGAACCTGGTGTTTCATGATATGTTGGACACATCGGTCATAGTTTCATAGACTATATATTGGTTTATTCCAAAGACGAAGAAAGTCTTATAATGAATTTTAGATCAGCTTCACAACAGTTGAAAAGGGAGAAGCTTTATGCCAAGTCCAAGAAATATGAGACCTGATTAAACAAAGTGATCTTCTTAGATCACGTAGTATCATAAAAAGGGATTAAAGTGGATCCTATTAAGATAGAAGTAATCATATGGTGAGAAACACCTAAAGAATATTACGAAGATCAGAAGTTTCTTGGGTTTAGCTGGTTATTACAGACGATTTGTGGAGGACCACTCTAAGATCGCAAAACCTCTTACCAAGCTAACTAGGAAGGGAGAGGAGTTTAATTGGACTGACAAGTGTGAAGAATGTTTCCAGATTCTAAAGTAAGGCTGATATCGACTCCCACCTTGATCGTTTCGATACCAAGGGAACCTTTTACCCTATACATCGAAGCTTTCGGATTGGATCTAGGATGCGGGTTGATGCTAGGTAAATAAGTGATTGTATATGCTTCAAGAAAACTAAAGGAGCATGAGAAGAGTTACCCTACTCATGACTTAGAATTACTGGTGATGAATTATGCAATCAAGACTCGGAGACATTATCTATAAGGAGAAGAATGTTAGATTAAATGGGAACACAAGAGTTTTATTTATTTCTTCACCAGAAAGAGTTGAACATGAGATAGAGAAGATGGTTAGAACACTTGAAGGATTGGGACTATGATATTTAGTGTCACTCGAGCAAGGCTAATGTAGTAGCTGAGGCCTTAAGCAAAAAGGGAATTATGAAGTCTGAGGAAGGACCTAGTATAAATGTTGGTTTATATTTTGCAGCAACAGATTCAGATTTGGAAGAAGAGTAACATATAATAGAAACTCGTAATGATCCAATTGAGTGAGAACTTATGGATGAACTTATGGAGCAATAGTTCTTCGACTGTGCTTGTGGCATTAAAGATCATCTCTGAATTGATGGATGAAGTAAAAGTAGCAATTTTGTTAGATCCATATATAAGAACGGTGCAAGAAGATTTAGAGAAAGAAAAACCTAACCTTGACTTACTTTGGATGTGGAGACGGTACTTAGATACAGAGGTGGATTCTGAATACCTGAAGGTAAACTCTGATATCTTGAAGAGGATAATGATAAGAGCCCATTGTACTCTATATTCAGGACTTCTGGAGTATCAATATGTATCATAACCTGAAGAAATTATACTAGTAAAGAGGAATGATAACAGATGTGCATGTTCCAGTGTCTGAATTATTAGCAAGTAAAGGCTGAAAGACAAAGATCAACATAGCTTACTACAACCACTATCAGAGTCAGTTTGAAAGTAAAACTGCATTACAATGAACTATGTCATCGATTTTCCACTGACTCCCAGATCGGTTGACGCAGTTTGGGTGATTGTTGATCGCCTTATGAAGAAAACTCATCCCATTGCTATACGACCTCAGCGTGCTTTGGAACGGCTAACTAAGCTATATGTGGATAATATTGCTAGATTGAACGGTATGCTTGAGAGCATAGTATTGATTAGAGGCTCATGCTTTATCTCGAAGTTTTGGGAGGATCTATAGAAAACAATGGGAACGAAGTTGAAGTTTAGTATCACATTTTACCTTAAACTGACGGACAGTTAGAGCGGACTATACAGATCCTAAGAGATATGCCCCAAGCTTGTAAAATTGATTTCAAGGAGCTTGAGTTGAAAAGTTATCACGGATTGAATTTTCTATCAAGCTACCATGTAGATGTCACCTATGAAGCATGGTACGGTAGAAATATCAAATTCCTTTGTTTTGGAACGAAGTCGGAGAATAAGGAATTGTAAGACCTGAGTCTGTTGAAGAAACCTATCGAGTGGCAGACAAGATCAAAGAAAAGGGCCAAGATAGCTCAAGTTTGTCAGAAGAGACACCAAGACCTCGAGTTCGCCATAAGTGACAAAGTGTTCTTGAAGATATCACTTATGTATGGTTTGAAACGATTAGACAAGAAGGGAAAGTTGTATCCTATATATGTTTTGGACCTCATAAAAATTTTGGAGAGACGTGGAAAAGTTACATATTAACTAGCATTACCACTGTCCATGTCTAGTATGCATGACGTATTTCGCGTGTCCCTATCGAAGAAGTACGTTGGAGATCCATATCAAAGGTATTGACCACGGATCCACTGGATTAGATAGAAGATTTAACTATTGAAGTGGTACCAGCCTAGTTTACTGGCTGAAAGGTACAACATCTCCAAAGCTGGGATAATTATTATATGAAGGTAACCTGGCAAAGCCAAGATGGGATAAAGATTGCATGGGAAGAAGAAGATGCAATGCGAAAATAGTATTCCCACCTATTGACTCTAAAGTAAATTCAAATTTCAAAGACAAAATTTTTTTAAGGATGAGAGAGTTGTAAGATCCGTACGTTCAAATTTTGAGAACCAAATTTCTTTTAAGGGTGGTGGAGTTGTAAGACCCGCACGCTACGAACCTGGTTTAACCTTACATTCTCGTGTTGTGACCAGTCTTCCCATCATAATCGGCCCAAGTAGACCATGTGCGTGAAGAAACCACGAGGTTAGGTATAAAAATTAACCCAAAATCATCTAATCAGGAGTGTGTGGTTGCATACCTAAACAGGTGTGGTCGACTACACCTTAGAATAATGCGATCATTGGAGTCTGGGACATGTGGTCACAGTTTTTGGATGTATGGTCGATGGGTTCTGTGACCCATGTGCGACCACATGAAATCAAACTGACTCCGTGATTAGGAAACCTTCCTAATTCGAAGGGGGTTCTTTTCTAATCTAAGTAGGACTCTATATGGAGGGTTTTCCTCTATATATAGGATGTCCCTTAGCCTCTTTCATCCTTTTAGAACTCAAACTGAAAGAGAGAGAAAGAGAAAAGGAGGAAGAGAAGGAGAATTGAAGAGGAAGACTAAGAGGAGGAATTTTAGAGAGAACTCTAAATCTTCAACAAGTTTAAGGTATGAAAACATTTCCCACATCAGTTGAATACCTAGAATAGATCATGGAAGAGATGGTGATTCAAAGTGAGACCCCAATCATAAAACCATGGACAAATTCTAAGAGATCCATGGAGGAAAACTATTAGGATGACGGATTATGTAAAAATATGAATTTTAAGCCATTGAACAATCATAGGAAGAATCATGATGGTAAGCCAAAGAATCAAAACATGAAGGAATTGAGTTGAGAGTGAAAAGTCGACCATCACATGTGTGGTCGCATGATATGCGACCACACGAGACACATGTGATCGACTACACGCCCTCGGGAAAGTTCCAGGGAGGGTGTGGTCGGATGTGTGGTCGCATGGTATGCGACCACACTTATCGACCATACGCCCTAGGGAAAGTTCCAGGCAGGGTGTGGTCGCATGTATTGTCACATGGTATGCGACCACACATAGCGACCACGCACCCTGTGGTCGTAGAAACTGAGACCACAGGTGCAGCCGCACCTGCGACCACTCAGCTTTTGAAAGTCTGAATTGATGAAAATAAATTCTAATTTAAAATCTATAAATTTGTTAGGTTTTCAAGTGGTCTAAAAGTGATTTACAAAGCTTGGACGAAGAACAACCATCAACCAAAGGTGAGGGAACATGACCTAAACTAATTGGCTAATAACATGCTATTTTACTTATTGAGTCCAATGCCATGATTGATTCTATGCTTTTTTATTCTTGTAATATGCATTTCACATGTCATCCAATATTCCTGCTATTACTGCTCATGCATATTTAATTCCGTTTATTTATAACATGATGATGATCATGATGCTAGGAATAGGCATGTGAATGTATGTGTGTGGTTAGTGTGCTTGATGCGACTGGAGCATCAGGGGGAGGACGTGACATTGTGGTTTATCCTGGTCACCAGACTCTAGTTCTATCTCTACTCAAGTCTTGCCCACTGACATTGTCGTATCATCATTACCTTAGCAGAACTATTACGTCGTAGGGCATCAGGGGAGGTGGTCTCAGATCATATAGTCTTTGACTCTACCGGGGGGCCTTCGCTCTATCTCTATGGATGTATTGAGGGATGGGGTGAGGCCTTGGATACACTATTTGGAATTAGGATTGGTTAGTTGCGAGCCCAGTTTGCAAGGCCTCGCCAATAGGGGCTTACGTGTTGGTATGGGTAGGGCATCAGGGGAAGTGTTATGCGGTGTTTGATCCGAGCACTTTAGCTCTATCTCTATTCCATGATGGGTGCATGTGGGATGGCAATGGTGTTTGAGCCATTGGGCGGCTTCACACACTCGTGTATAGAGGTGCGGCGGCCATCAATCATTTCTATAGCACATTGCAAACTTATAAACCAGACCAAAGATATGAATTGAATGCATGCATATGTTTGTTGCATTGTTTTGTTTTCTCACTAAGCTCAAGTTGGAGAGCTGACCCTCGTGCGTAATTCTTTTTAGTTTCTGATGTTGCAGGTATTACGGTTGAAGATTATGTCGACACGCCAACATATGAACAGGTGGCGGCTATGGATGAACAAGCTGTGGATGACTATTATGATTTGTTAAACGAATGTTTCAACTATGGATACGCTTTGTGTTTAACTTTCATATTTGGATATTTGTAATATGTATTAAATTATGTTTTGGTTACTTGGAGATAACTGAAATATTAATTATTTATCATGATTAAACCTCAGTTCATTATTAATAAGACTTTCGTTATTTACTTTGTTATCTCTGATTAATGTGGAATATGTTTTGGTTTAACATGGTTGGCATAGCCTATACGAGATCCTGATTGAACCATTGATTCATAGACGGTTCATCACACCATTCTGGTTGGTTCAGAATTGGGGTGTGACATGAAACATTTAAAATAATTTGTGCACACAAGGTAAGCTCAGGCACCGAGCTCAGCAAGAAAACTAAACGTATACAAACAAAAATGTATGCAACTATCAACTAAGGTTTGGTAAATAACTATAAGTGCTAGCTCAGGATAACCCACACATAGAGTCTCTAGTCTACACATGTCTCCTCCCATCAAATTATACTGCCTCACTCGGCATACAGTGTCACCTCCAAGTATGGGACGTCGTTATGGAATAAGCTCATATTTCGTCGACCACTTGTCCACAACTCATCCCAGGCCTATATTCCATCAGCTACTTGAGGAGATGGTAATCCCAATAGTCGACTCACCAGTCCATCCACACTACGCCGGGTATAGGGAGCATCACAGCTATGATTATACCACTTTTTTTATTACATCCATGCCATTACATATCCCTCTAATGGCTAGAGGTACAATTATAAGGATATTTATGTTCAACTAGTCATGTCCACTTAATTAATCATGTTACTGGACTATAATGTCGCCAAGCTTCTGACCCCGTCCGTCCTCCCACATAGGACGTCGTGACTTTGCTAGGTTACATATGGTTAATGCAAAACAGCGTCAGTAAGAAGTAGTGCAAGTGTCCCATTCCACCAACCTTCCTCCTAACCAACTTAATCAGACATCATGAATCAATCACGGATCAGTCACTTTTATGGAAAGGTAGTAGGTGTCCCATTCCACCCACCCTCTAATCCTTACCGGCATTGCTGATCCCAAATACAAGTATGCATATGCATGATCACACAGCAGTTTATTGGATGGCTTGTTATCACATAAGAACATGTTATCAATCGCATCCATCACACAACTTAAATCAATATAGCTATTTCTACCAAACAAGGTTTAGTTTCCTTACTGACAGTTAGAGAGTAAATCCTTGGCAAACTGATCAGGTAGCTGCCTACCAGAGTCCTCATAGTTAAGGATCAAGATCATAGACAATAACATTCATTAATGTGTTATTCAATGGAATTAGTCAGGTTTCTCTTTAAGTTCATTATTCTGGTGCTCATAGCGTTAATAGCTTATCTGATAACTTATGCCTATTGTTTACTATTTGTTTATCATGACATAGCGTCAAGGGGTTCACTATTCCTTTCATTCTTTACCATTTGTAACCTTAGGATATGTCTAAACTTTGCAGTAAGCCTGCTGTCTATAGGATATAGGTGAAATGAATACTAATTCTCCACAAGACAACACACTCGCTAGTCAAAGTTCCCTATTAGGAGCCTTAATACTAAGAAGGACTTTTTTTAACGAAGTCAGGAGTTCTACCATCGTACAGGGGTCAAGTTACTAATCCCTAAGGTTCAATACTTTCTGTCCAAGGGTTACTTGTCATTAAAAGAGTAAGTAGCAAGCTATCCAAACAGATATAGGGTAATTAGCTTAACCAAACAGTAAGCAGCAAGCTATATATGGAGTTTGGGTTTTAAGCTGGATTCCCATACCAAGTTATGGATACCGTTTCGATTATCCATTAATCGAGATTCCAGATCTATTTTTAATACTTCAGATCTGGCTTCTAGGCATTTGGATCCTTTCATAGATCATCTGAGTCTCCAAGGGTCAACTCAAGATCCCTAAAGGTCATTCTATGGTTTTCAATATTCGTGGATCTTTTTTTTTGTATTTTCGACTATCAGATCTCACCATTCTAACATTCCATGCATGCTACTATCTGTAGCTTGTCTATGTAAACAGAGGCCTGCATGTTCATGGCTCTGCCATGGATGGTGGTTTAGTCATACGGTCCTTCAAAAATTATAGATCTTTTCCTTATTCCAATTGATCCATTTCGGATCATGGTTATGATCTGTGTACTTTACATGCATTAGTTTAGTCATCCCATTAACCATTCAGTTTTCTTCAGATTGGGAGGATACTTACCAGGCTCATTTTCCTCGATCTTTAAGCTTTCCAGCATGGAGTCGCCAATCCAAAGGTACTTGCTTCCTCTCTCTTCCTCTTTCTTTTCTTTCTTTCTTCTCTACGACTTTTTCTTCTCTGGGTGGTAATGAGAGAAAGTTCTTCCTGCCTTCTCTTTTTATTTTCTTCTCCTTACTATTCCCTCTCTTCTATCTACATTCCTGGTGGGTTGAGTTGACTGATTTGGTGGAATGAATCCACCCGTAGTAGAAACGAGAGGATGGAAATTTCCTTAGGGATCCTAACATGGTAATGTGATGATTTCCCTCTTTTTCCTTCCATGCTGGGTTCAATCAAAGATAGCTTACCAAAAATAAACCATGAGTGATAAGATTTCCATGCAGGAGAAAGAAGATTCAAATTTAAATGGTGGGTCTGGTAACCAGTCGATCTCCATTCGAGTTCGGGCACAGGGGGTGCGGCTGGACCGTGGAGCTGGTATGTGACCGCACCTCCTCGTTCACAAGCCAGACCTCCTATTTGTTTGGCTAGCTTAGGTTTGCACATGCCAGACTCTTGGGAGTTGTTTGGTCAGGGTCTGAGGTATCTTCTGGTGTTATTCCTAGCACACTAGTGACAAGAGAAGTTTAAGATAGCGGCTTTGTGTCACCTCATGAGTATGTCATTACCTTTTCTCATGTAAATACAATATGATTGCACGTAGGAAGGCCCAACAGATGCCCAAAATGGTCATATTGTAATGGGATTTGGGCACGGGTCTTACAACTCTACCCCCCTTCAAAAAATTTCATCTTTAAAATTTAAGCGTAACTACACCCTTGATCACTGAGGTATTACTTATATGTGTCATCCATCTTCTTTTGCATTGAAATCCTTTGACCTTACAGTTCCTTTCCCTTGGGTTCAGGTTCCAAGAGGTACTGAACCGTAAGTCCTTTGCCTTCTTGTCATTCAATAGTTGAAGGTTCTAGTATACAAAACAAATCAGCCTGTGGGTTGGGCAACTTGTTTACAATAGTTGACGGTTCCACTGTATATGATGAACCTACCTAGGTTGGGGCAGTTAGGTGGTTGGTGAGTAGGGTCCTTGTCATGTTTTCTTATATCACCTATGGAATATGACATGATTACTAGATTAGTTAGTGGAATAGCCGTCAGGTAGCAAGGCTATGTCCGTTCGACACTTCTTAAGGACAACATTCTGCATTTCATCCTTGTTTAACTCTCCTTACTTCATCAAAAAGAAATCTCTTTATGATATCAGCTAGTTGGAGAGTAACTATAATCAAATTCTTATTTCCTTCAACCCTTTCGATTCCCTCAAGTTTCTTAGATCATCTCTTCTATCTTTACCATCATTATCCTCAATCCAATGTAAAATCGATGTACATTTCCTTCTCCGTTATCCCTTTATATATATTCATAAGTCATGTACTTTAATCAACTTTTGTTGAGACGTGCCACTTTCTTTATATTAACTTTTTTCCACTGTTCAAGTCATCAAGATCGATGTTCAGATCATCTACATAAGAAATTCATAGACTTTGGATTTATATTCATCCCAAATCTATCTTCTTAATTTTAATGAGTAGGATATAGTATAAGTATCCTTTATTATCCAGTATATACTTCTTCACCTTCTGTTACTCATAATCTTTCCTTGAGTATTTGGTAATTCAATGTACTAATTAAACATAACACCAATCCCGGGAAGAAGGTACCTCCTCCATAATTCATACCCTAAGCCATTAATGGATCCTTTTCCCATTATAAGTTCTGTCATGTAGGAATTTTCTTAATACGAATGCCGGTTCAACGGGAGGTTGATTTCGCATTCAATGCTTTGTCAGAAGTGATTGTTCAACTAATCCAATCCATTTAAGATTTACTCAATTCCACAATGTCTACTATTCTTGGGGTCATGACAACAATGTTCCTATAAATTTTGCACTCATATGAATCTTTCATGACATAATCCTTTACTAGCAATTGGAAAATTTTTCCTATCCTTCTTAGTTTGTCTCCACTAATTTGTGTGACGTTTGTCGTCATTCATCACAATCCTATTATTCTTTAATTTTAATACTGGTGATGTAGATCCTGGGATTCATTAATCAATTCACTTACTTTATTTTCATATGGTTATTTGGTTCCAATACCTCAATTTGTCTTAAATTTTGTTCTACTTGGTATTCATCAGTATAACTCCCAAAATGTTTTTACCCTTCACATTAGAAATACTAGGGTCTTGGTTAAATTTTCCATCTCTCAATTGATTCTTCAGAACACATATCATGTGGTTTTTCGTCAAAAACTAAAATTCCAAAATTCAAGTTTCCTATCTCCCGTAGAAGTAGTACTTTCACTAGTCATGTAGCAATTTTGAATTCTATATGCATGAATAAAAACTCAATATAATAACTTGAAGGTAAGAAACAAGTACCTATGATCCTTAGGCAATCGTAGCTATTTCTCCCACTTACGAAGTGAGAATCTCACTCTTTCATTAATTATGTTCCTCTTGGTAGGAACAACCCTTTTACGAACTGGTATCTCTATAGCTGAGAGCGCAACAACCACAGGTAGCGCTACCAGTACCAGGGCACTCTCCTGAATTACTACCATGGTACCTGAGCAGGTACATTTGTTGCGACATGTAACTTCATAGCAGGGGTACGTACTGGTGTTGGGGTCTTCAAAGGGTTTGGTTGTCTCTGAAGAGCAGACAAGAGCTCCTCATTCAGACGTTGTTGCTCATCCCTGATTCCCTGAGCTACGCCCCTCAAAGCCTCTAGCACATCCTCTATCGTAGGGGCTTTGTTTGACGTTCGGACTACATTCTCCTGTGGTACCTCCACTGGAGGTGCGGGTTCAGCACTCCTTTTAGTAGTCACCACCTCGGGTAGGGCGACATTCCTGGGTAATAACTCATGTAATGGTTTGGAATGATAGGGTTTTTTCCCAAATTCATGCTAGGGAGTTTCCATCATATCTATTTTCACGTTTGCATTTTTTTCCACTGATTTATATATGTCACCCAAGCAAGAATTCACATTATATTGCTATTCTTTGAGACTTAAAGTCAACTTTTTATTATCTATTTTTCATTAAATGCATTTAATCATCAAAATCTCTTATAGATCATTCAAATCTCAAATCAAAAGACATTAGTCCTTCAATGAATAATTTCTTTTTCAACTTCAAACTTCCTCCATTTCATTTAAATACTTGCATTAACATTCCTTCCATATTATTATATACACCATACATAATGTCTTTCAATCATTGATGAATATGGGTGCATGCGTTTCACCTTAAATACTAACATAAAAAAATATTTACTTTGACAGGTTCTCATTGCCTTACACTAGTCCGTTGTAATGACTTCTCTAGACATTCTGGTTTATTTTAGAAAGGAGTCATCTGTTACGGGGGCAACAAGAAGTGCATCATCTCAGTTGTCAGGGTATAACTAGTGATAATTTCAGTCAGCAGAGGTTGCCAGGAATTGGCATCGATTTGAGCATAGACCGATTGAATCAGATCGATTCGTAAGATGCGATGAATTAGAAAGGTTTGTGGTTCATCAAGCATTCACCTATATGGGTTGGTTACTAGTTCTTTAGTACTAGATACCTATACATTCTAACCTTGTGAAGCGGTTTTATTGTAACCTTCAGGTGGAACAAGGTATGGAAGAACGGTGCTAATGATTCATCCTTACGGATTTTTAGTTGGGTACTGGGGCAAAAGATTGTTTTGGACATTCGTAATCTTGTCCATTTCTTTGATATATCTGTAGATGTAGAACTTATGTATGTGGATCCAAAGATTCCAGTTGTAGCTGAATGGGAGCTTGCACTGATATCGAAGTAGATGATATTGGGTCCCAAATTAAGAGAAAGTAATTGTAGACCAGTTCCCAGAGTATACAATCGCATTATCCAGTACAATATTGTTCCCAAAAGTAGTCATAGGGATGCTATTGTGTATTTCTATGAGTTTGTTGCTTATTGTGTTACAGAGAGGCGATAGCTCTGTCTGCCATACTTGATTTTAAGAAGACTGATTAGTACAATGCTTTATTCTCAGTCTAGCAGTCTTCCTTATGGGAGATTGCTTACTCACGTATTCATTCAGCTGGAGATAAACCTTCCTCTAGATGATTATGTATCCGACTTTGGTTGGAGTTCATTATACAGGCTCGGCCTTCACAACATAGATTAGTGATGATGAGTTAGAGGTAGTTCTTCATTTAAAACGATGATTTGGACAATGATCGATTAAGCAGATTTAGCGTAGAGTACATCTATCTTCATCAAGAATTAAGTCATCTTCAACAGATGATAGCAATGATCCGACATACATGCGTACAGATTCTTCTCTTGCTCAAAGTTCATATGATACGACATTTCTAGAAATTGAACAAGAAGGTATGCCACAGTGGTGAGAAGTCTATGATGTTGTACCGCATGTGATGGTTCCTCAGACTGTGGTTCTAAATGATGCAAAGCTGCAAGGTGTGTTGGTAGAGGCTTGCGCTCTAGTGTCTGAGTTACGTGAGTACCATCAGAAAATACAGTTAGCATTTTCATCATTTGAGTAGCATGTTTTACAAGGCATCTCAGATGTAGAGTGACATGTGATAGCAACTGAGAATGCAACATTGCAGTTACTTGACACTCAGTAAGAATTTACAAGAAAGGAAGTGTCCTCTTTACATAACACATTGATTTCAACAGGTCTTATCTCATTATCTCTTGTTGAGGTAGAGATGAAGACTACTGTGAAACGTAAGAGAGTTCACCAGCATAGAATCTGATCTGTAAGTAGAGTCCAGTACATTATTGAATCAAAAGAAGAAATCAGAGATGGTAACCTTTTGATGCTTGCGAACTTTGCTTGATTAACTTTTTCTGTAGGCTAAGTCTGACTTGTTAAGATGGTTATCAAACTCATCGTTAAGCCTCTGTCCACTTGCGTCTTATTGTCCAAGAGTAGAGATTTTAACTTACTACTATCTACCCTTCTTGCTTAATTCTTGTTTCACTTGTTATAGATTATCTCATTTAGTCTATACATTATGTTTTTCAGTTCTATATTTGTTATTTGATTTCTGTCTATAGCTTATTGTCAAATGGTGTATCGTTTTTTCACCTAATGTCAGCATTTATGTTTCATCTGAGTATGATTGATAATATCATATAACTTCTGTATTAAAGTGTACGAATTGATCGTGGCATAGCATGATATGCTCTGATACCAACGTTTGGTTTCAGAGTATATTGGATTGAAAGCGGTTATATCGTGACATGCTCTGATACCAACTTCTAGTATCAGAGTATATTTGATTGATAGTGGTTATATCGTGACATGCTCTGATACCAACTTTTATCACACCCTATTTTTGACGTACCAATACTATGGAATGTAACGGGATCTCTCCATCCTATTAGGGCATAAGAAATTTCCTTTTAGGATCGCACATCACAGTACTCCACAAGTCAATCCAGATAAAAATAGTTATCAGAGTAAAATTTATAAATCTTATTTTTAATAATCATTCGTACTAAGAATGTAAATTAGCGAAAGACTTAAAACTTAAATCCAATTGTCAACAGCTGATGAATTTCTACTTAAAAGCTTATATATGAAAGTTCTAACCATAATTAAAAATCATTATCCAATTATTCCATAACAAATGTCTAAAATAAAATAAAATATTATTTAAAGTTTATTTCCAACATAAACCCAAAATAGAGTAATAATCCCAATTAAAAAGAAGAAAAGACATGGGCATAGTGAAATCCCATGCACAACACCACACAACGCATCAAGGATCAGAGATATTCTCCTCAAGTTCATAGTCCTCATCCTCTACACCAGAAGAACTGCAACCCAGAGCATTACGCAAAGAACCTGAAATATCTAAAATAATTTATTGCACAAGGTAAGCTCAACCACCAAGCTCAGCAAGAAAACTAAACTTGCACAAACAAAAATGCATGCAACTATCAACTACGGTCTAGTAAATAACTATAAGTGCTAGTTTAGGACAACCCACACACGGAGTCTCCAGTCTGTACGGGTCTCTTCCCATCAAATGATACCGCCTCACTCGGCGTACAATTGTAAGGACAAAGTTCATTTCTTCCACCCATCTTCGATGGACGAAAAAAATAATGATTTGGAATCACCATCTAGATTAAGGTCTAGGACCTATAAAAATGTAGTCTCATCATAAGCAAAGAATTCTATTGACTCATTGGACCAATATATTGGCTTTGATCTATCAGAGAACGGATAAGCATTCAAGGTACAGTTTGGGAAGGTGTTAGGCACCCAAAGCTGTCCGATCCAAAAATCGGCCTCCTATGTGATTCTACTTTCCTTAGACTCTATTGTTCTGACTATTCATGGTCAATAGATGATGACTAGGGCTCATGGGGGATCTTATGCCAAGTTGCTAAGTTCTTCTAACCTAGGTTCAGTCAAACATGTTCTCAAAATAAATAAACAAAAAAGTAATATATAGTGAATCGAACCGAAGATGGTTCGGTGATGGATTGAATCTGAGATGTCCAAGACATCTCAAATTGTCTACATATTCTAATCTTGCAATCAAGTCCATAACATAGTTCGCACGGAATTTGATTAAGATTTATGGATGTGGTTTATGATTAAGCTTTCTTAGATTCAATTGTTCAAGTTGAAGTTTATGCTTAATGATGATTGAGATTGAATCTAGAGATAACCTAATGTGGATTGAAATGAATATAGATATGATATGGATATAGAGGACCTAAGAAAACTAAGATGTGCTACCATACTTGAAGAGGTCGTCCAAGTTGTCTACGTATTTTAGAGGTCCTGAAAATTAGGTACAACGTAGTTCATTATGATGTTTTGATACTCTCGAGGAGCAAGGATGTGTATACTCTCAGAGGGCAATCTATCTTTCTCTCAACTCTCGAGGAGCAATCTATCTCTTTCTCTACTCTCAGGGAGCAATCTGTTTTTTTCTCTACTCTCAGAGAGAAATCTCTCTCTCTCTACTCTCAGGGAGCAATATGACTCTCTCTACTCTCAGGGACCAATCTGTCTCTCTATCTCTTGGGGAGAAATCTGTTTATCTCTACTCTCGGGGAGCAAGGGTATATGAGTTCGTGTTTGAGAATCTCTCCAAACTGCCTATGTATCTTAGGGTGCCGCCCTTAGAATTAAGATTCACGTAGTTCAAAAGTGGATTCAATTCATTCATGTGTATATTCTTTCAAGATCATAGTGTGGAACCGCGTTTGGAAATCTCTCCAAATTGCCTACGTATCTTAGGATGCTGCCCTAAGAATCAGGATCCTCGTAGTTCGGAATCGGATTCATTCATTGATGTGTATATTCTTTCAAGATCATGGTGTGGAACTGAATTGCTTTATGATTCGATTCACATTACACCTATCTAGTTCTCTGTATCCTAGAGGAAAATGAGCTAAGGGGTAGGGATCGTCCTAAGCTACCCTTGACCTAAAACCCTAATTTGGCATTTGTTGGGCTAGGCTTCATATCTCTTGATTAAAATTTATCACTTTCATTCTTACCCTTCCCGTGAGTGTGGGTGCCTACATACATGTTCCCACACTTAATATGTCTTCTAGGTGTACAGATATGTCAGTTTGACTAGGAAGTTGTAGAAATTAAATTATTGTCAATAATAAATATCATTCAAATATGGCAAGTAACAATAATATCATCTCATGTATAGCAATAAAACATGTGAATCACTCAGATTTGATGTAATTGATCATCATCAATGTGATCAAGATTACATTTGACCGATGGTTCAGATTCACTTAAAACATCCATGAGGTCAATCCAATGGTTCAAATTCAAATTAAATCACTAAAAAGGATAATCTATCCATTCAAATCAATCATCAAGACAATCCCATGGTCCAAATTCATTTATATCACTCATGATCAGATCTAATGGTTTAAATTCGAATAAGATACTCATGATCAAGATCTAATGGTTTCAAATTCTTCTAAGGCACAATATGATGGAAATCTAACGGTTTAAATCATGCCTACAAGGTCAGACTATGAAAATGGGTCAGAGTGATTTTTGGAATCGAACCAATCATGGGAAAATAATCATAAGATATTCTTCAATCATGCAAAAAATTATCTGTTAACTTGGTTGTCTTTCAGACTCATGTGACTACCTTTACACTCAAGGAAGTGTTGTCTAAAAAAATCTCTACAGGACACTTATGCATGGATTTTCATGATTTTTACTGCAATCAATAGATTCTATGGACCTTTACCAAAACATACATATGGGTTTCATACATGTTCAAATTAAGCTCAAAATACGTCCTCCGGAAGAGGACTCAAAGACCTAGATTTTGTCTCAAGATGGGAAATCCTAACAGGGAGCCAAAATGGGTCGAATATGCACCACAAATGCAGTTATGTGCACTGGTCAAGTCTGTTTTAGATTCTAACCAGCTGCACCATAAATTCTATATAAAATCAATCACTTATTGAAAATAGAATTCAGGCATATGGTCATGTATCTAACTGATATATCTAACACTTAATTAAAAAATATTGTGCAAACAGAAAGATCCTCAAGGCCCAAACATCACATCTCAGTCATGCAATTCAGTGTGTTCTAACTGACCCTAAAACAGACCATGGTGCACTTCAAAAGTCATATGAAATCCATAAAAAATCAGAAAATCCAAATCCAGTGTTAAATGTTTCATTACTTCATATCTATCACTTTATCTGAAAATAGGATTATCAAATTATGACCGTAAATTCTATTTTTAGAGCTTTTTTGATGAGGGTTTGCACTGTACCGGAGAAGGATAGTAGCACCATTGGGCCTTTTTTTATCTCAACTTTCTCAACTCCAAACGAGTCAAAATTTGTAGGAGAAATTTTTAACATATGTATGAGTATCTTATAAAATTTTGGGCTCTAAATTTATCAAAAATCTATATGAGATGCATGTCCCAAAATTAGGTTCCAGATCTAGAATTTCTAGATCTAAAATCCACCTTGTGAAAAGTATTAAAATACTCAAAAATCATCATATGACATTCAATTTTTCTCCATTGAATACTTTAAATATATTATAATGAATAAAAAATATCAAACATGGGCATTACAACATCCACATGCACGCAATATAACATCTCTGATCATGATTTATCAAAAATAGGCATATTCATGCAATTTTTGACATGTTAGCATCATGAAATCATATCAAAACCAAAATTTTGGTTATAGCAATGGGTGAGGGGCCATGAATTGTAGGTATGTACTAGAAAATAACAATAGAGAATGGACTTACCTCTTTGCAGAGAGTTCTCTCTCTCTTAGCTTCTCCTTCTTCCTTCTCTTCTTCTCTTTTCCTTCTTCTTCCTCTCCTCTCTCAATTTTGTCTCCCTCTTTTCAAAATTTTTTTCCTCTTTAGAACCCTCTCTTTTCTCCCTTTCAACCATCCTCCTCTTCTCTGATTTCCTTCTTTTTTCTTTCCTTTTGTCAATTTTGTCTTTTTCTTAGATCCTCTCTTTTCTCCCTCTAAGGACCGACCCTCTCTTTCTTTTTTTCTTTCCTTTTTTCATTCTTTTCGTTTTCTCTTTTCTTCTCTTTCTCTTCCAATTTCTGGTCACATTTTTTTTCCTTTCCTTTATTCTTCTTTTCTATTTCGGCTTTTTTCTATTTTTTCCTTCTTTCTAGAGTCCCCTTTAACCGACTCTCTCTTTCCTTTTTTTCTTCTTTCCAAATTCTTCTCCACGGCTTTCTCTCTCTCCTCACGAACTCTTTTTTTTTTTCCTTTTTCCCTCCAACTGTGGGCCCCTCTATTTCCCACGGCTTGGATTCTCCTTTTTTTTTTTTTTCCTTCTTCCTTGCCAATGGGACCCACGGCCAAGTGCCTTTTTCTTGCTCTCTCTTACCTAAACCACCCCATTAGTGGGCCCCCCGCTATTAGATCTCCACGGCTCTATTTTTTTGGACTATATATATATATATATATATATATATATATATATATATATATATATATATATATATATATATATATATATATATATATATATATATATTTATCTGTATGTGTGTGTATGTGTGTGTGTGAGTGTGTGTAATATAAAGTATATGTACATAAATAATACATAATATATACATATGACAAGTGTCTGCACATAGGTGAACCAGTTTGGTTTGGACTGACTTGAGCTGAATTGACTTGATTGGGTCGGACCGACATGAGTTGACTGGCTTAAACTGATATGGATTGAGCTGGGTTGGGCCAAGATTGGTTTTTCTCTCTCTATCATTTCATGGGCTATTTCCGCTACCATTCGGCATGGAATCTTTTGACGGCCTCTATCCTAAATTTTCTACATTCACTATATATAACACTAAAAATGAGAAATATTTGAGCTTGAATCTCTCATTTGGATGTAACATGGCCAACTTATGAATTTATGAATTTAAACAGGATAATTTAGGATAATCCGATTAGTGACTCTGCATGAGATGCCTCGGAGACCTCTGCCTTAAATTCTCCACATCTGCTTTGTAGAGTAATAAAAATGAGGAATAATGGCACTGAAATCACCTGATTTGGATGTCGGATAATAAAATTATGAGGAATTAAAGTTTACACAGGCATATCGGCTTGCAGCTCTGCATGGGATCCCTCGGAGACATCTGTACCAGATTTTCCACTTCTACTTTGTAGAGAACCAAAAATGAGGAATAATGGCATTGGAATCACCTCATTTGGACGTCGGATGAGAAAGATATGAGAAGATGAAGTTTAAATTGTAAGACCCGCACGCCACGTACCCGGCCTAACCTTATATTTTGTGTCGGGACCCGTTTACATATCATGGTCGAGCCAAGTGGACCAAGTGTGAAGAAAAACCAAGACCCAATATGAAAATTTACTCAAAAACAGTCAAAATGAGGGTAGGGTCGCAGGTTTTAACAGGCAGGTCCTACCCCCCCATCGACCCCCCATCGACCCGTGACCAGGGGTCGCAGGGGTCTATGAATTGTCCGACCCCCCATCGACCCCCCATCGACCCCCGATAATCGGGAAAAACAGCACGAACCGAAAATTAGGAAACTTTCCTAATTTCAATTGGAATCATTCCTAAACTCAATGAGACTTATTTTGGGACGTTTTACTCTATAAATAGGATGTCCCTAAGCCTCTTTCACTCCTTTTACAACCCTAATTGGATTGAGAGAAATAGAAGAGAAGGAAGAGAAGGAGAAGAGAAAGAGAATTGAAGAAGAAGACCAAGGAGGAGGAAATTCAGAGGAAACTCTGAATCTCAGCAAACCTAAGGTATGAATACATTCCCCATGATTTATTTAAGACCTTAGAATGGTTTATGAAGAGGGTATGACTTAGAAGAAACCCAAATCACCCATCCATGGTTAGGTTTCAATGGAAACCATGGAGGAGATCATTGAAACCATGTAGGTGAATAAAGAATAGTTCTAAACCATAGAACATGTATGGAATGGATTATAGAAGCAAGCCATAGGACCCCAAACCATGGGGGTTCGTACCTAGGGTCGATGGAACCTCTGACCCTAGCATCGACCCCCAGCATTCGGGAATTTCAGGAAAGGAGGGGTAGCACCTAGGGTCGATGGAACCTCCGACCCTAGGCATCGACCCCCAGTTAACAGCAAGCTGTAAAAATTAGAATAAATTCTAATTAAATTCTATCGACTTTGTTAGGTCTTCTAGCAATATAATATTGATATAAAAGTGATTCTTAAGGCTTGGAAAGAGGATCTACAAACAAGCAAAGGTGAGGGAACAAGACCTAAACTAATTGGTTAATAACAAATTGCTTTTATTTTTTGAGTCCAATACCATGATTGTGATATGCGTGTGTGCTTGTAATGTGCATTCAACATGTCATCCAATATTTCTATTATTATTGTTCATGCATATTTAAAATTTTATTGATTATAACATGATGATGTTGATGTTGGTAGGAATAGGCATGTGAATGTTTGTGTTTGGCTGGTGTACATGGTGCGGGTAGGGATGGTATCAATCGGTACTTCAATTCCGTTCTCATCGGGGTATATTGTGCCATGGTCTATTCAAGTCATGTCCACTAAGCAAGTGTTAGTGGGCTTGATGCGAGTGGAGCATCAGGGGGAGGACGTGACATTGTGGTTCAGCCTGGTCACCAGACTCTAGCTCTATCTCTACTCAAGTCTTGTCCACTAACATCGTCGTATCGCCATTACCTTAGCGGAACTAATATGTCGTAGGGCATCAGGGGGGACGTGGCATTGTGGTTCAGCCTGGTCACCAGACCCTAGCTCTATCTCTATGGATGTATTGAGGGATGTTGGGGTGAGGCCTTGGATACATTGTTTAACATTAGGGTTGGTTAGTTGCGAGCCCAGTTTGCAAGCCCTCGCCAACAGGGGCTTACGTGTTGGTATGGGCAACCGGTGCAGCCATGCCATTTTCATGGGGTGTATATTGTCCATGGTGGGTGCATGTGGGGCAACAGTGCCGTTTTCATTGGGCATTTCCACACACTCGTGTATAGAGGTGCGGCGGCCACCTATCCTTTCTATAGCACATTGCAAACTTTAAATCAGACCAAAGATATGAATTGATTGCATGCATATGTATTGTTGCATTGTTTTGTTTGCTCACTAAGCCGTGATGTGTGCTCACCCTTTCGAATTCGAATATTTTTAGTTGATGATGCAGGTACCACTGTTGAAGATTTTATGAACGCTCCTGTGTTCGGGCATGTGGAGACAATGGAAGCTGAAGATTTAGTGGATATGCATGACTCCTCATGCGAGTGCAACTCATGCGTATTCGATTAGATTTTGTTTAAATTTTATTAAAGACATGTAATTGATATTTATTTAATTATGTCTCAGTTGATTTAACAATAATTTGATATTTATTCATGGTTATCACAGTTAGATTCTTAGTTCATTATCTGTAAGAATTCCGCTATTTATTTTATTACCTCTGATTAATATGGAATGTGTTTTGGTTCATCATATGTGGGATAGCCTATTGTGAGATCCTGGTTGAACTGTTGGTTTATTGACGGTTCATCACACCATTCTGGTTGGAGCAGAATTGGGGTGTGACAACTTGGTATCAGAGCTCTCGTAGGCCTTACCCATTAAACCTAAATACTACCACTGGAGTCCATGAACTGAGTTAGGATAAATTAAAAGCTTTAATACAAATACACCATAAGCACCTATGTTGGTTGAGACAGAACTTAACGAGAGAAGAATGTACATATAAAAGGTGGAACCATATATATACAATCAAACAGAAAGAAAAGACCAAAATTCATCATGATAAACAAATAATAAAGGGTATTATCTATAAGTCGGGCAGTTATCTAGGAATACAAAGGATATAGTATAGTAAGAAGAAGAAAGCATCTGTAAAGTAGAAAAATTAAATGCCGAGTTGGTACTCACAAGATTTGAAACTCGACGTATGACAAAGAAAGGAAAAAATGGCTAGTAATGCCTAATTCCTTGCAAAGGTAAAGGGAAAGGTCTCGGGCTAAATCCAAATAGAGATAAGAGAATAATGGCCACACATTAAGAATAAGAGCAACTATAAAGAAGCTTAAGCTATACTCCTGGGTAACGTGGAGACTCAGAGTGAGATCCATTACAAGCTGATCTATTGCCCACTAAGCAAGAAGAGGATGTTGCAACTTGACCCCACCACTATCTGGGTCGAGAATGGGTAATGAAAACTTATCTGAGTAAATGCTAAATAATGATAATTAGATTGGAGCAAATCAAAAGAGGTGAATAACTAGGCCACTCCAGCCAATCACCTGGACTACTAAGTACCTTAGCCATGGTTGTAATAAACTTGGTCTGACAAAATACAAGAGCAACAACAAGGATAAATAGATAATGGCTTAGTAGAGAAGAAAAATACAAAAATTTTGACATTATAACGACGTAAATTGGTCAAAAGCCTCACTTTTCACCCATACACGTGGGCAGGAGGACTTATGTAGATTCTAAACTATCCTGTAAGACTCATACCATTGGAAATGTTAGCCAATGGGATTCAATTTGAAGAAATTTCAAGAAATTCAAAAATTTCGATAAATTAGGGCAAAAGAGAAAATTTCGAGTTACTCGATAACCAAACGATGAAACTTAAATATTTTGTGGGCTTTCGTCCATTGACCCACCAACAACAAAAGCCCCCAATAAAAATCAAATTTTTACGATTGAAAAAAGTTTAATTGGAAGAAAACGAGATATATGAGCAAAAACCTAGGTAAGGAAACCTAAAAACATGAAAACGTAGAAGATATACCTGTAGAGGAGGTATAGTCGTCGAAACAAGAAGCACAAACCACCAACGGATCGGAGTTGCCACTGTAGCAACTCAGAGGGATGAGACGAGTTGAAACGAAGGAGGAAGAATGGGAAATGGACAGAATCGGAACTTAAAAATCTGATTTTTAGTCCGGGGGTCGGAGAATTCGACCAAGACCAAGACCATCGACCCACCCATATCGACCCCCGCATCGATCCTCGGCTCTCGGGAACCTGACAGAGAACCAGGGGTCGCACCCTGGGTCAGACATACTCCGACCCCCCCATCGACCCCCGGCTCTCAGGAAAAATGGATGATTTCGGGGGTCGGATCGAGGGTCGGATACCCATCGACCCCCACCATCGACCCTGCATAGAAAAGATAGTATTTTTCACTGAATGATCTGAAAAATTTGAAAATACCATTGGTTAGTGTATCCAAATATGAAAATGAAGTACATAATGATTGCCTCATGTGTTCTATGACTTTTCAGACACTACACCACCAGAATAGGAAATGACTGGGCGAAGAGGGAACAGACGAGGACGTAACCAAATCCCACCACCACCACCGGTAGATGAAACCAGTCATGAAATTCCTGAAGTACCAGAGAATCCAAACGTGGCACCGCCAGGAGATAATGGTCAGGCAAATCCTATAAACTTGCCAGCCCACTTATAGATTTAGTTACAATCGTAATGAACTTGGCACAACAACTGCAACAAATACAACAGGTGCAAACTAATATGTAAGCTGCCATAGGCGTGGTTTTTCCAGCTGCACATATGACACAGATGCTAGCAGGACAGGCAACCCATGCACCTCAAACACTAGTCATGCAAGCTCCAGTGCAAAACCCTGAGATAGCTCAAGGTGGTTATCAATACCAACCAACTATGTATGGGGCCTATGCTCCGTATCAGCTGGACCGCTCCAGACTGGTCGGGCATTTTCTTAAGATGATGCCCAAAGAATTCGATGGTAAGCCAGCAGATCCTTTGTGGCCGGCACACTAGATTGACGAAATGGAAAGAAATTTTATGATGATGACCGTAAATGAGGAGGAGAAAGTGTTGTGTGCCACATTTATGCTCAAGAGCGATGCACACCATTGGTGGAAGTCTACCAGGACATATCTATTAACCAAACACGCCCGCTTGACCTAGGATATATACAAAGAGGCATTCTTTGAGAAATACTTCCCTAGAAGTTTCAGAGATTCTATGGAGAGAGAGTTCCTGAGTTTATATCAGGGGCAGGTAACTGTCGACCCATATCAACAGCGTTATGAGGAGCTGTTTTTCTTTGCACCAGTCAGTATGCAAGAGGAGGATACGAAAATCCGAAGGTTCGTCATGGGACTTAGGGGAAGCATACACGAACATGTTTTGGGATTGGAGAAGAAAATCTACAATGAAGCTGTACAAATTGCTCAAGTGATAGAGTCGAGCCAGAAAGAGAGCTATTTTACTCAAAATAGGGGAATCAAAAGGCCAAATGAAAATTTTTACAATGGAGGGAACACCAAGGTTTTCCAACCCTTCCGTACCCAGGGCTTCAATGCTGCAACCAAAACCATTTCAGCAACCCCATGGCAACCAAAGCAAAATGGTGAGGGGATCAGATGTTTTAACTACAACCAAGTAGGGCATGTCTCAAGATAGTGTACTAAGCCCAGAAAACAACTACAGCAAGGAAGAGTTTACGCTGTTTCAGCCAAGGATGTTGCCGCATCGTCTGATGTGGTCACAGGTATGACCTGAACCTGTCATTTTATGTTACATTGCATGAGCATGTAGACTAAATTAAAACAAATCACAGGTATTGTACCTAGTAATGGCATTCCTGCCAGAGTGCTCTTTGATTATAGAGTTACTCATCCTTTTATATCTGTGTCATTTGGAAAGAAACTAAACATACCCCTTAAATCCTTAGATTACAAACTGCTTATACGATCGTCGATGGGAATTATGAAGTTCAAGGAAGGACCCAGTATAAATGCTACCTTATGTTTTGCAGCAATAGATTCAGATTTGGAAGGAGAGTAACATATAATAGAAACTCGTGATGATCCAATTAAGCGAGAATTTATGGATGAACTTATGGAGCAATGGTTCGTCGGTTGTGCTTATGGCATTAAAGATCATCTCTGAATTGATGGATAAAGTAGAAGTAGTAATTTTGTTAGGTCTGTATATAGGAACGGTGTAAGCAGACTTAGAAAAGGAAAACCAAACCCTGACTTTTGTTTTGGGAATGGAACTGCAGTATCATGAACTATGTCAATGATTTTCCATTGACTCCCAAATCGGTTGACATGGTTGGGTGATTGTTGATCGCCTTATGAAGATAGCTCAGTCCATTGCTATACGACCTCGGTATGCTTTGGAGCGGCTAATTAAGCTATATGTGGATAGTATTTCCAGATTGAATGGTATGCATGAGAGCTTAGTGTCGGTTAGAGGCTTATGCCTTCTCTCGAAGTTTTAGGAGGATCTATAGAAAATAATGGGGACAAAGTTAAAGTTTAGTACCGCAGTTTACCTTAAACCGATGGACAGTCGGAGTGGACTATACAGATCCTAAGAGATATGCTCCGAGCTTGTAAAATTGATTTCAAGGAACTTGAATTGAGAAGTTATCGTGAATTAAAGTTGCTACTAAGCTACCATGTAAATGTTACCTATGAAGCATGGTACGGTAGAAATGTCAAATCTCTTTATTTTGGAATAAAGTCGGTGAATGAAGAATTTTGTGACCTAAGTTTAATGAAGAAAACTATCGAGTGGCAGACAAGATCAAAAAAAAAAAAAAAAAAAAGGGGCAGGATAGCTCAAGGTGTCAAAAGAGACACCATGACCTTGAGTTCGCCATAAGTGACAAAGTGTTTTTGAAGAAATCACTTATGCGTAGTTTGAAACGATTAGACAAGAAGAGAAAGTTGTATTCTATATTTGTGTTTGATCTTATAAACTTTGGAGAGACGTAGAAAAGTTGCATATCAATTAGCGTTACCGCTATCCATGTCTAGTGTGCATGATGTATTTCGTGTGTCTCTATTGAAGAAGTACATTGGAGATCCATATCAAAGGTATTGACCACGGAATCACTGGATTAGATAGAATGTTTAACTATTGAAGTGGTACCAGCCTAGTTCACTAGTGGGAAGGTACAATGTTTCCAAAACTGGGATAATTATTATATGAAGGTAACCGGGCAAAGACAAGACGTGGAGAAGAGTGCATAGGAGGAAGAAGATGCAATGCAGAAATAGAATTCCCACCTATTGACTCCGAAGTAAATTCAAAATTTTGAGGACAAAATTTATTTTAAGGATGGGGGAGTTATAAGATCCGTACTTTCAAATTTGGAGGACAAAATTTCTTTTAAGGGTGGTGGAGTTGTAAGACCCACACGCCACGAACCCAACCTAACCTTATATTTTGTGTCGGGACCCGTCTACATATCATGGTCGAGCCAAGTGGACCAAGTGTGTGAAGAAAAATCAAGACCCAATATGAAAATTTACTCAAAAAAAGGCAAAATGAGGGTAGGGTCGTAGGTTTTAACAGGCAGGTCTGACCCCCCCATCGACCCCCCCATCGACCCGTGACCAGGGGTCACAGGGGGTCTACGAATTGTCCGACCCCCCATCGACCCCTCATCGACCCCCGGTAATCGGGAAAAACAGCACGAACCAAAAATTAAGAAACTTTCCTAATTTCAATTGGGACCTTTCCTAAACTCAATGGGACTTATTATGGGAGGTTTTACTCTATAAATAGGATGTCCCTAAGCCTCTTTCATTCATTTTACAACCCTAATTGGATTGAGAGAAAGAGAAGAGAAGGAAGAGAAGGAGAAGAGAAAGAGAATTGAAGAAGAAGACCAAGGAGGTGGAAATTCAGAGGAAACTCCGAATCTCAGCAAACCTAAGGTATGAATACATTCCCCATGATTTATTTAAGACCTTAGAATGGTTTATGAAGAGGGTATGACTTAGAAGAAACCCAAATCACCCATCCATGGTTAGGTTTCAATGGAAACCATGGAGGAGATCATTGAAACCATGTAGGTGAATAAAGAATAGTTCTAAACCATAGAACATGTATGGAATGAATTATAGAAGCAAGCCATAGGACCCCAAACATTAATGAATGAACAAAATTTGATATTTTCAACTCAAACCAGGGGGGGTCGCACCTAGGGTCGATGGAACCTCCGACCCTAGCATCGACCCCCAGCATTCGGGAAGTTTAGGAAAGGAGGGGTAGCACCTAGGGTCGATGGAACCTCCGACCCTAGCCATCGACCCCCAGTTAACAGCAAGCTGTAAAAATTAGAATAAATTCTAATTAAATTCTATCGACTTTGTTAGGTCTTCTAGTAATATAATATTAATATAAAAGTGATTCTTAAGGCTTGGAAATAGGATCTACAAACAAGCAAAGGTGAGGAAACAAGACCTAAACTAATTGGTTAATAACAAATTGCTTTTATTTCTTGAGTCCAATACCATGATTGTGATATGTGTGTGTGTTTGTAATGTGCATTCAACATGTCATCAATATTTCTATTATTACTGTTCATGCATATTTAAATTTATTGATTATAACATGATGATGTTGATGATGGTAGGAATAGGCATGTGAATGTTTGTGTTTGGCTGGTGTACATGGTGCGGGTAGGGATGGTATCAACCGGTACTTCGATGCCGTTCTCATCGGGGTATATTGTGCCATGGTTTATTCAAGTCATGTCCACTAAGCAAGTGTTAGTATGCTTGATGCGAGTGGAGCATCAGGGGGAGGACGTGACATTGTGGTTCAGCCTGGTCACCAGACTCTAGCTCTATCTCTACTTAAGTCTTGTCCACTAACATCGTCGTATCGCCATTACCTTAGCGGAACTAATATGTCGTAGGGCATCAGGGGGGGACGTGGCATTGTGGTTCAGCCTGGTCACCAGACCCTAGCTCTATCTCTATGGATGTATTGAGGGATGCTGGGGTGAGGCCTTGGATACATTGTTTGACATTGGGGTTGGTTAGTTGTTAGCCCAGTTTGCAAGCCCTCGCCAACAGGGGCTTACGTGTTGGTATGGGCAACCGGTGCTGCCATGCCATTTTCATGGGGTGTATATTGTCCATGGTGGGTGCATGTGGGGGCAACAGTGCCGTTTTCATTGGGCATTTCCACACACTCATGTATAGAGGTGTGGCGGCCACCTATCCTTTCTATAGCACATTGCAAACTTTAAACCAGACCAAAGATATGAATTGATTGCATGCATATGTATTGTTCCATTGTTTTGTTTGCTTACTAAGCCATGATGTGTGCTCACCCTTTCGAATTCGAATACTTTTAGTTGATGATGCAGGTACCACCGTTGAAGATTAGATGAACGCTCCTGTGTTCGGGCATGTGGTGACAATGGAAGCTGAAGATTTAGTGGATATGCATGACTCCTCATGCGAGTGCAACTCATGCGTATTCGATTATATTTTGTTTAGATTTTATTAAAAACATGTAATTGATATTTATTTAATTATGTCTCAGTTGATTTAACAATAATTTGATATTTATTCATGGTTATCACAGTTAGATTCTCAGTTCATTATCTGTAAGACTTTCGCTATTTATTTTATTACCTCTGATTAATGTGGAATGTGTTTTGGTTTATCATATGTGGGATAGCCTATTGTGAGATCCTGGTTAAACCGTTGGTTTATTGACGGTTCATCACACCATTCTTGTTGGAGCAGAATTGGGGTGTGACATAAATAATTAAACTTATGATTATTTGCATGCAAGCCCCTATATATTATAAATTTTCAGAAAATACCCTTATTCTTTTTCCTAAACATAAATCGCTATATCTTCTTCATTTGATATCCAAATTGAATGATTCTGGTCTCATTTCGAAGGTATTTCTAAGACCTACGCATCCATGGTTGCAACACATTTCCTGTCACACCCCAATTCTGGACCAACCAGAATGGTGTGATGAACCGTCAATAAAGTACGGTTTAACCAGGATCTCGTATAGGCTATGCCAACCATGTTAAACCAAAACACGTTCTACATTAATCAGAGATAATAAATTATATAGCGAAAGTCTTATTAATAATGAACTGATGTCTAATCATGATAAATAATTAATATTCCAATTATCTCCAAGTAATCAAAATATAATTTAATACATATTACAAATATCCAAATACGGAAGTTAAACACTAAGCGTATCCATTGTTGAAACACTAGCTTGACGAGCCATATTCGTCCTCCACAGCTTGTACATCCATAGCCGCTGCATGTCCACACATTGGCACATCCAGGTAGTCTTCAACAGTAACACCTGCAACATCAGAAACTAAAAAGAATTGCACGCGCGAGGGTCAGCTCTCCAACTTGAGCTCAGTGAGTAAACAAAATAATGCAACAAACATATGCATGCATTCAATTCATATCTTTGGTATGGTTTATAAGTTTACAATGTTCTATAGAAAGGTTTGGTGGCCGCCGCACCTCTATACATGAGTGTGTGAATCTATCCAATGCATCAAACACCATTGCCATCCCACATGCACCCATTATGGAATAGAGATAGAGTTAAAGTGTCCAGATTAAACACCACCAACACTTCCCCTGATGCCCTACCCATACCAACATGTAAGCCCCTATTGGCGAGGGCTTACAAACTGGGCTCGCAACTAACCAATCCTAATGCCAAACAGTGTATCCAAGGCCTCACCCCAACATCCCTCAATACGTCTATAGAGATAAAGCTAAGGCCCCCCAGCAGAGTTAGAGACCACACGGTCCGAGACCACCTCCCCTGATGCCCTACGACGTAATAGTTCAACTAAGGTAATGGTGATACGATGATGTTAGTGGGCAAGAGTTGAGTAGAGATAGAGCTAGAGTCTGGTGACGAGGTTGAAGACCACCATGCCACGTCCTCCCTCTGATGCTCAACTCGCATCCAACACACCAACCACACACATACATTCACATGCCTATTCCTAGCATCATCATCATCATCATGTTATAAATAAACGGAATTAAATATGAATGAATAGTAATAACAGGAATATTGGATGGCATGTGAGATGCACATTACAAGCATACACGCATAAAATCAATCATGACATTGGACTCAATAAAAATAAACATTTTGTTATTAACCAATTAGTTTAGGTCTTGTTCCCTCACCTTTGATCGATGTTTGTTCCTGTCCTTGTTCTTCTCCCAAGCTTTTGAAGTGACTTTGAATCTATTAGGAACCTATATAATTAATGTATGTAAGTTAGGGTTCAAGTTTACCAAGTTACAATAGTCAAAAACCTTGTTTGGTCTTAAAATATGCTTGCTGTTTTTCTATGGTCGATGATATGTTTGATGCTGTGGTAGCAATATATGCCACCGTAGGACCTACGGTCGATACCCTATGGTCGCATTACATGCGACTGTAGCTGCGACCGTATGTTTCCTGAATTCTTCCCGAATGGCTGTGGTCAATACTTTCTCATCCTATGGTCGACCATAGCTGCGACCATACGTAGTTTGGTTGATTTTTACTTCTTACATGAGTTCCTCCTCTTGGATCATCAATGGGGTCCTCCCTAATGATCATTCTAAGGCCAATATTCTTAGTTTATCCCTCATCCATTAACCCTAACCTATTCTCTATGGTTTTGCTTAGAAATTCCATAACCGAAATCGTTATATTAGATTCAACACATCAATTTGATGGAAAAGAACCTATCCTATCTGATCTATCCTACAGAGTCAAGTCCATACCTTAAGCTTGTTGTAGAGAGATAAAATTCTCCTCTGCAAAACTTTTCCCAAAGCTTTCCTCTCCTTCTCTTCTTTTCCAAATCTCTTTTTTCTTCTCTTCCTCTCTTTCTTTCTCTCTTAGGTTTAGGGTTTCAATTTGGGTTCTAAAAGAGTGAGAGAGGCTAAGGAACGTCCCTTATATAGAGGACAAACCTCCATATAGAGTCCTCTTTCAATTAGGAAAGAGTCCTCCTCAAATTAGGAAAGTTTCCTAAATACGGAGTCGATTCTGGGTTCCTATGGTCGATCATACGGTCGCATAAACCGTCGACCATAAGACCAAAAGATGTGACCATAGCACCTACAGTCTCACTACGGTCGACCATAAGTGCGATCGTAACCCCCAAACATGCCACCATAGGTCCAAAATTCACTGGTTTTTAGTTTTTGACTGTTTGCTTCCATACAAACTTAACCAGTCAACCACAACAACTAAATTTGACTTGTGATTTACCTCATCTTGTGGTTTCTTCATATAATTGGTTCACTTGAGCCGATTATGATGGAAAGACCGGTCACGACACGAGAATGTAAAGTTAAACCGGATTCATGGTGTGCGGGTCTTACATTTCCTTACTATAGAGCCCACCAAAAACCTTCTCAAAGTCACAGTCAAAATCTAAACATTGCATTGGGATTCACCAACCTATCATATGGTTTCATTTAAGCTCCTGGACACTGGGGATCTCAGTTGTTCTCAAAACATTATATAGAGCATGCCGGGGCTAATCGATTGTCATTTTTGAGAGAGTTTCACTCGCCTCCCCTGTATTTTCCAAACTTTTACTTACTTCTCCCACTTTGATGTCTACTCTCCAGTAAGACTTTGTTCAACTAGCGATGGCAAAAATAGGGTGCTTACAGATACCCCTCTTTAGCCGAGATTGTATCAATTGAAGGTAAAGATAAGAGAATCGCATTTTTGCCTCTCATATTGGAGAGACAAAAATTCAAAGAGGTAAGATCATCAAACCACTCAACATTCATGCATATAACATGACAAATACAGTAACATCAGGACTAGCAACCATCATCACACAAATCATGTACATTCAAAACAAATGACTCTGTTAGCATGCATACTCCAAATGAAATTTGGGAAGACAAATAGAAATTGAAATGGTTCTCCCTGGGTTATAAACTTTGTCTGATTATATAGTTTAAAGAAAATAACTGTATCAAAACACTAAATGAGTGTTCAAATACATCTGGATAAACCTAAAGAATCTTCTGAAGAGTCCACTTATCCCATCCACTAGCAATAGCCTCGATCAGATCGTGGCTTAATTCTTTAGGTGCTTTAAAACCTGTTCCCTTCTTGTTGATGTCTTTCAATGCCCTATATTGATGGAATAGCCTTGCAGGTGAATAAAATGAAGTGCATGTCAGACCCATAATCTGAACATCTCCACTACCTGGAGGTTTGTGACAACTTTCTTTGCATTCCACCAATTACAGTTTCATCGGATGCTTGAAATGGTCATTTGCTTAAGATGTGATAGCCAATCTGAGTCAACTTGATATATAGTAGGATCTGCCTTCTTTACTAGATGAAAATGGTCAAGACTTGGTGCTCCGAGTTCCTCTACCAGACCCAACCTTTCAACTAACCAGATTTGAAGCAAGTATAATGATCCATTGAACTTCTCTAAACAACACCTACCTTGTAGAATTACTGCAATCCAGTCCCCTCAGAGTCTCTGCTAACATAGTAGGTATGATATCTCCTTGACACTGGTCATGTTCGATGAGATCAATAATGATAAGAGATCCTGTAGCTTCTTGACTCTACAGTAATGTTCGAGCAATGATGCAATATAGATAGACTCGTCTCCTCCATGTTTTTGCTTCACTCCATGTTTTTGCTTCATCATCTTCAGGTTTTTTCCATGCATAGGTATTTATCATGGGTTGCAATTTCAATCTCTGGTCTTGAACGAATAATCTTGCTTCTTCTTCATTCTAGCCGAAGAAGTCTCTTATTCTCTACTTTAATCTCTCTTAGGGGATGGTTTAAACATCTTTCTTTTTTGTGGATAAAGGAGACATGCTCTGAATTCTTCAATAGTAGGGCACAATTCCTCTTCACCAAACCTAAATATGCTTGTTGTCGAATCCGCAAGTGTACGGGTCGTGCAAATAAAATAATGATAAGTCGAGTAACGTTTCCATAGGGAGAATGTTCAATTACCAAACCTAATTAATTCTCTCTATTATTTAGACAACTAAATTACTAAGATTAATAATTAATAAGCAGATTATGAAACCAAAGATAGGATTCAGACTTCCTCAATTAAATTATGCTTAACCAAACCAGACTTATTGAATAAATTTCTGTTGATGCAACGATCAATTCCTTAAGATATTCTGTTATCTCTTTCAAGAATAACAAATTATGTCTGTATTAATCCTTCATCTACTTTCGTGTTTGCAGGATTCTAAGATAAACTCATTACGTTCATTAGAATTAAAACAAAGTTCACAATGGTGAGCCCTTATTTCTATGAAAATACTCAACCAATGACTGATATTTTATGAACTAATATCAATCTTCCGCTTTCGCTGCCTCAATTGATACCTTGAGATATGTAATTAGTGATCAATTAATCACATGTAATTTTCAAAATACCAGATTGCATAAAACATAATCATTCAAAAGTTAAGGATTTAATCAATACAATTTCAATGAATCCATCCTAATCCTAGAATAAGAAATCTAGCAATTCATCATTGACAATTCTAAAACATAAACAAAGGGATCACAGAGAAAAGGGAAGATCTCGTAATGGGAATAGATGAAGCTTGAATCCAGGATTTCTCTCTAGTCTTCTAGCTCTATCCCTCTCGAACTCTCCACCTCCAATGTGCCTTGTAGCCCCTTCTATGAACAGCTCTTCTTGCTCTCTGTATTTTTCTTTTCTTCTTCTTCTTAATTTATAAGCTTACAGTCCCATAAAATCAGTCTTTTACAATCTTCCAACTTACCCAATTAATTGGAGAATGCTGATTTTAAGGTAGATTTTGGTCAATTATCTTCCAAATCATTTAGGAATGTAACACCAAGCTTTGAGCTGTCTTGACACCTCTTATTTAGTCCTTATCCAATTCAAAAACCTACGAAATAACAAAAAATAACTAAGAATTAATTAAATTAATAAAATACTTAAAACATTAATTAAATTACACTTAATATCCAAGAAAAATTACAAAATTAAATTAAATATGATCAAGAATGTGCTAATTAATTTCACGTATCAAATACCCCCAAACTTAAATATTTGCTTGTCCTCAAGCAAAAGAAATACCATATTTAGAACAAAGGATACGAAGCATATTTAAAATCACTCCTCACATCCAAGACTCCTACCATGCAAACATCAAATTTTTAACTTTAACACAACAATAGCAAATAAAGAAAAACTAAGCATACTCATGTTCTCAAATTCAAATATTCACACATAATTCTAAACTAATCATGCTTATCATACAACCAACATAATCTATTTATGTACAACTAAACTTGCAATCATCCCTTCTCAATACTACAAACAATGGTAGCAAACTAGGGCTCACTACCTCCGCTTTCACTCCCCTAAATTGATACCTTGAGATATGCAATTAGTGATCA